>VXBB01016560.1:134783-188643 GCA_013399915.1 Illadopsis cleaveri
GCCTCTCTTGACCTGAGGTTTACAAGCAGAAAAGGACTGCTGGAAGATGTGGTGGTCAGAGGCCATGTGGGGTACAGTGACCATGAAAAAATGGAGTTTTCAATATTTGGTGAAACAAGGAGGGCCATCAACAAAACTTTTACACTGGACTTCTAGGGGGCAGACTTCAGCCTGTTCAGCGTGCTTATTCAGAGAGTACCTTGGGAGATATGGGAGATCCGAACTAATTTAAGAAATCTGCGTCACAAATCTAGCTGCCCTGTTGTGGTTACTTTCAGTGAATTAATTTGTTCTTGTTCCCAGCTCTTTATTGTGCCTATGTAGGTTCACTTCATTTCTCCCATAATTTGGGTGCCTTGTTTGAGGCCACTAAAATCTTGTACTTTTCATTTAGGACCTATCAGATTGCCTTCCCATCCTTAAGTAATTCTTCAAATATGGCATATTTTTCTTGCAGTTTTTCTTTCCTTTAGACTAGAACCAACACTGTAAGCATTTGTTCTCAATGATATTCTAACAAAAAAAGCAAGAATAGAAAAAAAACTCAGCAAAATTTGAATTCAAATGGCACAATACATTTGAAAAAAGTGAAAATTGGAAATTAGAATGGTCCTGTGTGGACCAATACAGAACCATTATAATCTGACCAATTTTTCAAAACTCAAAAAGGGAAATAAATGCAATGAAAACAATAAATGGATGATAGACTATTCTAATAGGATTTTCTTTTTTCCCCTGTAGAATGGCCAGTTTGGAACAGCTTTCAGTTGTGGTCAGAAGGTAAAAATAAATATCAACTGTAAAGGAAAATATGTTATGAAAAAATGTCATTTTGTTTGAATGAACAATTGACTCTTCATCAGCAAATTCCTCTTCAAAATAGTGTTACTGTGACAATTCAGGACACCACAGATGACAGTTCAGGGAAACACAGATAGGCAATTAAGAGCTAATAGAGAGCTACCTCTAGGGTAATAATCTAGCGAAGAAACTGCACATATCCCGTTCAAATCAAATGACCATATTGGTCACTCTCTAGTCTTTGGTGGCTAGTCAGTAGTGTCTAGATAAAAGCGAAAAGAAGAGTAAGAAAATGAGCAAAATGCAAGGGAAATAGACTATCTTCTCTTGGGGAATTACCTCTTCAGTTATTAGAACTCTGTAAAACTCTATGGGGAGTGGAGATGGAGACAGAAAGAATAGCAAAGAGGAGATAAAGAAGGATAGAGGAAAACTTCCAGTCTAAATATATATTTTCAAGCTGCATAAAAAAAGCTAGGCCTCCAATCTCGAATCATCTTGGAAGTGCCTACCAATGAATTCATGTTAGAAGGCACTTGTCATGGTAACTGAAGACAAAATTTTATCTCCTAAAAAGCATGAGTATAATAATGTAACATTCTCCCTATTCCATATATCCTGTTTTCAGAAGGCTACACCCTATGTAATTCATCTTGACTCACAAAGCAACCTCATTTATGTCTCTGTAGTAATGTGCTTTACGGAGTATACAGCTGAGGTCTGAAAGCAATACAGCAATATATCCTGACTTGCAGGATATTACTATTTCCACATAGATACATTAGTGATATGGCCAACAGAAGTCTCTGCCCTTCAGGCCCCTGAATATCATAAGCTGTAAACTGTTTGGGGTCTAAAATACCATGGAAGTTAGTGTATCAGTTTAATGCCTTTAAGCTCCACCTTCATCCAGCTATGAATATCTGAAGCAGTTAGGGCTCTTGACTATCTTTTCTACAAACCTTAAAAAAAAGATAGCCATCCATTCCCAGAGAACAGCTTTCAGTGCTCCTCTGTCTTCTGCCGATCCTCTGGGACTATAACAACTTTAGAGTTATTGTCTTAGGTTACAATGTAAGATGTAACCAGAACTATGTTTTCTATCACCATCTTCATAAGCTGTTAAAACCAGGTGCAGCAGTGTTTTTTATCTTGTCCATGACTTATCCCTGATAACTCACTCCGGGGGGGATATTTTCTGTTAATGGTCCATCAAGTCTCACTGCATCACTGATAAAATTACATCATCCCATTGTGAGATGCTCCACCCAGGGGGAGGAACCAAGCATTCCTACCTGGATATGATCTGAGGTTTGGAACACCACAGAGGGCCTTATCCATTGGATTCCCAGAGGAAGACTGGACCCTTCAATACCACCACTGGTTCTTCAGAGGAAGACCACACCCTTCTGTACCATCACTGCTTCAACAGAACCATATCTGTCACTCCAGGAGGACTGCAACCATTTAATCAGACTGCTGCCATTTAATCATATTTAATCAGACTGCTACCATCACCCTGACCAACAGGCTGTCAGATTGTAACCTGATTCTGTGAGTGTTTCTCTGCTATTGCATTTATTTTCATTTTCCTATTTAATTGTAGTTCTGGCTTGGGATCTTCCACTGATTTGCTTTCAAACTAGTAGAGTTATTTAACTGTAAGATGCCATTAAAAAGAAGAAATGGGTGGAATTAAACATACAACAATTAAACACCCTGCAAATTTTGTATTCATTTGTACTTTACAGGATTTTGTGAATGAGCCACAGAATGTAGAGCTTTGAAAATCATAACTGGCCACAGCTGGAACACAAAAATTGGTGCCACCTTGACCTTGGTTTTCCATGTCATAAAACAGATTGATAAGTGGAACTGAAAGGTAAGTTAGGCGGTGTGTATTGCTTGTCAGCGCTTCAGAGAGCATGAACATCACTTTGAACCTCAATTAGAAAGCTAGTGTCCATCAACAGGCAAATTTTTTTCCTCACTTTAAGGTTCTGAATGATATTGTTTAGGGAATAGGGACCTATAAAGGAGACAAACTGTTCTGTAATCAGAATGAAAAAGAATTATAAAATGAGAGAAATGGTGACTACCAGCTAGCACATTCACAACAGCTTTCTCCCTCTTGTCCTGCACACCAGAGAAAACCACGAATTGTGGCCTGAAGTTAAGACAGGGATTCACTTAGCAGTTATTCTCATGATCAAAACAGACTCATCTTGGGGAATTTAAGTGAATTTATTGACAACCAATCTAAGTATTCAAATATTGATTCAGATATTTGGAATCAATACAAACACTTATGGACAGCACAGTTTTCCTCCTTCCCCAAGCTTGTCTCCACTCCAGACAGATCTCCTCCCACCTTTTTATCAGCACAGGTTACACTCTGTCCCTTCAGTGAGGTAATGGGCAGCTCAGGGAAAGATCAGGACATAAGAGCTTCTCTCAGTTGCTCCTTTCTTCTCACTCTCCACAAAGGGCTGCAGTCTCTATTGGAATATCTGCTCTACTGATCTGCTGACTACCTCCTCTTTATTCTCCTCTGACCTTGGTGTTCCTGCTTTTTTTCTTCCTTGAATTCTTCATCCTCTCTCTGTTTTCTCTCTGCTCTCTTTACTCTGTGGCATTTTGTTACCCTTCTTAAATATGTTTTCCCACACTTGATGGTGCCTGATGTGCTCATCTGTGTCCCTTGGCAGGACTGTTTGATCCAGCTACATCTGGCACGGAGCAGCCCTGGTCTGTCTTCACAGATACCACCTCTGTAGTTCCCCAGTGACCACATTTGGATGCTGGCACCCAGTCTGAGGGCTTTGGAAGAGAAACCATTCTAAAATATCTCCTTGGCTGAAAGACTGTATACTTTTAAAAACAAGCCCCAAAGGTGTCACGGTTTTGGCCTGTGATCAGTGGGTTTATTGCAGTGACAGGTCTTGCAGAGTGCGACGCTGAGAGAGAGTCTTACAGAGTAGTCACTTCCAGAAGAAGGAAATATCACAAATGCAGTAAGTCTTTTCTCACCGTATCTTTAAAGAATATAATCATGACATCCTTTCAAATATTTAAACTGCTCTAGTTAGTGCATTCTAGAGAAGTCTTACTTTCTCCCTCACTTGTTAAGCATTTCTTGAGCTGGAAGTGCCAGTATATCTGTTACTCCATGGCACATGTTCACACAGCCTATTTGTGCAACAAAAACTTTGAAAATTAAACAATTCATGTCAATGCTTGATTCATTTGCATCTAATTTCACCTATATTTTGTGAAGCACTGCAAACTTGTAACATTGCAATTCATTTCCTTTTTTGAGCAGAGATTGCAAGCTAAGATTTAAAGCGCATCCCTGTTCAAGGAGGTCCTGTAAATTCCTAGTGCCATGGGCTCTAAAAAACACAGACAAAAGGCATTCTAAAATCATTTGTACAATTTAATTTAGTTAACTGCTGAAATAAGTGGTGATCTAGTAGACACATGTATCTGTTACTCATGAGAAATCCTACAGTGCACAACAGATGGCAAATATTTTGTAAAAAAAAAATGTATTGTAATATTTCAAGTCCTGATAGCAGACCTTTTCCCTGCTATCATATTGTACAGGACCATATAAACCTAACAAAATTGGTCCTGAACTTAAAGCACCATCTAAAGCCTACAGTACATTCCGCATATGAGAGAATTAATTCAATTTCTCTGTAAAAATTGTGACACCGCTACATGGCTCTAAAATATTTCAAAGCCTTTTTCAGTATCACAGTCACAAACTATTGTGCCAAACTCCCTCACCCCTACTCCCAAAACACCAAATTGTTTTCAGAGGATCTGCCCACGTGTAAGTGAGAAAGTAATTTGGCTTGATGTGTTGGCTCCAACTGAAGAACAAGGAAGCAAAGGTCTTTTTCCCTCCTTCTTTTGAATCTTGATACTCTAATTATGTGCAATGATGTTTCAAATAGCAAACCTGCTTTGAGGAAAAGAAGTTCTAAGCACTGATTTTGTTTGTCTCAATTGCTAAAAAGAAAGAAGAGGAGTAAGGAGTGGCTGTTTGTCTGTTTAGCAGGCAAATGGTGAAAAATATGGACAAAGTGGAGTTCTAGACATTAACCTAGTGAAACTCGGATGCATTTAATTCATTATATATTGATCTTACTAAGTTTGACAGATCCAGTACTGCTAATTTCTAGCTATTATAGCTTTTTTTGTATTATGACAATTCAGCATACATCCAGGTGTTGGAAACTTCCCTTTCCTTGATAGCAAACCAATTCTGGGGGGGAAGATACACCAATGTTTCCCTCAACATCTTTTATTTATTAACCTGCAACTTCAAGAAGAACCAAGTTGGTTTTGAATCAGCCACTTATTTCTTCACACATACACTTTTAAGTACCTGATTGGAGCACAAATTAGGATGACAACATGAATTATCATAGAATCACAGAATGGTTTGGACTAGAAAGGTCTTTAAAGACCTTTAAAATTTTCCAGGGATGGGGCCACTCTCTGGGCAACTGTTTCAGTGGTTCACCACCCTCATCATAAAAAAATTCCTCCTTATGTCCAGTCTGAATCTACATGCTTCAGTTTGAAACAATTGCCCCTTGTCTGATAGGACAGGCCCGACTAATATTGTATACTCTGAAGAGCACGGTTGTGATGGAACACCAACAGTTTCTAGGTAGAGTTTGGAAAGTCCCTCAGAGGATCCTTTGTAGATTTTGTTTACAGTTGTGAGCCTCATAATTTATGAAGGACATTGGGGTACCTGAACATGTCCCGAGGAGGGCACTAAGCTGGGGAAGGAGCTGGCAGACCTTTCCCCTGAGGAGTGGCTGAAGGCACTGGATTTGTCTTGTCCAGCTGAAGAAGTCTATAAAATTCTGTGTCTAGGTGAGAATAAAAAGACTGGGAGACAAGTTTGGACAGGTTTACATTACTGCATAGAAGCTGCTAGTGATATAGAAACATTCAAACTGTGGGGCTGAGGAAACTTCATGTGAGAAAAATAAGATCTTTTCATTTCTTGAGTTCAGTGACTCAGAACAGGCAGAAGTGAACTGAGGGAGATAAGGAAATCTTCTGCTAAAGGAAATGCTGAAGTACTTTTTCTGTTCTTTTCCCAGCTGAAAGATCACTGTCAAAAAAATCATATATTATCTGAGGTGAGAACTATGTTAAGGAGGGGACAATTTTTCTCTCTCAAAAAAACCAAGAAAACAAAACAACAACAACAACAACAACAACAACAACAAAAACCAACAAAACAAAACACCCCAAAAACAAAACAAAACAAAACAAACCCCTACAACTGAGAAAAAGCAATGAAATCTCATTCCCACACAAGCAAGAAAACAAAAAAAAAGAAAACCACCTCAGAAAATTCTAAGCTACTTTTATTTGTGATAAGCTAAAAAACATTACAGTGAAGTTGTGACAGGTTCCAGAACTAAGCTAAAACTTCCTAATGATAATAGTGTGGTAAAACAACAGGAAGTAAAAGATATTGCCACACAGATATGGGTCTGTTTCCACCCTTCAGTGCTCTCTAATCTGGAGGCAAAGTGTATCACTTTGCCACTTTACATAAGAATTTTCAGACATGATCTTTCACTTCTTCTAATTGTGAGGCAGACTTATTATTTGACATCTCAAATAATAACTCCAGTCAATTGAGTTACCCTGCCATCAAATCAGGTAAATTTTAAAATCATTAGAGAGATATTATAACAATACATTAGGAAAAGAATGCGAAAAACAAAAACATTAAAATTTTGTGTATTTGAAAGTGTTGTCTTAATCCTCACAATAATTTTCAGTGCCCCCATTAGAATTCATTTTTCAGTACAAAAGCTACACACCATAGTGTAAAAATAGATCTACTATATCAATACTTCTTGCTTTTAAATAAGCCAATACAAGTGGATAATTACTAAGTCTCCAACAAATTTGGTAAACCAGTGACTCAACTGTCATATATTTTAGTTTGCAAGGGACTGTAGAACTGAAGGCGCAGGAAATTCTTCCACTGAGACCAATAATCAGGCTTTGTCTTACTGTGAATTTATTTAGAGCACTGGCAATTATTTATTTGGTTTCTTTTCTGTTTATATTCATGAATTGAATACAAAATGCCTCTACATTTAATGTGAAGTAAAATTTATATCTTCTTAGTGATATTTCTTACATACACAGAGATAGTAAAAGGCTCAGCTGCCTTCTTTGCTTTCCCTTTATGTTCACAGGCCCTTGCTGTCCTGCAGAGTTTTGTTTGTACCAATCCCATTGAAGGTCAAAGATACTATATTTGCACAGAGAGTGATCTTAAAACTTCAAGTAACCAAAACTGTTCAAAAGACAGAAAAGAAACTAAGTTTTTTTTAAAAAACCTGAATTAACTATTGCCTGAAGCTCCTTATTCTGTTTGAGAAATCCACAGTTCTTTGCCATTATATCTACTAGACATAGGGTGTTTCTGACTTGGGATAGATACACCTTCCTGAAGTTGGTGCACTTTAGTAGTGCCTAACCTCTTGATTCTCAACCATAATTTTTTGGGCTTCTCCAGCAGCAGACTCTTAAATCCCTGCATGCTCCCTCTTATAAGAACTTACTGCTTAGCTGAGGCTTGTTGGATTGGCACATCTAGCTTGGATCATCATTGTGGGAATGACTTTGATGTGGCATGCTTCCACCTGGAATATTGTCCATGAAAAAAAACCAGGCTGGATTTTTCAGTGCTTAGTTTATAAGGTAAATAAAATAGAAAGTCACATTACTCTGAGGCAGTGCTGTATTTGCTTATTTATTCTCTTATAATATTAAATCTTAAAAGTGATATGATATTTCTGTATGCATGCATCCCTGAAGGGAACAAAAAGGACTAACTAGCCCCCTGTAACTCTGTATCTGCTCTGTTTATTGGTAGTAGAATTTTTAGCCTTGAAGCAGATCCTGCATTTCAACAGCCTCATGCAATTGCTGTGGGACCTAGAGTCAGGAGACCAATTTCAATATAACAGAGATTGCACCAGTAAAACTGGGAGACACTTGCATCTATAAATACTTTTCACTTTTAGTATAGAGTAAAAAAGCATATAAGTGTGCAAGGCTATGATGTTACAGGTATCCAAGTCAGTTTATAGGCAGAAAAAGCAATGACTCCAAATTTAGTAGCATAAAGGGCAACTGTCATAAAGTAAACCATCAAAATTTCAGCAATACCTCTTAAAATGGTTCTCAAAGTTCTAGCTGCAGTTTCATGAGGTCATTAGAGGAGAGAAAAAATGCAGAAAGGCAGACTGGGGACTGTGAGGCAAGAACATGACATTGAAGAAGTCTGCCTACAGTATATCTTTCAAGGTGTATAACGGAAGTCTAAAACCAGACCCTTAGATATGATGACTACAGTGAGATGTGTCTGCAAAGCAGACTGACAGAACAAAAGATGTACAAACCTCACAAAATAAGAATTAATTACTGAAGGAACAATCTGACTTTGCCAGCATTTTTGCCATGTACAGTACTTGTGGAAAAAAAGTTATCAAAAATCATTTCCCCAACCTGTACAGCAATTTTTCTCATTTATTTATTATTAGGACCATAGAGAAAAAATATTTCTTTTTATGTTCTTCTCAATTGATTCATAAGTGCAAAATAATACATCAAGCTTTTCAGGTAATGTGGTGTCAATTTTAGGAGCAATTTATGTTCTGTACAAAAAAAAAAGGAGGCTTCCATATGAAACCTTCTGCATGAAACCAAACATAAGTAACTGAAAGAAAGGGAGAGAAAAAGAGACTTTTGTATAGTCTCATTAATTATTCATTTTATAATTTAACATATCAGATGACAAACTAGCTACATATGTGTCAAAAAGAGTGAATTTTTTAGACAAAAAGAAAGGATGAATAATACATATTTATAATAATATTGTCTCCCGACCCCCTGCTGTATGTCCTTATGCTTCCTACTGATAATTGTCCTTTTTCAAGATGCAGTTCAAGATATGTGCTGGGCTTCTGGAGTACACGTTGTCCCTTCCAATTTTTTTCTTTGTTTTTAAATTCTTTATAACATGATGTTATGTTTCCAGATGACGCCTGCATTTCTTTAACTGAACCCTTAAAGTGACTGTATTTGGCATGACAAACTTCTTAAGGAGAAGCTAACATGTTTCCTGTTTTGGTGATAGAACTAAATTACATCTTTTTCTCCCAAGGCTTTATTCTCTTTCCATAGTAAGCTGTTAACAAGCAGGTTCTGCTTTCTTGATGTCCATTAACTATAAGAGAAATGATTTTCTGATAGTTACCTTTGCACTTTATCAAGTTTCTTTCCAAGCCTTTATGCTCAGAACTGAAAGATTTTTAAAGTCTGTTCTCCTGATTCTTTCTTCTGCCTCCCTTCCTATCAAACTGTCTGAGCTGGTCAGTACCAAAATTGAAATTATAGATATGAAGATGAAGATTAAGCTATGAAAATAGAGCAGATCATGTTCTAGATTTCAATTACTGTCACATAGACAGGCCAATCTAGATCTGTGTCTTCATTTCATTAAAACAAAATATATTATTAATTGCTCTATATTACTTTATGGAAGTCTATTGGCATATAACTAATGAGTACATAATGCATTTAAATCCACTTAAATATTAAAATAAATTTAAGTATGGAAGAACATTTTTTCCTCTTCCATGCAACATAGTAAAACCAAAACCTCTCCCACAAATGCTAATTGGATGAACTGCAGGATTACAAACCCTAGTTCTTTACCACTTTTGAGTGAAATCTTGCATTTTAAGGTGGGAATATATTGCTGGCTTTCTTAATAATTAAGGAGTCGTAATTTTTCTGTGGCTGTAAGAAAGCACAATGTAATTATAAAGAAATACGCAATTTAAGTTAGATTTTTCAAAGATGGGATTAACATATTACCTCCTCTTGGACACTGCTCACTACTATTTGAGCCTGCTACCTAGTTTATTTGTATTAGCAGATGATCCTTGGAAGGAATGCAAATGAGCCTTATTAGCTCCAGGAGACTGATTCTCTGTCCTGTGTGTTTAACTGTCACAGAAACATTAAGAGCAAGGATGTTCATTGCTGTTAATTAGGTGAGGACTTGAAAGCAAGTCACTGTTGATGGAGATGTCTCTAAACAGGATTGAAATTAGTCACATTCCGTATCCTCTGCTTTGAATTAATGCTGAAACAGTCTTACAGAGTCACTACTTTTTGCTTTACTGCAAGGACTGCTGCAGATGTTTTAAAATTATATTCAAGAATTTGAAGTCTTTTGTTTTTCCAAAAATGACTTTGCCTATACATCATCTATCCTTTCACAACCCCACTAAGAAACTTACAGCTCAAAGTTTGACTCGAATCCCACTGAAGAACACTGCTGTCTTCAATCTGCATACTACTTTTTATATAAATCCTTTGAAACATAACCTCCTTTGTTCAAATGGCAAAATTATGGCAATCCTTTCTTTGTTAAGTTCTGGTTTTCCATGTCTCAGAGAAGGGAAACGAAAGCTGATAGGTCAGTACTGGTTCAAAGTATAAGCTTTTGAAAAAATAGTTCACACTTTCTTTGGAGAAACCAGCTGGGTGTCTATAACTATATTCTTCAACATTTTTCCAGTATTGAACATTATAGACTTGAATGGCAAGAATTTTCCCTGCAGTGTTAAGAACTATTGGCTGTGCCCTGGTAGGGATTTTCATGCAGATATCACCACTAAGTACACCAAATTAGTCTTTTCCATCTTGTGCTGTACCATGACAGAGAACAATTTAAAAGTTCAATGCAGGTGATGGTAGTAAGAAGAATGAAATGAAAAAAGTAATTGAGAAGAGGTGCCAGATACAGGGAACCAGAGAGTCCAGATGTATCTACTGGAAAAATGATGGAAAGCAACAAATGATCAAGTAGCTTAGGGGAATTTGTGACCAAACAAGAAGCTGAAGGAAAGGACCGACAGAAGAATGGGACTCAGAGCTGACATGTTGCTCTGATTTTTTTAGCTTTCTGATGTTTTACATTTCTGTACTGGAGTTTTCAGACATGTAACATAAACAAAAAGTAATGTTTTATAAACTGTGCATTCCTTCCTGGGGGAAGGACAAATTGATGGACTTCTAGTTTGACCAGTGGGGTCAAAGAGGTGTCAGCCTTGTCCCCCTGTTGCTGATCAAACTCCAAAAACTATTTAAACCCTAATCCCAAAATAAATTTCCCTCTTTTGATCACACAACTTGAAGGTGTGAGTGTGTTTTTTTTGTGTCCATCTGGCGACACTGACAGAAAGGTAGGGGCCAGACACAAGGTTGGAAAAAGTGAGAGTTGTTGAGCAAAGAGAGTAGGGGAGTTTGTTTAACTCTAATGAACAGGAAATGATATAACACCAATCTGATTTTACCTTAAGGCATTGTATAGGGTTTCAAATCAAAATTTAGGTCATTGAGGACCTAAACTGAAATCCTAAACTTACTATAGTTACTATGGTCTTTGAAACACTGCTGTAAAGAGAGTTCTGAAGATCCAACTTGCTTTACAGTCAAATTCTTTGGATGTACAGACACACCTGAACAGCAAGTCAGACCTGGGATGTCAGGTAGAAGAAACCTTAATCTGGAATGCACCCATAACCATCAGGCAGTTCAAGTCCCTGTTCCTCACAGGACTGCATAACATTAAAACAGATGAGTAAGAGCATCATCCAGATGCTCCTTGAACTCTGGCAGGCTTGGTGCCATGACCACTTCCCTGGGAAGCTGTTCCAAGTGACCAGTGGCCTCTTCAGTAAAGAACTTTTTTCTAATTTCCAAACAACTTCCCCTGGTGAAACTTCCTTCTATCTCCTTGTGTCCTATCGCTGGTCACCAGAGAGAGGAGATCAACACCTTCCCTTCTGCTGCCCCCTTTGAGGAAGTTTTAGTGTCACCTGCAACCTTAATTAATGGCTTAAATGTCCATTTTATGTCCATATTCTACAAGCATGGCATTAGATGCTACTTTTACCAGCAAAAAAAAGGGTATATTAATTGAATGTATTTGATCAGAGTTGGGTAAAACCCAGCAGTTTTTCACAAGACTTACACTTGTCTGTTGTTGAACCAGAAATGTACAGAATAAAGGAGCATGATTAACAGAAGATCTTTGAATCGGTAAAATCCTTAAGTAATAAGATGCTATCCTGTGTGTCAGAGAAATCCAATGTGATTAGCAGTTAGTAGGTAGCTAGTAACTTTACTCAAGTGGACGCTAAGCATACAGTCTTTATTTTCTGGGAATTTGGCATGTGATTCCTACATCTTATTTGCAGAAGAACTGAGCATACACAGCATGAAAGTAGAATTATTTTTGAACATGTAAAATACAACATAAGGTTAGGCAATTAGAAAAAGAGAGTTGTTTTACATTGATTTGCAATTATAATAGATAATAGTGATTACTAATAGATGATAGTGGTAATACATAAAGAGATTTTTTTAACCTCAATTTCTACATGCTTTTATTTCTCACTTTATCACAAAGGGATGCTGTACAAATTCATTTATGAGTGTTAGTGAAGCATTAATATATTACAGAGATGAGCTCTATGAAAAAGTCTAAGAAGAAATTAAGTATTCTGTTTTCCAAGCACAGTTTGAACAGTGTGCAGTAAATAAACGATGGGATCATAAAACAAATGGAATAAAGCAAAATATTGAATTGCTGCTGACTAAGCAAGTGGCTTACGTTCTGTACCTCAAATGAAGAAGAAGTCCTGTGGAAAAATAGAATGAGATCATATAATTAAATGCTGTACCATAATGGATCCTCACTAGCATGTGAATTACATTTCACTAGTAACATTAAATCTAACTTTTGCAAACATTTCAGTGCCTGACTCTGCAATTTAGTGCTATTATTTTTATGTGAGAGCTTTAATATATAGCTGTTATATAGAATATGCTTATGGTCAGTGGCCAGCAGTTACACAGAACTATATGTGTTAAGAAGTATGATTCATCAAGTTCTAGAAAACAGTAAATATTCCTATACAGAGGTGCCATATTGTAAGCAAAATGCCAGTGGATGGGATGTGATGATAAATGTAAATGATGTTATAATAAATGTAAAGAGATGCATAGGTGAAAATTTAAAATACATTTTCACAAAATAGAAACCTCTGCACTTAGAGATTTCTCAACTTAAATTTTGTGCTGGCAAGACTTTCCCAAACACTACCCACAGACTCTGGAAAACTGATAAATATAGAAAGACAAAGTGAAACATGCTCTTGAAAACGAAATATAATCTCCTAAGTCACTTCAGTATTTTCAATATTTTCACTGGACAAACTATATAGTATTTCCAGTATTCATTTTATGAAAGAACAGAGGAAAATGTGGGAAAGTCTCACCATCAGAGCTGGAATTGCCAATAGGGTATCACTGCTGTATTTACCCTGCTATTACTATTCCCTCTCTCAGAATTGACTTATGCAAGACATAAATTTGATCTATTGTGCTTGAAATCCAAGAGCAGAAGTATTCCAGTGAAATATTTTAGCCTCAGGTGTGTGGATCTTAGCATTATGCTTTTCTCTTTCAAAAGTAAGAGATCAGTTCTAATGATTTAATTTCAATATGGGAGTAATTCCTACAGATCATCAATTGCAATCTACAATAAGTAAGCAAGAAAAATGGAGCTGCAACTTCCAGGGCTGCAATATGTGATTAGGAGACAAATTCAGCCCTGTGTAGAAAGAAGAACATACAGGTCCTACCCATGGGGGAGCACTAGATCAAAAGATGTGACTCAGGTCACCAGATCATTTATGCATAGGAGGTATGCTCTGTAGAAGTAAGCACTTCTTTATTCTCCAGATGCTGGAATGGAGCAGACATCCTCTCCAATACACTGGTATGGACTCTGGGGCAGGAAATAGGCTTGCATTCACCACTTCAAAGCTCTCCAGTGTGACTCTCAGCTACTTTTGGTCAAAACTGAGCAGAGGAAGGAGACACCTCTTTTCAATCAACCTTCCCTTCCAAACAAAAGTGACCTAACTCATAACTATTTTCAATATTCTGATGTTTGGTAGTACTTGGAGAGCTGCTTATCTGAAGTCTTACAGATTTCCACTGGGCATCTATATTGTACTTTCATCATACTCAAATTTCCTTTCTCTTAATGCCATTTTCAAGCTTTCTGGCCATGGATATTGGCCTTTGGTTGCCCCCATCTTCTTCCCACTGTTGAGTTGCTGTGTCCAAGGGCAGGGGAGGAAGTAAGGATTCTTTTTACATGGTTTATTATATGGTCTGTTGTGTTCTGACAAGTATGACGTTCTATTCCATTTGACAATCCTGTATTTTTTAACTATTATTTAATTAAAAAATTTCATCCTCTAAGATCAAGTGTGTTTTTCTTTGTAGTTTACATATCTAAAGTATTTAGATTTATAGTTTATATGTTTAAAAGTCTACAATTTTAATATATAATATTTAGATATTTAATTTGCATTAAATGTTTGGTTATATGACCTTAAGATGCATGATCAAAATTTCTTCCTCAGTAGAACTTAAATTAAGAGAAAAACAGCAATGAACAGCAAAAATGATGAAAAAAAAAGAAAACCCAAATCTATGAACAAATTATATCTGGGAAAATGGTTGTAACAAGCAAATTGGTGGTTCTTGGTCCTTAAATAACATGAAAACAGACAGATTAAAAAAAAAAGACCAGTTAATATTGCCAAATGAGTAGCTAAATGCAGCTCAATGACAACTGATTAATCGTACCAAGTAGCTTATTGCAATAGTGGTACATTTGAAAAGTGGTGTCATTTGATGAACAAGGAATAGCACTAAAAAAAAATCAGTGATCTTGGAATCTATTGATTCATTCTGTGCTAATCAGAGTGGAATTTGGTTTTTTGAAAAGCTTTAGTACAAAAAACAAGTTCACAGATTTAGTTTTCATTAAACTTTCAATAATTATCTGTCATTCTAATAAAATTTAGATTAAAATACTAGTTTTTCCAAAAAACATTGACAATCAAAGGCTGAATAGTTTGATATTTAATCCCTGAACTTCTGTCTATCCTTAGGGTATGAAAGCTACCTAGCTTCTTTTTTTAAATCAAAGCACTGGATCAAGTTAGCAATGGTGGAAATGGCAAATGCCTAAAAAACTGGAGCTGTGAAGAAATAATGCCTGTAGTTCTAAGAGCAGACAGAACCAGAGGAGTTATAAACACTGGGGAGCAGCAGGATCAAGCGGCATGGGAAGGCCTCAAGCATGAATCAGACACTAGGAAAAGAGAAGGGCTGATAATTTGAAGTTTTTGAAACATCTTCTTTCCTTTGTCACTGGAAATTCTTGCACTTTGTTTTAAAGGGGAAATGACACTGATCAGGAGAACAGTAGAATACTTTACTGTCTCTCTTTACTTCAGTTTGTCCCATTTCCCCTTAAAAAAATGAATTTTGTTTCTATTGCAGACTCCAGGCTTGTTTGATCATTATGTAGTTCTTCTGTCATCAGCAAAGGAATACATTTCTGACAGGATACAGTAATGACATGGTGTCCTGTTGCAGTTGACCAATGAATATAGGTTTTTAATATGAACTTTTTGCTAAACAACTATCTGAATTATCCTCTAAAGTTGGGGTTAAGTGCTTCTGATCACAAAAAATAGTAAATATCTGCAAAAAATCCATATAAAATGTAATCCGGCATCACAAAAAAAAAAACAAACAAACAAACCAAATCCAAACACCTTTATTATGTTTGTAGATACTGATAGCTGTATTTATTCAGACTAGTACATACACAGGGATGTCTGCAGAGCTCTGCTCTTTGACCATGCAAACATTGTCAGCTTTGTACATGGTCATTTTGGTTCAAAAATTTTTTCAGAGTTGAAGAGTTAGTGGTTAACCATTCAGGAAAGGTACAGTGTCCTTCACTAGAGAGAGTGCAACATATGTCTGAACAGTCTAAAAACATAAACAGTGGATAATAATAAATTAATATTGAAAGAATTGAAGCTAGTTTTAGTCTTAACTGCTAAACTCTGTTCTGTTTTTACCTTCTGCTTTTAAAAACAACTGAGTTGAGTGATATTGTATCACAATTCCCACAGCAATTGGTATGACCAAACATTCACTACTAGGGCAATAATCAGGTATTTAATATAGATGAAGGACTCTCATTCAGGGTTTGATCTCTCTCAGACAACATCGTTATCTCATGCTACTTTGCAAATGTATATTCCATTAATATATCCCAGATTGCTCCTTAAAATGAAATAGGAAGAAAAACAAGCTGAAATTTTACAATGTTGATGTATAATATTAGAGGAAGTGGTAGAATTAAGTTCCATGACCTCTCTGATGGTGTTGAATTATACTTGCTATCACATACCCTTTGTTATAGCTCTCATTCAAGCAAAGCCATGAACTAGCAAGCAACAGAATTAAAGAACTGCAATATTAGCATAAGAAAATGGAAAATGTTGCTTATCTCCATGATTAGAACAGTTTTCTCTTTTCCCAGATATTTTATGTCCTATTTACTAAGCTTTCAATTTAACATATATACCTGTCAAACACTAACACATAACATATAAAAAACACAATATGAAACACTACATAGCACAAATGTTAGTAAAAAAATGCCTTAGTACACCCCAAGAAAGCTCACCCAATCTAGTATTTTAGTTATTTCACTCAGGAAACAAAGTAAGTAGATGGGGTTTAGATTAGCTCTCAACAGTCACAGGGAGACCAAAGGAGACCTGTCAGACCAAAGGGAGAAGTGAATTATGTTGTCCTGTGCTTTCTATCAACAATATTTGGTTTTAAGATGTACAAATTTAGAACCTGTACTTAAACAGCCTGTATTTAATTATGGACTTTATACTGGCTGCCTAGAATGGAAAAAGTACCTGAAGAATTCACCTTCCATATTAAAGGATATATTACAAATCCAAAACAATACCTTGATCATGCTATGAATAGAAATCGAGGTTGTTAAGTTATGTTAGCAAAACAGAAATTACAGAAAATGAAGTTATGCAAAGAACTATAAATCTCAGAGCTTCTTCATAACTCATACATCAAAAAAACCCCAAAAAACCAACTTCATCACTCCTTTTTGTCTATTGTTCTAAACAAATCTAGAGGTACCATGAATTGAATTGTCATTTCTTATTTCCATCACTTGTCATGTCTTAACTGTAAATTATTCCCTTCACTTTTGAAGCCTCCACCACAGGAGAAATTTCTTTTGATCATCTTTCTGCTCTGTTACAAATTTTGAAAGCTTCCATTAGATCATGTCAAAATTGCTTTATTTTGTAGATGAATTTATGTAAGAGGCAGAAGATGGTATGAATTCTGATATAAAATAAAGATGCTAAACCAATCCTTTATGATTCCTCAAGTAAAACAAAAAGTGACAGGTGTCACACTTCTGTCTGATTACTGTAAACTGTGAAAGTCTCATCTTTGCATTCAGAAAAAAAAAAATCAGAATTATCTATACAGAAATGAGAAAAAAATCACATTGAACATTCTTGATACTAATCTGTCAAGTGTCAACATCTGGATTCCACTGGGCAAGACCAATGCTGTCAGTTTTAACTACAGTAATTTGTCATATTCCGTCCATAAATTGTATGATGGGAACAAAGGAGTAATATTTTTAATGCTGAACCTTTTCCTGGATTGTATCTAGACTAGTAGAGTGTGAAATCTCTCATTACTGTGGTCAATATGCTTGTAGCATCAGTGACATAGCAGAATATGACAGTTTTGTTTGTATTCATGGCTGTGACCTTTAGCTATGCACATCATCAATTTCTGATCCTAATCCTTGGCTGCATCCCTGCCAACATAATTTATGCCAAGGGATTGTCTTGTCTTCTATGGTTCAGCATTAATAAAAAAAAGAGGGAAAAAGGGAAGAAGAAAGGGAAGGGAAGGGAAGGGAAGGCAAGGGAAGGCAAGGCANAAGAAAGAAAGGAAAAAGCTCAACTAAAATCCAACACTTGTTGCAGAAACACTTGTACCACTGTTAGTTGAGCGAGTGCTGTGACACTAGACAGAAATGTCTCACTGTGTGTATGGCATTCTCATTCAAATAAGTGTGCACACCATATGATTTATTTCTGTAGATGTGAGAGACTGTCATGCATCAACAATGAGCTTCCTTTCTTAGCATAACCCTTGACTGGAAGAAATCCTCTGAACTGTTGCTCCTTGTGCCAGTGTGTCTTCCCACTACGATGCATTTCTTCATTTTGGTGAATGGAGGATAATGTTGATCGCCACAAGAAAGCTTGGAATGGTGTCCAAAAAACCTCTTAATTGTGACAAAATTTTTGCAAGGAGTAAAATAGGGCAAAGTAAATCATCCTTACATTTTTTTTCTTGGTCAGCACAATATTCAGCTTGTTACTGATACTTCTATGTGGTCAGCTATGATGGAATATGAATTACTTCATTTTCAGATGGGATACAGTTCCCTTTCTCTAGAAAACAGGAATCTGGCATTCAGATGTGCCTTGCATTTAGACTTCAGGGAAAAAAAAACTACAAAGGCTGTACCAAGTGGAAGTAGGTATAATCCATAACTTTATGAATACTGGCTGAGTGAATATCTTCCTGTGATCTTCATTACCACAGAACCTTCTGCACGTAACTATCTCATCTAATGACCTGCTCTGGGGTCAAGGCTTAAAAATGTGAGCATTACCTAACTGAAGTATTAGCTCATCAGATGGCTCATCATAAACTATTAATAATGGTCTTGCCTTGTTCTTCTGTCTCATAGATCTAGTCTGTGTCAGCCATGTTAATCATATTTTTTCACTTTCACTTACCATATGTAATGTCTGAATAATTTCCTGTTTTACAAGTTTAATACTTTTCTTCTTATTTTCTTTTTCTCTCTGAGTTAGTCCTAAATCTTAGTGTCTGGGATATTTCATAAACCAAGTGTTTCAAGATTGATAGTGGAACCCACTTTAATCTTATATCTTCTAGGAAGCTGCCTCTGTACATAAAATGCTATTTTTTATTCTATTTGTTAGACTGTGTATCGGAGGATATTCAGCAGGAAATAGAACAAGCATGATTACAAATTATTTTCCAAGCTAGTTGCTAAACAATACCAAGAAAAAGAACATTTCCTCTTTTCTTTACAGTTATCCAATACTGATTTTTTTTTTTCCCATTCTCACTATATATATCTACAGATATAGTTTGGGTTGGAATTAATTAACTTTCTATTCCAGGGAACAAAAACTGTGGTAATTTTGAATAATTATATTTATATACATTTTTTATAAGCCAGCGAGAGAGTTAGGCTTAACATGGTGACATTTCTGCTCCCTGGTTCTCTCTGTAACACTTGTTGCTGATCTTACTGTCATGTGGGAAACTGCTTCCATGGAAACACCCTCTGCACTGTATGTCATCTGCTTTTGATGTAATGCATTTTTCATAACATTTTTTTCTCTCTGTTTTTATGAACAATTTGCCATGCTTTGGATATTCTTGTAATATTCTTGGTCTCCCACTCCTATTCACAAACAGTGGGTGTGTTACACGTTTGCACAGCAATTTGTGTGATTCCCTCAGGGTTGATGATGTGACTTTGCTGTCAGTTCAGGCCACAGCCACCAAGTGTCTACTTGATCTCATGCAGTACACACTGTGCAGCCCATCCAGGTCTGCTTGAGCTACCCAAGGATTCACCACCACATGGATCCACAGCAAGATACAGCATTTGCACTTTGATTAAATGCAGCATTTGAAATATGGGAAAGGAAACAGTGATTAAAAACTTTAGGATTCAAAGGGAGACAAAAAAAAAAAGAAAAAAAAAGTAGCTTTTCAAGAACCAAATTTTTGAAAGATCCAGTGGTTTTCTAGGAGAGTTTGTGATTCACTACAGTCTCCAATGTTTATATCTGGAGAAAAATTAAAATATGTCACATGTGGAGAGCACCCAGACTAGGAGTGATATAAATGTGAAGCTTTTTAGTCTGTTCCATCTTTTTCATATTAAAGTCAACATCAGATTTTGGTGTCAACAAAGCTTTCTGAAAGAGATTAGCTTTTTAAAAACAGCATTTGATTAAAAGAAAAAAGCAGACAGCAAACTAAAACTCACAACATTTTTTAATAAAACAACTATGGTACTCACAAAATAAATAGTAAAAGTAATATTGAGGACCTTTGTTTTTCTTCAAATAAACAATATAAATGTTGTACACACAATAAAAAGCATATATATCATAGAAACCTTAAATGGTTTGAGGGAAAAGGAATCTTTAAAGATCATCTAGTCCAACTCCCTTGCTGCATACTAAAACTGTCATTCAAATTGTGAAGTAAAAGAGTCAAAAGTTTGAAAATGCCACAACCAAGTTTGCTCTTGCAGCAGTTTTACCTGCATGTGAAAAAGCTGGCAGCTACTAATTAACATTCAGTAGAAGATGAGCATTCCCATTAAACTAATTTAACAATACCAAAGATTGAATTATTTTTTCAAAATAGCTGATTAACACCAGTAGAGTGCTCTTAAAGGCAGATAAGTCTTGAGGAAGTACTTTCCAATACACATCAGCACTTTTAAACATGGATTCATGACCCATTTCTTATAGTTTTGTGTTATGAAGCATGGACTTTGTAGGGATTTATCATATGCACGTTAAATACCTGAGCAATCTTTACCCTTGTAACCAACACTCATTCTCACCCCATTGCTACTGGAGATTTCATGCAACGTACAGCAGCTTATCCTCTCACATTGTCTCTCTTTCTCTGATATTTAAGCAACAGTATCTTCACTCTCTAAATCCATCTGCTCTTTGGAGTTCTAGTTAGCCACGTACATGTAAGTGAAGGTAATCTATTAATAGTGTTAAGTGTTAGCTTTGGTCACTGAAAGAGAAAGAGGGGTGTAGAAAATAATGAATACAGGATTGTAAGAGAGAATGTACTGATTACAAGCTGTTTATAATTTCAGCTTTTTTAGCAGAGCCTTGCTTGACTTCAATGGCTACATGCTCTGCAGTGCTCACACCACACTTATCCAAAGGAATTTGTCCAAATTATTGTCATTCCCTTGACCATCTCCTTTCCAATGGAGATGGGATCTTTTGAATCCCACTTATCTGCTCTACCCTGTGATGCTAATGAAAGGACAGTTTCTAAGATGGTTTACCATTAAATGATGAAATTGTGATTTACCATTTATTAAGGATATGTAAAGCACCCTGAAATGTGGGGGTCACTTAGATCCAGACAGAGTTGTTACATATAGTTATCTTTAAAATGGACCAGAGATGACTCTTCAGATAACAGCATTTCTGATCTGTTGGAGCCATCCTTTGGGACAGGACTGAGGTAAAGATTGCTGGAAAATCTGACTCTTCTTTGTCTGCCCAGTGATGCAAAAGTTACAATTAGTGGTCCATACAGTAACAGGAGACATCTGACTTTGACCAGCTGTCCCTTCTTCAATAGCAACACAAGAAGTTTGAGTTAAATTCTCTGACATGCTCTGAACCCTTATACCAGTGTGTGAGGGTAGTGAGTAATGGAGTAGCAAAACCCCTAGCTCCAAGAAAACCAGCAGGAGAGGCTCTGGCCCTATGCCACTGGAGCACTCTGCATAGGAGTCTCTGAGGAACATGTGCCCTACTGTGTCTGCCCACAGACAGCAAACAGTGCCTTGGCATCTGTTGCTAGTAGAACCCTAGCAAAGTCCAAAATGGCTTTGATCTTTGGACTTGGGGCACAATTGGAACTGTTTTAGAAGGCAGAAAGTCATAATGCAGTCCTTGACAGAGCCTTGCTTCATGCTTCAGTACACTCTTGTCTCTTGACTTTTAAACACACTGACATGAGATGATCTGCTCAAAGTGTCACACATTTCTGCTGGCAGCCATGGTGTACAACTAGTCAAGAGCTTTTTTTCTGACTATTTCTCATTGTTGAAAATCTGCAGGAGGAGTAATTAGAAAAAAAATTGTCAACACGAATGATGTTTAAGGCCCATGCTAAGAGCTCACTCATCCCATCTGCTTAAGAAAATCATCCCTCCAGTAAATTCATTTTTAATTTGAACAAGAACCCTGGTTTAATCACACCACAGTCATTTTTAATTATGTTATTGAGACTATGTTGGGTTTTTCTTGCCCTTCTGGGCCAATGCTCCATTTCCTCATCAGTGCTGCCTCTCCTTGACTCTTCATTAGGAAGGCAGGGACTTAAAACACAACTCACAAAACCAACTCAATATCTTTTTTTTCTATGCAGGGTGGTTATTTTCGTAAAAATAAACTCGTCTACTTTTCTCATTTTCCTGCTGTCACAAAGAAGCATTTTTAGCATCTGTTTGTATCAGGAATCTATAAATAGGAGTATCTGGGTACAAAATAAGGGAAGAGTTTTTCCCCTCTTCCTTTTAAATAGGTGGGAATAAAAAGGATATTTGAAAGAAAATAGTAAAGGAAGGGATGCTGAATATGCACAAATTTTCTTCTAAATAAATATGGCAATTAATCAGTTAGAGGTACATTAATACTACTGTACTTTAAGAAAAAGGGAAAGTGATACCTACATGACTCCAGCAGACTCAACAGACATTTGAATCCCACAAGGCATTTTGCATGGGTGCTTCTTGGAAAAAGAATTCACAAACTGAGAAATGTTAAGTATTGTCCTACCTGTCGTCAGCTTCAGTGTTCTGTATGGATTAAACTGTTGTACATGGACAACATATTTGCATTATGTTTTTGATGATTAGATGGTCAACAGTAGCATTAACACCGCCAGCTCTTTCCTACTGCTCTCCAAAAATTGCCCTCCACCACGATGACAACCTGCTCTGCAATAAAGTCTGCTTGATGGGAATGCATCTCATCAGTGTGACTGATGATCCCTCTGTGTAACAGGATATTTCCATTGGAGTGCTATGGGAAATGCAATAGAAGATAATGAAAAGTGTCTGGATTGAAGATATTAGAGGGGACAAAGATAGAATCTAGATCTCAGATTCAGTGATTCCTTTCAATTTATCACATGATCAGTCATTTCTTGCCTGGCTATTAGTCGTTTCACAGCTATTCCCTGGTGCTACTTTAGAAATGACTGCAAAAATGCAGAGATTTGTGGGGTGATAGTTAACTTCTTCACAAGAGAAAGGACTCTGGCTTTGCATACCAAACACTGCAGAACTAAGAATGTTCTTAGTGTCATGATCAGGAGCTCATGCCCCACAGGCGGCTGCAGCAGTGAAAGAGGAGAATGCTCAGGAACCATTTGCTATTGACTTGTCTTCCTTGACACAGCACTTTATCTCAGTTTAGTTAGTAGGGAGAGTTAAAGGCTGGAAGTGTCAAATAATGTTGTGAACTGTGATCTACTTTCTTTGCCTTCATTATCACTTTTTGTCTCCACTGGTTGAATTAAAAGGAAATGGCCATCTTGCTCAATTTTCTTAAAGCATGTTTATAGATGCCTAGCCAGAAGAAAGGCTATTTCTTAAACCTTGATCTGTATCCTGGAAAATAATTTCATTTCAAGGAATTTTTGACTGAGACACAATGCTAAAGAAAGATACAATTGAAGGACTGGAAAGTATTATGGTTCTAGGACAAGACTCCAGGATGTTGAACAGTCCTTCATGCAGTAGACAGATTTATCTGAGGAAAAAAAAGGGAGAGAATCTCACCAAGGTTTCACCAGCACTACACAGATTTTCTACAGAGTCTTCAATGACGTGATCAAAGCTGCCTTAAGCTACTTTTTGTAAAAGAAGAACTGATTTTATTATCTTAAGCCTCTAACTTATTAAAACTTGGTTGTGATATTTCCTTTATATTTTGCATTGTGTTTCAGGAAATACCTTGTGACTATGGTTATGAACATAAAATTAATAATTCATTATATACTATGAAGCATCTTGATTTTTAATAAAACTTGAAGCTTATTTATGCAAGGGAAGTATGCTTTTCATATAGTGAGATGTGTGCTCCTCTGGAAGTTTGTAATAAAATATTGCTGAAAACATGCAGATCACATTCCAATAAAGCTAGTACTTTATATAGAAGTGCAAAAATGATCTCATCACTGTAGATATTTTGGAGAAGTGCAGGCAGGAAAAACAACAATAGGAGAAGGGCATAGTAGCCAAGATTTTAAAAATATATTAATTACCTAGAAGCATAAGTGCTCACACCCTTGCCCTTGTAGTTTAAAGTCAAGTATAACAGTGCACTGTTGTTACTGTCTCTGTTTTCCTGGCCTTTTCTGGATTGTACCTCCACTCGTGCATTCAGAGCTGCTGTGCTCCTTATCTTACCTCCTGGGGTCTGCAGAGGAACAGAATTGTGAATCATTGGGACCAGAAGGCAGAGTTATGAGATTTTGGTGCACAAAATAACCTTCAGATTGTGACAAGATTCTGCCTCATCAGCTCCTGTGTCAGGATGAGGCTCCTCTTGCTCTGCTTTCATACATCAAAAAGGTGCCAGACAATACTGGCCCTCTTAGTCTAACTGTTGTCTAAACAAACTTTCTTTTCTGTCTGACTCCTGAAAGAAGTTGATGAAGACGCTCTCCTTACTCTCTCCTATAGGCTATGCTTAGTTCAAAGCCCATGGGAAGACTGAAAAGCAATAAAAAACTAGATTTGTTTTCTTATTTTGCATTTTTGAGCACAAAATACTTTCCCTATAGCTTGGAGATGCTAAATTCTGAAATCTTCCAAATTTTGGAAGACATGGAAGTGGCTACTTCCATGATGGGTGGCCTACTTTTTGGTTATTCTTTTGTAATTGCTGATTAAGAGGGTGAAACAGTTCAAATGTCACTGGGCTAGACAGTGGCTAGATTTTCTGGCCAAAAACTGAGCAATAAGACAGAAGGGCATGAGCTAACAGAGCAGAAAATGATCTATGGCATTATAAAGATTATTGGAACATGACAGAGGATCTATTGTGGTGATAAACCATGCACTGAAGAGATGCTGCCTGGGGAACAGAAACAGAAGCTAAAGCAGCAGGTTAACACATACATTTATAGAAGGGCTATTAAGAGTTAGGAGGGAAAGCATGATCTTTGTAACTGAAGAAAACATCATGCTTCCCATTTTGTGTCTTCAGAATATGTTAAACATTACTCATGAAGTTGTTCATGACTTGTAAAAATGATGGAGGTTTTGGATTTTGTAAGAGGAAGAAGTGTTCAGAGTTAGACAAATAGAATGAAATTATGAAACTTTTATCAGTGTAGCTTCATCTTTTCCTCCATTGGCAAGACCAGCACCAAAGCTCTGAAACCAATTTTAGTATTTACACACGAAAAACATGAATAAAGTGAAGAGAGAAAATTGACCAAAAAAAAAAATAGTGCTTTATATATATGGAAAAGTCATTTATAAGGAAAGCCTAAAGGCTTTAGTAAAAACCCTATTGAGGTGTAACTTTCTAGTCTATGTATATGTTTCTGTGTGATCAGAACACACAGAATATGCCTGCCAATTCCATCTTTTTTGGTTTTATCTCATCATTGTTTAATTTTTTTTTTCATTTAGCAGGTTGAATTGATCGTCCCCTACTCAGACCATCATACAGCCACTGCAAAACACTTACTGCGTGAGAAAAATTTTAAATCTTTCTTCCTAGAGTAGAAAGACATAAAATAATATGCAATAACCAAATTAAAAATGGAACTGACATATATTAGAAATTTAGGGCCATTTTAGTGTTTTTTTCATAGTGAGGGTAACTATCCATTGGAAATCTTAAGATATAAGGAACACTGGGTTATTATTGAATAGCTCTATAACAGACATACTGTTCCACAACTGAAAATCTGGGATCTTGAAGCAGGAACCTCTGTGGCCATTGTGATGCAGAAAATTATGTTAAATTATTGCAATAGTTCGTCATGTCTCTGTTTCTGTATATGTGGACCATGACAGCAGGCACAACTGAACCCTATGGAACCCTTCAGGGATTATGACTTATTTGGCAATAGTACTTCCTTGGAATTTTCACAAAGTAAAAGCAGACCTGTGGAGTACTTTTGTCCATTCTTTCTTATGAGGAACTGCAGGTATGTTGACAGCTGTTGTTGCTTTTCTCTCTATTCCGGGAAAACATCCCTTCCTTTTTTTTTTCTTTAACATGACAGTGTTTATTTCCTCTATGAAAAGAGTCTTTTAAAAGACTTAAGTCAGAACCACAAGGACCACTGATGTACAAGTCAGAAGAAAAGAAATAATACAGGAAAGATAATACTGAGAAGAAAACATCAGAGTCAGAACTCCCAGGTTTAGGTGAGGACTCCAAAGAGAAAATGTGGGCAAAAAGTCTGTAACAAAAGATGACAGAAGTCTTTACATTCACAATAAGACAAGAAGCCGTTGCAAATTGGCACAAGATAATTTTTTATAGAATCTAAAGAATGCCAATGATAAAAATCATTAGAGTTCTAATTGGCTTTAAAAAATATATATCAATACAATAAATGAACTCCTAAATGCCTGGAGATGCCTTTTGTTGTTTTTCCCCTTTTTCAGAGTTATAAAAATAGCTGCTCAAAATCAGCATTGGTGGCTCTGGCTCACAGATGCATTCTTTGCTGTTGTAACTAAAACCAGCTGCTTGACTAAAATTGACACTGATTTATTAATTTACCAGATCAGAGGAAGGTCAGTAATAACTTGTCCTCTTCCTCCTTAATATTATCTTCAAGTTTACAGTCAGTTCTCACAGAGATTTTCACTACATTAACTATACATTATGGTCTTGGTAAGAAATCCATTTGAGTCTTCAAGAGATTTTCCCCTCATTACTGTTGGATCAAGCTGAGCTGGACTTTGCAGAAATGTCATTTGGCATCTGTCCATACCATAAGCCATACTGTGCTCTATTCTGTGAAAGTATTCTAAGTGTTTCTTAAGCACAGGAATTTATCTAAGATGTAACAGTTCCTGGAAATATTTTGTGGGTGGAAATACAGGAAATAAAATATTCTGTATCTACAGATTTCACAAAAAAAAAAAAAAAATTAAGACCCTCCTTCTGTTAGAATATGATCGCTTTCCCAGTATTTAAATGCTCAACCATAAAACTGGCTAAATGTATTTTTTATCATACTTTAAACAACAAAATTTCCAAAAGAAAGTGTACAGCTGATCACTCACCTTCTAAAATATGTGGTATTTATTATTAGGGGTTGATATTGCACACCAGAATGTGCAAGAAATGCTGTCATGGAATGTAGGTGTGCATTTTTGTAACATGATGGCATACACCAGCTACCTGATGACAGAAACAGGCAAATTGATCTCACTGTGGATGTGCCAAGTAATGAGAAAAGGGCTGTGTGACCTTTGGGGAAAAAAGTGGCAAGTAACTTGGCTCCCAGAACAATTAATTTGCTCCATGATTTCCTCTTGAACCATAGTAGATGGTCTCAGGGGAAAAACAAATAGAATGTTGGCTGAGATAGTGAATTTTTGCCAAATAGATTTGTTTCAGAAACACCAAGTTGGAAAGTCCTCTGCTTACAATGGTCCAGGAACATCTATACTATAGAGAACAATATTAGACATAATGATTGCTATGTTTGTGGAGCTAAATATGTGGCAAGTGTCTAGAGTATACATCTTCCCAGAAACTAACAGTAATAATGCTGATCCACAAAGGAATTCTAGATAGCAGTGGAAAAAGAGAAAAACAGAGACAGAATATTACATTCTTTGTGCGATGCCTTGCATGTAACAGAAACAACATCTTGGGTGGATACCACAAAAAGGGCTGGTAATTCCCTCCGTGTTTATTTCTTCTGAATTCATATTGACCTCTTCAAAACTTTTCAGTTCAGGTCATGAACAAACATTGGTATCACAGCTACAACTCTTCAGTATGTGAGGATATCTCAACTTGGATCTTTCCTGAAAGTGTAAATCTCATCTCTGGACACCTGTAGTGTCTTCACTGACAATTAGGTGATACTTTGAGAGAACACATTTCAAGAATACTTCCTGCAAAATCTGCAAGCAGTTGTTTAAAAATCAACACCAGATGTGCACCATGAGAATGCCATATTAGCATGCCATGATTTTACCAGATTTTTATGACTCCTTTTGGTTTGTGTGTTGGTAGAGCTATAACAGATTATTCTATAAATGTGACTAATTCAAGAGCTCATTATTCTACACACAAGCTCAGTGTAGTTCTCCATTGATACAGTACACTGAGGGTGCAGCTCCGCCTTTCAAGAGAAGTGGTTTGGCTGTTGGATCCAGAAATAACACTACTCACTTTTTATAAGCTAAATTTTTCAGGAAACACTAGAAAAAAATCCAGTAACAAGGTTCTTAGTTACTCTTTGCTTATTATAGATGCCAAGAAAGCAGTTTCCCATCAGAACAAATGAGTTAATAGGATAACTTGGACGGGAAATGACAGCTAGCCAGCCCCCACTCAAAACAGAGTGATCTCCAAGGTGTCCATCCTACTCCCCAGGATCTTGTCCAATTTTGATTTATTATCTTAAGAAATAGAAATTGATATTTAATTAGCTTATTTTAATATATCCTTCTGATGACTGATATATCAATAAGAATGACTCTTTCTGCAAAGAATCCACAGAAAATATTCACCTCACATTTATGACAGTGTTCATGTCCATATGTATCACTGACAATTTTTAAAAAAGAGACAACAGAATGTGTCTTGTCAGAGGCAATCTCAGTTAACTTCCATTTCATTTTGATGTGCACTTATTATCATAGTAATGAGCATTTCAGAGATCCTCAAGACTCCTTGGATGTGATAAAACTTCTTTACTCATTGTCAGAGGAAGCACTGATGCCCACAAATGAGAATCTTTGAAATAATGTGCTTCAGACTGTCAATGTTTGACGACCAGCAGTGAAGTTTTTCTTTTTGCAGAAAGAGTACGTATCATCTGTGAATCTTTATATGGACTGTTCTATAGTCTGACTAGAAAGCTGGACAACTGATCTTTCCTGATAATGTTTTTAAAGTTGAGCTTCTGATTGTATTGACAATAATCATCATCCTAATCAGGAAAACCAACATTTGGAATATTGCTGTAATAAGACTTTTCAATGGCTTTTTTTTAAATAATTGCAAATGATAAATTTGGCTCAAGAAAAAGGTGGTGCTCAAAACCAAAACCAAGACAATTATGTGACTTGTCATTGAGAATATCACCAGTTACAATACTCAGTGATGCAGAGCAACTGAGCAATATAAACTGTGATGTCCTTATCAGACTGTAAGTTTCACCTGTGAAATTGAAATCTCTAGACATTGATAGATAGGGCAGACATGAAATGCATCTTTGGCAAGGCTATGACTTCATCCTATGGCCTTTCCTTATAGTATCTGATTTGCCTATCTTATTAACAGTTATCTTGCTCACAGAGAAGGGAGAGGACAATCTGTTCCGCGGCTTGTCTCTTGTTTGCTTTAAGATAATGTGATTGTCTTTCAAAATAAGCATATCTAATGCTGGCTGACTAACATCATCAACTTGACTGCCATCTTAGATAGCGAGTAGACAGGCACATTAATTTAGATTCTGCAGTGGCAACTGTTTTATTTCAAGTTTGTAAAGTCACACTCAAGATCATTCTGTACTGTTCCTAGGAGTGGCTCCAGAAGTTCTGCTGCTTGTCAGCATCAGCATGTAAACCTTGTCACCAGAAATCTGAGGGAATAATTATGAAGCACAGTTGCTGGGGCCTTAAATGTACTAAAAGGTCTTGACCAACTTCATTTAGGGCTTCTATCCCCACTTGGCACAGAGAGGGGCCAGGAACTCCAACTTAGCTCTGGGCCTTCTTAGTCACTCTAAACTCCGTCACTGGAGTTCCTGTCTTCAGCTCAGCTACCATGTTTGTCCTGACCTGGATCTGCAGAATGGCTTCCTGGCTCACCTTGAACCTGTGCCATCATTATGGCCCTGCCTGTAGATCACTGGACCGTGTCTGACACTGGCCATGGTTGCTGGGCCTGATTCTGCCCCAACCTGCCAACTGTAAGTCCCTGACTTGACCTTGAACCTGCCTTATTGCCACAACCTTGCCTGGCAATCTGGACTCTTGACTGAGCGTGACTGTGTCTGGGACTGAGATGTGTAGTGAAGGATATACCACATTGTAGTAACAAGCCTTTTCAGATCTTACATAAAGTATGAAACAAAAACCATTATCCAATAATTTCTACATCAAGCCCATCACTTCCATATGAGTTATGACAGGCATTTTTAATGGAGATGACCAGTTTTGATTAAAAACCTTCAAGTGAATCTTCAGCTTTTCTAAGTAAAATGTTTCTGTGATTTAGTACTCTTATCTTTACAGGCTTGTTGGGTGTGTCTGTGTTTCCCTCGTGAATATAGCCAGTGTGAACTCCCAACTACAGGATTTTATCATGACCTTTTGTTTTGGCAGTGTAAAGGAATAATGGCTATAAAAACTGATTTCCCTACATGAATGCCTGTAGGTGGTGATCAAGTCACCTTTTAATCTTCTTTTAAATAAAGTAAACAGATCCATTTTCTTTAGTACCTCAGTATAAAACAACAATACTGCTCTTGATTGTGGTGAGGAATTCATAATATAAATTAAATGGATGTTAATAATAGCAATATAATGAAAAGAAGGTCAGAGGAAAGGAATGTTACCAGCAGAAAGAAAAGAAGTACCCTCTATGAAAAGCCTTATTACTAAACATCTCATTTCTGAGACTCTGATTTGGTTTCACAATTTTCTAAGGGTATTTTCATGTTGTGATGAAGTTCTTTTTCTCATCTCCAGTTATATTTCACTATCAATCAGGTTTAGGCAAAGGAAAAACCATGATGCATAAAAAGGTAAAGGAAGTGAATTCAGTGGTAGTATTTGAAGTATGTTTGTTTCTTTTTTTTTCACATATCTTTTATAAATTTCCCAATCATTCCTGAGGTTGTGTATAATTCATCACACCATTTTCTATAGCAAGAACACAGGTTTTTCCAGACTATATTAGATTATATAATAGATCTGATGCTAGAAAACACTCATGGGTAGTGACCAGTCCTAAATATTTCAAAAGAAAGAGGGAAAAATCTAATATGGGGTGATCACTGTGGCATAAAATATCCTCAAGGAAAGAGATGCAGCTGTATGCCAAACCAAGGCCTTGTAAATGCTTCTCAGGAAGAGCTGAATTCTGCATATGCAATTTGAGGCATCTTGAAAAGAGCATATTTCAGGACAATTGCTGAAAACTGGCCCTACTCAGAGCAATACATTAAAAAAAACCAAAATAACTAATCAAAGTGGAACTTGACCTGTCCTTTGTAACTGTCTGAATATTTGAAATGTAGATATTATTCTTAGATATTCTACTCATGCTACTTAAAACACACCTACAAAATAGCATTTAGCAGAGCTGGCCATAATTTTTTTTACATTTACTGTAAAGACCTTTCTGGGGTTTTCAGGGAACTCTGTATTCCAATTCTCTCCTTTATGGTGCAAAATCTAGAAATTCTCAGCACAATGCAAACAGAAGGAATTTGCTGGGTAATAACATATGCAAATGAAAACAGAATCATTTCAATTCAAGGTAGTCAATTTTTTCCATTTATACCATCATAGACAATCATTAATTATAATTAATGAAAGGATACCATGGGCCTCTTCACTGATTTGTCACAAAAGCACTTTTCAGGACAATCTATAATGACAGATTACCATTTTAAATTGTGAATCCTGTAAAATGAGTTTTTGCAGGAAAAATCAGATCAGGAAAACAAACACTAGGAGTCTGATTAAGTACCTTAATTTCCTAGTTGTTTCCTTCAGCAGGATGAAAGCACTTACAATGTCCTCTTACATTCTTGCCTACTTAAATTGCCTTCAGGTTGTTATAATACAGCAAGAAATAATTTCAATTTCGTTCAGCTTAGTGTTTGGTTTGCTTCCTAACTGATTCTTTAAATGCTGTTGGGATCTGTTAGATACCTGTGTGTGTGTTAGATACCTACATAAAAGGTGATTTAATTTTTTCCTTCTCCCAAACTTTAAAAAAAGGAACTCAGTAAAACTGAGTTTTTGAGAGGATCAGAATACTGACAAAGAAGAACACTGTTTTACTGTTTCTGTTGAAAAACAGCAACAAGGTGTGTCCTTCTCCTCAGGTTAAACAAATATAGAGTAGTTTCAGGTAGATTCAGAGACTTACTTTCTTAGACACTTACCAAAGACAATTGAAAATTTTCAGAAAACAAGTCATGACTTCTGGCAAATATTTTGATGGAAATGAAATAAAAAACATCTTTAGAAGGTGTTTATACTTTACTACTACAATAGACTTGAAACACTGCATGAATCTCAAGAGACAACTGCTATTAGCCACAACTTACAGTGAGTTAGGACAATATGACAGCATAAAGGCTTGGAGTAATCTGCAAGAAGTTCACATTCTAGACAATTCCCTGAGTTAAGCTTCTTATTAGCTAAGTAATTTTTCCTTGACTGATATTTTATTTTATTCCCTTTGACTAGTTCTTTAGCCTTTTCCCTTCCCTATATCAAAGATTTAATTTGGGATTTCTGAATTTGAGCTTGAGACATCGCACTAATATTTGGAACTGAATTCATCATTTCCCAGCATGAATTTCTAAGCACAGGATGCTTCTTACTTTTATAGAACCTTACATTTACTGATCAGGGTTTTTTTTGGGGGGGTAATATAATTTTAAACTCAGTTAGTAAGAACAGTAAACCATGGGACTTCAGTATTGTACTCATTTATTTCCTTGTAATGTTAATTCTATCAGTGGAAACAAGCTTTGCTCTTTCACCTGTATAAGCAGCTGCAGTTTGAAACTGGATGCATCTGATTTTTTTCAGAGGCATATTCAATAAAAAAACTTTCCATATATTTGAAAGAAAAGAAGCTATTATTTGGCCTAAAATTATTTTTATCTCCCTTACTATTAGCTAGAAAAATCTATGAAAACATATTTAAGCAAAGCTTATGTTGTTCCTCTTTTTTTTTCTAGAGTCATTCTAGCTTTGCACACCATTATATCAATGTGAAGCTGAACTGTGTTTCATTTGCTTCTGGGACTGAAAAAGAAAAGAATACTTCTATTGTGTTCATGATAAAACTCTACAGGTAGCTGTGAAGTGATAAACCAAGGGAGACTAGTTCAGTGAGTTGATTGGAAAACTGGATTTTCAAGAAGGAAATAGTCCATCTTCTTTAAGGGGTCATATCAGGTTGTGAACACCAGTTAAAGAGTAGATACCGTAATTCACACCCTTCCATACAAGGTGTGATTGTGTTGGGCACGTTCCAGAAGACACTGTGTGAGAAGAGGTTACCTTGAGCAGACCATGTCTGCTCTTCTGGGCACTGTTCTCCAGGTCAGAGCAGCACAAATGTCAGCACCATTGGCTGCTTCAAGGGACTCTGCCGGAGTGCCCCATGCCAGCCTGCACTGCGCTGGGGTTAGGACAGGCATAGCATTCCAACCTGCTAGGAAAAGCATATGGCTCTGGTTTTCACAGCAAATGAAGTGCACTGTGCCTTGGCAGAGAGGAGGAACTCTGTGTAAGCGGGTGCACTGCACGGTGGGAAAATCCATATGGGGTCATTCTGATGTGACATTAGAAAGCAGAATTCTCAGCATCTGAAGAATGTAAGATTGACCTGTTATCTATATTACTCTTTTTATTCCATCTTACTAAACCAGGTATTCTATTACACCATTTCTTTTGAGGTCACTCTTATTGAGATTCAGAAAGAATGCTGCACTTTTTCTCTCTTTTTCCCACCACCTTGGCCCTCCCTGCTGCCAGTGCAGAACAACACTGAAGCTGATAACATCCTGCTCCTTCATTATTATGGGTTCTGAAAAGGTTTCTCAGGTGGTAATCAGTCAGTAAGAAAGAATTGCTAAGAGATCTTGAACGAGCTCAGAGCTTAGGCTGAAAGGAATGGGTGCTTAAGGGTAGGAAGAATGGCAGAAAGAAGCTGAGGTATGTGGAGGGAGGCCAGTGCTGAGTTTAGTGAATGGAACAGTAAGAGTGCTGCTCTGGTGAGAAATTGGAAGATTTGATATGCATTCAGCATTAAATTTAGTGCCTGTTCTATGGAATGGTGCTGCAGCCTGGCAAATCTGATTTTTGCCTTTACCACAAAGAGGCCATGGGGTTCCTGTTGAGTGACAGCATAAGGATTTCATGGGGCTTGCCTTTGCCTGAGCATGTAATACCTTGTAGAGCAGTGGCTGACTAGTGCCCAGCTAGTTATGAGCCTAATTTCTGAGAGTATATGATAAAAGTCTGAAAAACACATGTAGTGTAACAAAAATAGCCCTGAATGTTAACTGTGGCTGCAGGGAAGCCAGTCTGTGATTTTTTAGCTTTAGTTGGGAATCTGTGAAAAGAAAGAGTGCAAAACCAGACTGTGTTAAGAAAATATTTCAAAGAGCTACCTTTTCTAAAGGTTCACAGACATGAATACAGTGCTTCTCATGGTTATTGGATTGATCAAAGCCCTCTTCATGCAGGCTAAAATTTGTTGCTTTGTACCTCTTAGATCCTACTTAAGGCTCTTAAGGCACATAAGGAATAAGTTCTGTACAAAGCCCCTACTGACTTTCTGCAAAAGGATAATTTTTAATAATAACATTGAAATAAGTCCTTCCTGAGCTCAGTTCATCCTACTTGAATCCCTTCTTATCGCTGTATCCTTCAATCTCCTTCATGAAAATGTCCTGTATCTCTAGCACTCATTTATGTTATTTGCTCCAATGACCTTACTTGACAACTTACTCCAAGTGTTTACTGCTCTTTGAACAAAGTAGTTCTGCCTGAATTCAGGTGCAGTTAAGCGATAATAGCATTGCTGCTCTGTTTTATGAGGCAATAAGGTGGTTCAGCTGAGTAGTTTATCCCAACAAGGGAACCAGAATATTGCAAAGTAAAACACTCACATAGCTCTTTGCTGCAAAATATGTTTGTAACCAAACACTTTAAACAAGAAGGAGCTTATTCAAGGCTACATCACAATTTACAAGTACTTCCCTGTTGTACTTCTTAGACAGACACCTCCCAAATACCACAAGTTACTGAGCTCTTTGGTTCACCAGAACTGCCCAATCTGCAGCATGGATTGGACCAGTGGATCTAGATCCTCTTCATCCACTGTACTAGGTCAAAACATCACCAAAACAGCTTAAAATATTTCTCCTACAGTCTTATTACTCTGAAGGAGTAGGGAAACATCTCTGACAACTAATGGTGAGAGAGGGGTCCACATCCTGAGACTCCAGTGTTGAAAAATGGGACAGGAAGTTCCTTGCATGCCTTGCCATCCATACTTATGTAAAAACCTACAAACAGCTCAGGGTGAGGTGAAAGAAAAAGGGAACTGCATCATCTCTATCAAAAATTTTAAGTGATGTCTGATACTGATGTTCCTTTCAGTACCTATAAGACATCAAAACCTGCCCAATTATTTGTGAAAATACCATGTTGTGAAAATCCCAAGAAGGGAAAACCTCTTGTCTTACCATGTCAATAGGAAACAAAAATCCTTTTCAGCTTTTGTTACAGATGTCAAATAGCTTGCATATATTTTTAATCCCAAATCATGGTAGGTATGGATATTTGAAAGTAAGGGGCAAGGTATTTTGAGTTTGTAAAATGTGACTTTGATAATGAAGATGTGTAACTTCTAGATCATCATGCAAGAGACTTTAACGTGACTGTTCCAAATTAAATTAGTGATGTAATTGTATCAAGATGTTATCAAATTTTAAATGGAAATTATAAAGCACTTAGTGAAATCTGAATTAATTCAGTTTTTATTAGTATTTATTTATTTAGTACTTTTGAACTAAACAAGAAGTTTCAGTCCACATTTGCCCTACTACAACCAACAAAGGTTTCACTCTACATTCCTAGAAACCAATAACTATAACAACAATTTTTCGTTTGGTTTTGTTCAGAAGGCAATTCTGATAAATCTAGTAAGCACTAGTGAGTATTTTATTAAAGTGTCAGGAAATAAAAATCAATGAAGGAGATAACTCTGCTCACATGTCCACTCTCTGTCACTTTTATTTAAAACCTCAATTAATTTAATGATTATAATATTGATTGCTAACTTTTGAAATGTCATATTAGCCTTTTCAGTTCACACAGTGTATTTAATCAGAAAAAATTTTAACTGTTGCAAAAAGATACAGATAATAAATTAGAAGATGAATCATCACTTGCAGAATTTTGTGACATTTCATTATAAAATCCATACTTTGACTCAACTAAGCCAGTAACAAAGTTTATTATAGATTCAAAATCTAACATAAAATTTCTAACTGACCCTGGGATAATAAGGTTTCATTCTGAAACCATGTAAAACACTGGATTTTGGAAGACCTGCAGAGTTTATTCATTTGGACACCATGCTGTTCATCTGTTTGAGTTGTTTGATGTAGACTGAATAGTTTCAATTAAGAATTAAGATCAGTAGTCACAGTACATATTTATTTCTCTTGGAGACCACAGACACAGTAAAAGCTAAAGAACGAAGTGTAATTAGAATATTCAAAAGTGCAATAGCCTATTATGACTTCATGTGCTTTGCTTACAGGAGGTAAGGTTAAATTTGTGCTGATTGAGGGTCTTGTAGGTCCTCTGTAGTGGTTTGAAGCCTGAGCAAACTCAGAAGAAAAGGTGACCAGCAAGACACATGATGTCTCAAACCATGAATGAGAAAGGGACACTGGTCTTTTGTATCCTGAAGTTAGAAACTTTTTTTTTTTTTTTTAAATATTAACTTTGCCGTGATTGTATCATGTCAAAGAGCTTTAATGAGACTTGTTTATCACACCATAATAATGAACTATATTGAAATTTGAAAGAATGCTGTACTCAGTTCAGACTGACATCAAGGGTAAACTATTAAAAATGTTTCCTCTTATAACACCAACCAGCAACTTAGCTAAATTCAAATCCCAGAGGTTATTCTCAGATCTAATATTATTGCAACATATTGACATATTTGTCAAAGTCTGTAAATGGGTGAGTGATCAGGGCTACTGAAATGATCTACATGTGTTTTTGCAGACTGGACTTTTTTCTGCGGTGTCTAGAGCAGTCATACAAATAAATCTCTTAGTACTAATTGAAAGTTATATTGCCTATTTTAAAGAGAGGGAAAACTGAAGACAGGTTAATGGTCAAAAAGGAAAACCTGATCCAATTTAAATTTTATTGCTATTACTCTTTTAGTAGTAACACAAACTACACCCAGACATTGCTCTAATCCGGTGAGAAAACAAAAAGAAAAGCGTCCACAAGGTCAATAGCGGCTGGATGTGTTTGACTTTTCAGTCATTGTATACACTCTCTATTAAAGGTCTTACATGAAGGTTAAGAAAGTGATCTGGAGTATTCAGCTTGGTTTTACAGAGAGAAATCCTGCCTGATAGCCTTCTAGAATGAGCTGACTGGCTTTGTGGAGGAGGTGTGAGCAGGGGATACTCTTTACCTTGACCTTGGTCATGCATTTGACACTGTATACCGCAGCATTCACATAGACAAACAGAAGTATTGGTTAGGTTAACAAGTTAGGTTGACTGAGAAATGATTTAACACCACTCTGAAGGAATCAGTGGCACAAAGTAAAGCTGTGGATCCATATAGTATCCAGTAGTGATTAACACAGTCACTATTGACATTGTGATGGGACAAAATGCACACCCAGGAAGTGTACTGAGGATATGAAACTGGGAGGAGTGGTTGACATACCAGTGTGTTGTGCTGCTTTTCAAAAAGATCTCTACAGGCTGGAGCATTGGGCTGACAGGAATCACCTCAAGTTTAACAGAGAAATGCAGAATGCTGTATCTGGGGAGGAAGAATAACCCAATTCACCAGGACATGGTGGGGTTTGACCAGTTGAAAAGTACTTTGGTAGAGATGAACCTGCCGGTTCTTGTACAAAAAATTGAGCATGAGCCAGAAATACATCCAGGTGGCCAAAGACATCCTGGGCTGTATCAGTAGGAAAAATGCCAGCAGTTTGAAGGAGGTGATCCCTCTGTTGTACTTGTTGCCAGAGGGGCCACATAAGGAGGGCTGTGCCCAGTTCTAGATGTCTATAAGAAAATTGATTAGCTGATCATTGTATATCAAGGAGTTAGAGAACTATATAATAGTTGATTTGAATATTCTCAGGCCTGTGCTGGGCTGCCTGTCCTGTGTGGTCTTCAGACTGAGCATTTTTTCCCACCATCCAGGTCATCAGTGACTGTGTTGAATAGTATGGCTTTCAGTGCTGTGTTGTTCTGCACAAACCCCATGGCTGCAGGAAAAACTCATCCAGCTCGTAGTGGAGGATCTTCCAGGAAGCTCCTGTCTGGTACCAACAACTATACCACCTGTGTGTACTTGCCTTTATCTAGGAGAGTGGCAAGAAGCTGCCACATGAGCATCCTTTCTGTTTGACACTGAGAATGATCAATAGAGCTATTTGCTTGGAGGGAAAAAAAATCCACAATAGCTTGAGTGACCAAGGGTGCAGAACCTCTTCCATGGAGAGGGGTCTGCACAGTGTGCAGTGTATGGATCAGGGACCCATTTGATTCTACACCACTTGTGGCTCCAGCCTCTGAAGGTACATAGGATTATCTGTATTATTCTCTCCTTATAGTTATCTCTATAGAAATACCTTTGAAAAGATGTCCTAAAGAGTGCCTTTTGTTACTGGGTCCTTGAGAGATATCATCTTCCGGTGCAAAACAGCTTCCAAGTGTAAGAAAGACATGAATATATGTCAGTGAGGGTAGTAAAGAGTTGCAAAGATGATAAAAGCTTGAGGCATCTGTCCTAGCAAGAGACAAGACAGCTGTTCAGCCTTGAGGTCCTAGCAATGTGTGTGAATACACTGTGGAGGGGAGTAAAGAGGAAACCTACATCTCTCCAGTTTTTCCCAATCACAGGACAAGAGGCAATAGGCATGAAATGAAATGTAGGAATTTGCATTTAAACATAAGTAGAATCTTGGTTTGAGTGCAATTGAGCATTGGAACAGGTTGCCCAGAGGTGGTGGTGCCTCTGTCCTTGGAGACCTCATTAAATATGATCCTGGGCAGTCTGTTGTAGATGACCCTGATTTGAGCCCCAGGGAGCTGCAGTACTGCTTCTCCAGAGATCCCTTCCAACCTCAGATTCTGTGAAGCAAAGATTTTGAGGACATGTTCATTTTTCAAGTGTCTCTAAAGCACACAGTTCATCTGTATCTGTCTTTATAATGGTAAATATCTGTTTTAGATATTGATGTGAGCACCTCCTTTTTATTTATAAGTCAACTATATTGATGCTTTCTACTTTCCACATTTTAATTTTGCTAACCCATTTTTTAGAGAAATGTCAACAAGTAATATATACCTTTTAGCACTTGATCTGCAACTCCATTAATATCAGGTTTATTTACTTACCTCTTTACACATGACAAATATTCAGTAAAGGTACATACTCTGCTACTAAAATTTACAGTATTTACTTTTGTGTAATGACAATATCTTTTATGAAGTGCTTACTAAAGGCTTTGTAACTTTTTTTCCAGATATTATTTTTTGTTTCCAAGAAGGAAGATTTTTTATCTGACATTAGAATTTTTGGGAACTGTGTACACTCCTAACAATACTCCTTCATTAAAAGATGGGCTTAAAGCAGTCATAGGGATGTAAAAAATATTCTTCAAACACCTAAAAGGACAGAAAAATGGAAAATAAGAATCATAGATTATTTTGATGGAAAGCCTTGTAAGATAAAAAATCCATATTGAAGGGATGACCAGAAAAGAAAAGAAACCATTATGGCTAAGGAACTTGAAATGGGTTGCATGCTAAAGCTGGTGAAGAAAGTTCTGAGACAAATAGTCAGAAATTCCATTTGAGGGAGGAGGGAGGTCTCTCTTAAAATATGACATTTAGACCAAAGCTGACAAAAGCACTTCTGTTGTGACTGTGTTCTAACTCAGAATGGAAAGATGCAGGAATGAACAAATAAGCTAACAGATTTATGGAAACAAATCTGACTTGAAAAAATTGGACTTTCAGTTTTTTAGAAAACCTGGTGACCATTTTTCTGAGTAATGCAAATACTATAAATAATTTCTAAAGATAAAATATAGAACGTAGAAAAATTTGCAATCTAGGAATTGTTTGATCATAATATGTTCTGCCAAGGGAAATATACAATTAGGTAACTGGTAAATTTTAAAACAAGTAATTCTTTAAATGCATTTCAGTTAGAAAAAGTTTCTCAAGGCAAACCAGTTGATTCACAAAGAACTCACCCTAGCAGTTCACAGACAAGACAATATAATGCTACTTTCTCTATGATTGTTTCCATCATGACTGATTAATGTGTTTGCATGTGTTTATGTTTATATACTTCATTTATCTAAGGTAATGCAGGATCAGTCAACCCTACCTGTAAGCAATTTCATTCATATTTTAATCCTACTACAAAACTAGCAAGCTCACAAATAATTATAACGATGTGCATAATATACATTTCCTCCCATTTCTTCACTTCTATGTTTTGTTGGAGCATTTTCACTCTCTCCTATGTAGTAGTGAGTCATCACTATCACTTTTATGAATACAAAGGGACTGCTGAAAAAGTAGCCCCTGAGGAAAATGACCTTTCAAGGGCCTCGCTTGACAATGCTTGGGAATTTTCCCCACTTATGTAGCCAGCACAGACCTCCTGGAGACGCTGCACTTGTATGTTTTGTGCTTAAAGTTAACCTGGATGGTTGGGGTGCACGACTGTGTGTCTGATAGTACTCAGATAGTTAACAATTTAAATTGTTTGATTTTTCTGGAGACAGACAGAAAATGCAGTGTTTGGAACTGCTCAGAACCCTAAATCTGTTATAATTTACTGAAATTACTGTTTCCTGTATTTTAAATTTAATCTCAATGCAAAAAAACAGTAATATTTCATCACTCAGCCTCAACACTCAAATTCAGTACTTCTAATTCCTAGATAAATAAAGCTGTGTTGTGATGCAGGATGGAATTTTTTGACTGCATACTAAAATAGAACAACCCTATCAGCACTGAAAAAGAGGGAGCTTTATTGTAGTCATATAGTAATGACTCCCTATTCCACTTGAAAAGTGTCACATTATGCCCCAGTATATGCACAATATAGCTCCAACATGCTCTTTGAACTCTAGGTTTACAAAACATGCTTACTTAACATGACATTGTGTTTCTGTGGGTATTTCTGTGTGGTTTCCTTTGACAATGCAGCATTGTCCCAAAGACTTAAGAGAATATGTGGTGGGAAAAGGCCTCCAATTTTAAATAAATTGAAAATGATTGGAGTGCCTAGTAAGGGGGCACCTCCTTGAAATAAGCTTGTAATCTGTCTCCTCATGATTAAATTCCCAACAAGTTGCCTTTCCCCAGTGACATTCTTGGCCTTTGTAATAAAGCTTGTGTCATTTTATTTGGCTCAGGTGGATAGCCACTTTTATTTTGTAATGTCCTTAAATATTTAAGAGATACTTTTTGAATAATGTAAAACTTCTCAGGAAACCTCTATGTCATATAACCTCTATACTTTAGAAAGTATAAAGGCTGTAGATTCCATTTTTAGTGGGCAGGTGTGTATGCAGTGTTGCAGAATTTCGCTCTAGTTGTCTCTTTCTTCCTTATCTTTTCCATTATTGGAATATCATTTGAGTTCAAGGAAGTAGCTAACAGATGAATTGAATATGTGTTAAAACGAATGTGCCAATACCTACCTACATAGCTGTGTTAATCAATGTACAGTAAGACTTCATGTGACTTGAATGACATTTGGAGACTTCTCTTATAGTGGAAATAACAAACCTTTAATATAAAGAGCAAATATAAGGGAATTGCAACTTAAATCACTTCAAATGCATTTAAAAGATTTTAAACTCTTGTTAGTGTTAGATTGACCTTGATTTCATAAGAAAATGAAGCTTATGCAAACATATGATTGTGTTTGCATGTTTTAACTGTTTAAAATATTTATCTCAATTATTGCATTTTCTATCAGTCTTGTGAAAGCATAGATCTTAATAAAGGAGAAAGTCTGTCTAAGAGTTCACAAAACAGCATTTTACACTCACCTCACGTTAGATGTGTTGAAGGCTACCTCTTGAATGATGATTGTTTCCTTTATCAGTTTCTGATGTTGAAGTTTTTCATACGTAATTTGACTGAAAAATTCATTAAATCAAAAAATGCAAATAAATTTAAAAGATTTTCATGCTCAGGCAGCTAACTGCTATTTTCTTTTAACTCCATTAGAGAGATAGACAACCCAGGGAGGAACAGATTTATTAGAAAGAGTAAGTTATATGGAGATATGTGAGCAAAAAGAATTCAGCACATACCAAAAGAAGCAGGTAGAAAGAACAATAGGAGACAATCCAACATAAGAGAAAAAAGGAAAACTGAACTGTCAAATATCATTCGAGACAAATAGGTTTTTTTAACATGGTGTTTCAGGACTAGGAGGACTTTTGTCAACAGTATAATAATCTAAGTGGTGATTAGAAAGAATTAAGATTTTACTGGTAATATGACTAAAAGCCAAATTTTGCTTTGGTGCAGAAACAGAGAAAACACATTGTAGAATTCAAAGAAGACCCTAGAAAGCTAAGAATATGAAGATTAGTCTCAAACCCCATCATTTTCTAGGGATGGGGGAAAAGGGTCTCTTCCAGTCATGGTAGTGTGGGGGAGATTTCCAGGTGGTGAGCATTCACATGTGAATCATTCACCTCTTTTGTACCTTCTATTATTAATATTGTTGCTGTTACTGTTCATTTTCTTAACTCATTCCTGTTTCCAGGAAATTATTCTTATCTCAACCCATGATTTTCACCTTTTGTGCCTCCAATTCTCATCCACATCGTGCCATAGAAGGAGGGAGGAGTGAGTGAGCAAGCGGTGCATGGTTTGGGGTGTTTCAGTGGAAACACTAAATGGAGAAATACCATTCCTAAACCACTACATACACTGTGAAAAATCTGAGGTTTTTATTTTGCTGAGAATTATGAGAAATTCTGTGCTAGTTAAAAGTGTGAGTTGGTTTGTTTGGGGTTTTTTTTCATTTCTTTATTATTTTTTCTTGTTTAACCTCAGCTACGTGAAAATAAATATTCAAATAAGTATTTGTCTTGTTGAATTCCAAGCAATAGTGCTAGTTTTAGTACATTTTTATGCTAGAATCCAGATGAATGGATGTGTAGAAATGCCATGATATTGATTTTTTTTATTCTGTGCTTAGCAGAAGCTGTGTTCAAGTGTTTTTATTACAGTTATGATTACCCTTCTGCAGGACACTAAAATCCAAATCAGATTTTGCTCATACTTTTTTGCTTTACACTTTAAAATAACATTGATTATTGCCTACCTATCAATTTCATGAAGTATATTTCTTTTTCATTGGTTTTATGTTGCCCTTCATGTGCATGAGATCCATTCTGAAGCTTTATTATGGCAGCCTGATTTCTCTCTGTGACAGGTGATAACAAGTGGTAGGAGAATAATTAACCAGTGTCTTGTTCTAAGTCTTTTTCACCTAGTAATATTCAATTTGCCAAAATACTTACATGTTGAAGTCCACTTATTCAGGATGAAACATGAAAGTATTATGTGATAGTGGTAGGACTTTGGATCCTCTGCCTTGTAGTTGCAATTCCTACAAAATTTGTGGCAACCTACACCTTTCATGTATTTGTATTACATTTACAAAACACTCTATCTGTGTATGTATGATTTTTTCCTAAGATGACTCACCCTCTTATTTTGATTCTTTTTCTGCTTTGACAGGTCTGTTTCTGTGGGCCTCATTACAGAGTGTGTGAGTTTAAATTATGTTGACTGCCTGAACTCCCTGCCGATCGAGTAATCGGACACAGATTCCTATGTTAGACTGCAAAATGGCTTCATGTTCCTGCTGAGCAATCGTTTCTTGCTGATTTTATATTTCCACACAATCTTTTTCTGTGTGTAGTTCTGTGTCTATGGTAGTAGATACCAACTTCCCCCTTACACTTTTATTAGATAGTTTTTGTCACTGAATTAATTCTCCATTGCACTCCTACGTGCATCACATTTAGTAGAGAAGAAGCCAGATTCCCAGTTTATATAAACTGGTGCAGCTCAAAGTCCAGGAAACCTAATTCAGTTGATAGTGGCCTCAGACCTAAGTAATCTTGTGCCACAGCATTTTTCAGAGGTCTTGCATTTTTCCTTAGAGCATTGACACACAAGATTCCACATCCAAGGGATTGGAACCGGGTCAGCTGAGTTAGAAACACTCACTGGTAGCAAGGTAACAGGTTCTGGCCGTCACATACAAAAAAGTGGTTTAATGAAACCCTTCTGATGCTGTGAAGGATAAAACAGTACAGTGGATGTGCTTTGGCTGCCTTACACATGTAGCTTGAAACAACCATCCAGAATAAAATATTAATTAAAATTAGAGATCATGTTTATCAGTGAAAGAAACAGGCAATGTCTATTCCCTAAATAAATTGAACTTTTAATATTGCTATTCCTAAATATGAAGCAGAGGATTACTGTCATCTGGTCAGATTTATTCAGATGAACATTTTTATTTAATTTGCATACATAACTTTATAACATTAGAAAATAAGAAGGAGTTCCCTCTCTTCAGAATACTAGCCCTCATTAAGTCTACAGAAACGAAGTAGATGGATGGTATTTTTAAAAAATTGGAATCATTCAGACATGTCACAGATTTTCAGACACGTAGAAGGTAAATTTAACAATTTCCATTTGCATTTTCAGTTCTAAGCTAAACTTCATACCTGGCAATTTTACAGCCTTGTCAGTACTTAGTTTTGGCCATTTAAATGAAAGAAAGAGAAGATGAGATTCTTTCCCTCTGCAGTCTCGATCGTGAACAGTATCAGAGGTGTACCCTCAGGCAGATTTGAACACAAACCTTAGAAGGTCAGTTTTACAGGCAGAAATTAGAAACAAACAAACAAACAAAAACAAAAAAACAAACAAAAAAACCCACCACAACTTTTCCCCACTGTTTCTATGTAAAATTAAATTCTGACACTACTCAGTTTATTTCATGTCTCCATTGGGAATAACAATATAATAGCATTTCTTAAAGTGCTTTGAGGCTCAAAAGGTAAAAGTCTAAAAAAAAAAGTAAGATTGTTTTATGAGTTTTGCTCCAGCAAATAACAGTTTAACATAAAAATCATGAGATTTGTATAAATAAGTAAAAGAAACCGTATTTATTATTACATCCATTTTAAGGAAAACTTGTATGACTTGAATGATTAAAAGTTGTTTACTTTTGAATTGTCTTTGAAAGTCATGTATGCCTTGATTTTTAAACAATTTCATAATGTTTTGAAGGAAAATAGGTATCAAATTTTGTCCACTTTCCTAAAAGGAATGTTTTGTTAGCTTCCTAAAATAATACTGTCTTTTAAAGCATAAAATTATATGTCAACTTTACATGTCTTTGAATTGCAGCAATAACAATCTTCCTGTGAGTTTTAAGAGCAGATTTGGAATACTGACTGTGGGTTTTTCCTTCTGAAACTTGCAGGTTTCTGGTCAAAGTAGCTATCATATGCAATCATGCTGCAGCTGCAAAGTTCCACATTGGAGATAGAATCAAGTTAGACAACTGGAGGAAAACCAGTAAAATTTTGTTTTAGAAAGAATTTAGCCTTACTTAGATTTACTATTGATGTCAATGAAAAGAACATGGGATTTTTTAAGGATAAAAAAATCCTGCCTACAAGCTCTAAATTGAATCAGTACGTTGTGATAGGCATTATATATCATCTTTGGATGCCTCTGCAAGCAAGTTTATTGTTGGATATAGGGTCAAGATATTTAAGAAAGGATGGTATTTTAACATATACCTGGAAGTTATTTATTAGGAACAAATATAAATGTGAATGTCTGTAATCATACAGCACATAGAAACAAAGAAGGATGAAATTCTCATCTCAGAGTAAATTATTATGGGTGGTGAGGACCCGCCATACTATTCCTGATTTCTGATTCCCTGGCCTTTTGCAGCATTTGGATTTGGACCTACCTTTAACTTCAGGTTGTATCTGCTAAGGACCTGACTTTTTTCAAAGCTTTAAACTTGTATGTGTTTTCTATCTCAAGATTTTCAGAAATTCTAGATTTATCTGTATCTTGCTTCAAGCAGTCTTTTTAGAAAGTCAGAGAAGGATTTCAGCAAAAACATGTCTCAGATGCCACTTTAAGCTGCATCTCAATGGTAACAGCCCATTTTTTTCTTAACTGCCTTTTTCTCCCTTGAGCTTTTACTTGTATGGGATGTATCTCTGAAGTCCATTCACATGCAACTCAGACTAAGCCTCCCACCGACTTTCCAGCAAGACAGCTGAATCAGGGGTAATGTACAACTCCCAATTCAACATTTATCTAAAATTAAATGAACGAAGAAGAAAATCCTCTTAGTGCTGAGCCTAGGAGTGACAGGGCTAAGCCTGGCTGAGAAGAAGGGGAAGGAAGATAAGAAAGGTAGGGAGAGACTAGCAAGAAAGCACACAGAAAGCCTGGAGAAGAATGATAAAGGGAATTTTACTGAGCATGACATTTTTTTTTTCTTTTTAAATCTTCCATTCTGATTGATCACTAGTTGCTATATACAAAGCCTTCATTGATGTATTGGTGGTGTGGGTCATCCAACACAAAAGAGCCTAACCCAGGCAGTTGTGCTGGGTTAGTGCTTAGTAATGAAAACTAATCAATTGGAATAGGAGATTTCCCACCTCAATTTTATACTACAGTGCCTCTGTATACTTTTTACATCTGTATAGGCAAAAGTGAAGGTGTTATCAGCTGCACAAATTATGCTGTCTGTGATGCTCAAATCTCTAATTATATATTTTTTTAATGCTGTTCAAGATATGTAAAGCAACCGGAGAGAGTGGTACTAAAGTTCCCATCTGAAATTGATCAAATTTCCACTTCACTTCATTTCAATGTATCTCAGCTTTTTTATCCATGTCACAGAGAGACAGTCGGAGACAAACAACATAATCCTTACAGGAATGGAGCAAAGTTACATCACTTAATGTCTGTTGAACAGTGCATATCCGAAGATAAATGTTTTCAGCATTGTTATCACAGCCAGCCCTGTGAGAAGTTAGTGAGGAGAATCACATCTCCATGGAGGAACAATAGAGGGTTTCTGGATGTTGAAAGCCCCTAATCCAAGCAAATCCCCATTAGGTGAGGTAGATCGGGGCTATGTCTATTTGAGTTTTCAAGAATGGAAATTTCACAACCTCTCTGGGCATACTGCCCCTGTATTTCACCATTCTTACTACAGAAAATTTTTCTTTAATACAACCATTTCTTTTGGTGTGGGAAAGTACTGGCTGCTAATTTTGAGACACTGGTTTTGGGGAAATGGTTGAAAATCACCATAAAATCTGCTTTTTCTTGATTTTCTCTACCTTGATCCAGCATTTCAACACACTCAGGGTTGTCTGCTGAGAGCTAAGTAACAACTTCAGGCTGATATTCCTGAAGAACGAAGGACATGCCTCTGTTGACTGTGTAGCCTTTGTTCTCAAAGCACCGTGCACTTTATCAGATAGAAAACTCTGCTGCGTCAAAAAAATTGCCTGCACTTGTTCCTTTGACTCTTGTTTTTTTTCTCTGGTAAGAAACTGGCTGCAACTTGGATTTCTCTTCATAAGTAGCAGCTCTAAGCAGGTCTACTTTCCATCTCAGCTAATCAAGGTGTTTTCATTCATTCATTCAGTCCTTCAGAAGTTATGTACTAGGCAAGTTCAAAATGATGAGAGATGCAAAATTATGCTTTCTCTCCCTAGAGCGGTTTAGTTCTTCCAACTATCATCTTATGAGAATAACACTCCTGCATAGATTTGCATTTTAGGAGTCCTGGGCAAAAAAGTAACTGAGAAAGGGCTGTCCTGCCCCTGTGAGCCCTTCTTTGTTGTATCTGGTGGCTTTGGCCACAAAGGAAAATGTGGAACTGAATGATAATACACACAAGAAAATATGCCACCATTATTAATATTTTTTTCTCTAATTTGACTGGTTAACATTGAGGCAGATTTTACAGAAATGAAATAAACTTTCTATCTACTTTTTTATAATGAGGACCAAAAGTCTCATTATAATGTTGCACTGGGATATGAGCTTCTGTAGGGAGTGATGGATTATATGGTTACTACTTCCTGAATGTCCCTGCAGGGCAGCAATTCTGTGGTATTTGCAAGATAGTACAGAAATTCAGTCAGAAGCCTCTGGTTTTGAAAATCAGCTCCATAATATATATGCTCTTTAGCTCTGGATGTAAACATAGACATATCTACTATTGTCTAGGGGCTCTGCCTTGCAACTACAACTTGCATAATCAATCCTAAAAATGTACATAGTAAATTAGCAGTCAATAAGTTTACCTAAGAAACTGGATAATTAGCTTGAAAAGGACGTGCATGGTGTAAGAATATAAAAAGCAAGAAGTCAAGTCAGGGCATGTTTCAAATTTTATTCTTTCCCTCATATTTTGTTTTCTTTTCTGAGACTTCTCCCATTTAAGTTTCTCTCTGTATGGTCAAAGCGTGGATGTCCTTCCTAACACTCTCTTCCGTCATCGAATCACAGAGAATACTTTGGGTTGGAAGGCACCTTCAAAGATCATTCCTGCCATGAACAGGGATACCTTTCACAAGGTTATGTTGCTCAAAGCACCAACCAACATGGTCTTGAGTCCTTCCAGGATAAGGCACCCACAGTTTCTCTGGATAACCTATTCCAGTGTCTCACTTTTAAATAATTGTAAAATATTCTTGTGTCCAATCTAAAACTACCCGCTTTCAGTTTAAAACCACCACCCCTTGTGTTGTAACTTACAAGCCTTAGTAAAAGCCTCTCTCCATCAAAAGAGAGCCCCCTCTAAGTATCAAAAGGCTGAAATAATATTTGTATTTAGCTCTCCAAAAACTGGAGCTGGTCTCACATTTGATCCTTCAAGTGGTACGGTGTTTTGAGAGTCTGTTTCGATTGCTATCAGTCAAGAACCATGCTGGAGAGGTTGTTTCCACATCTTGCTAATCACGTGTCAGAAGAGAGCATATTTCTTTGTCCTACACATCCTGTTTATTTTATTTCCAGATGAAGTTATTTGAAATATGTACTCATCAATTACTCTTGTACGAATGAGGATTTAGCTGTTCAGCATATTATATCCTTAAAAGCATATTCATCCTTAAAAGTGGAGAATTTATCCTGAGAAACAAGTTGTTTTTGCAAATATTTCCTAAGATTGTTTTGGATGCTCTCTATCTTGTCAGTTATCAAAAGTTTTGGCCTTAAGGTGTCTTTCTAGCCATATAACAGTAGTAACTCTATAGCTATTACAAAAAGGTGTATTTGGCATCCAGCATGGAAAAAAAAAATCATTTTTTATGGAAGAGTTGTTTCATTTAGGGGAACTAACCATGTATCTTTCTATTACAGTCCTTATTAAAGGCTTTTGTCTATTTTACCTACCATCTGAACTTTGTCATTCGACTTGTATGGTATAGCAGTGTAGTATTCAAAATTAATTCATAGTGTCCTGTGAATGATGTTGGAAAGAAAAAGAAATGTTTGCTTGAAACTACTGCTGTAATAGTATGTCTGATGAAATCTGTGATAGTCTTTGTGGTATTGTGTCATAGTTTATTTCCTTTCTGGTAGCCTAAGTAATATGTTGCTGGTTTTGTAGCTCATAGCAAAAAGGTCCATCTGTCCCCAGGCCCCTGGAGAAAACTCCAGATTTTCAATCTCTCACTTTGTCACTTGGCCTGCATTTTCCCACTTCCACCATAACCATTTCCTAGCTTGCAAACAGCCTTGACTACAATGTTCATTTATACACAAGGTGTGTGTGCTGTCTAGAAGTTCAAAAATAGCTCAATATAGTCTTGGCAAAACTCCCCGTTTACAATAAGGCTTTATTCTGGTGGAGCGCTCTTATGTATTAAACCTGTTGGATGCTTACTTCTTTCTAAGCTTGCTGGGAAACAGCTGGGTGTTTTTTCATTCTGAAATGGTCTTTCTGATTGTACAAACAATAAAAAGGCCAGAAGGAACCCTCACTGGTTTTTGTCCTTTCTCTTTCTCTCTTGGACTCTTTCTATCCCTCTCTACAAACAGCAAGTAATGAGCTTAGTTTAAGATTTCTTTGTATTTCAGTTAGACATAATTCTTTATGTACTTGTTCAGTTGCAGTGCTTGAGTACTGCAAAATTACTTTGGAGGAGAAGCCAGCATGTGGATACTAATCCTTTTTTATATGTATTTTAAGGGATCACTTTCTACTCAGTTTCCTGTCCAAAAACATGATCATCCTATTTTCTGCATGGAACAACTGTGATAAGCTGCTCTTTTGCACTGTTTCATTGCCCAGACTGTCTCTGATACATGAGTATTGGTTTGTTGATAAGTGTTAAGTGAAATAATTAATCAAGTATACAACTTTTATGGAACATCTATCTAGGTTTATTTTTAGTTTCACATATTTGTGGCTTACAGAAAAATTGTATCACACCTTATATCATTCCATGTCAAGGTTTGTACAGAGGACATTATCATGGGTGACAAATGCTTTTGGGCCACTAAATCTACCTATTGGCGTACAAAACTACTGCAGTAGCTGCCTGCTGTAGCAATCACTGCTGCCTACCTTTGGCATTTTAACTGCACTGTTTTTGCTTTAGTAAAATCAGAAAACACTTTTTCTATTGCAGAAATCTGGCAGTGAGAATTTTCTAAACTGTTTGGGTTTATGCAAATAAGCTGTTTCAAAGGGCTGTCAGGCAGCTTTTCCACATAATGGTGTCTCTAGATTTTGCAATAATGCAAAGTTTGTCTTGGTTTTGTTCTCTCCAGTTTATATTATTGCTCGCTCTCTCTTTTTTTTTTTTTTTTTTTTTTTTTTTTGGTTTTTTTTTTTTTTTTTTTTTTTTTTTTTTTTTNTTTTTCTTTTTTTTTCAGTTATAGTGATTATTTTGTACATCTCCAGGTGTCATGCTTTGAAAGTCATCACAGTCTTAACAAAACATTTCAGTAGTCATTTCCTAGCTCTGCTTTGAAGACCCTACCATGATTGGTCTGAGCCAGTTTGCTTACTTTTGATTATGTGTTTGCTATATGAATCTTTCCTTCAGCTCAGTGAGATAGGATCTCTTCCTGCTGTAGGTATAACTAGTATGAACTGAAATTTCTGACTTTGGATCTTTGTTATTTCAACTGCTATTTATTTTGATCCTGTTCATACCATGACCATACCATTACAAAATGGGAATTTTGCTTTTCAAGATTGTAGTCCAGTTTCCCTCTCCTGCACATTCTGAAGAAGTTTTTAACCTTGTTTACGCTAGAGAGGTTCTGCTGTGCCATCAGCAAACACCCTCTGTGTAGACATGGGGCATGCTGACACAAGCTCTTTGGCTTGCTTAATAACACCAGGTCCCTGAATAACAGAAAAAGCATCATCTATTAGCATTGCTGCATCTACACCAAGGTATTGCTGGCCCAATGAAATTGTCTGATGGAGATGATTTTCCTCCCACCTTGGACCAACATGGGCAGGCCTAACTCCATATTATAGACATGGCCTTCATTGTCCACTTGTCTCTCTGTGTTTTGTTTTATTGTGTTTGCATGTGGTGACAGATTGAATATTAGTTGCCTGTTTTGCACTGCATCACTGGCTCAGTTTACTGATTTCTTACCTCCAAAATATTTCAGAATTCAGAGAAATCTTTTTGAACTGTGTAATGATGTTAGTTGTAATCTCGAGTTCTCACACACCTGTTTTCTAAAACAAGTGTAGAGCTTTTTGGCAATTCTGGTTTTCAAATTGATTCATAGTTTTAAAACAGTATAAATCTTTATTAAAATATACCTGATTATAAAATATTATCATTAAAATATCCTAGAAAGACATCTTGATAGCTCAGTTTTTTCTTCAAAAGTGAAAAATAAAAAAAAAATTAGATACATTCCTTAAAAAGGGGGGATTTGACAACAAATGTTTTTGTAATTCCTTTCTCAAATTTCCTTCTAGTTATGTGTAAAATCTGACCTGTGTGATATTCTCTTAATGAATGCGTGTTTGTTTCTATTTGACCTGGGTCCACAGGAGGTCTTTGATCCCAAAACTGTGTTTTTTTCCATGCAAATCCTCTGTGTCCATTCAGCCACAGAAGGCTCTCCTTTATATTTGTGAATTTAATTTTGCATGTATTTTGATGACATTTTCCTTTATTTTCACATTTGCATTAGCAAATTGTCTTAACAGTGACCTTGCCTTAGAGGTGAGATTGTTCAGTAAGTTTGCTCAAAGAGGTACTGTGGTTTCTCTAATCACCCTCCTTTGACCTCCCCTCTAATTCCTAAAATGGCTTTATTAGAAAATATTTAATCTTATTCGGGTTTGATAATTCCAGGAATTGCCCAGCTTTCTAAGTTTAGCAGTTCATAGTTTCACTGTTTCTTCAAATCCTCAGTTATTGCTGTGAAGACACCATTCTTAGATTACACTTTCTGTGAGTTCCAAATAGTCTTGGGTCATGCAGAAGATTTGACAGAGAGCATTCAATATACTGCTTATGTATTCAGATGCTATTTCAATGTGTCTGTGCCAGCCTCTGTGTTACCTGTTTTGCTGTCCTTTAAAGACAGCTTCTTGCAATTCTGTAGTCTCCCTGTTGTCACCTATAGGCTCCCTAGTTGTTAAATACATTTTGTCATGGCATCTCCCTGGGGATAGAAAGCTGGGAAGTTGCCATGATCTTTATCAAAGTTACTTCAAGGCTTTTCTGCAGTGCAGACAAGAAAGGAGGGCCAAGGGCAGGCTGCTCCTGCTGCAGGTAGGGGTGAATGAAGGGGAAAGGACACAACTGGGATGGAGAGCTGTGGGGGAAAGCTAGACTTTTACAGTTTTTTACCAGTGGGAGAGAAAACGCAGACCTGAAACCTGCTGGTTTTGCTGGGGGAGACCCCTCTCTGCTTAGGTCCCCCACAGAAACAGCCAAAAAAATCTGTTTGTCCAGAATTTTAGCAGCATGAGTATCAAACAGGTCCAGAGTCTGCTAGACCTGTATCCTGTAGGCAGAGAAATGACCCAATCACAGCCTCTGTTCTGGTTTTTCACCATTCATCACTGGTGTTGTTCACTTACAGGACTAAACCCACAACAGAAAGAAAAAGGACAGACATGAGCCTCTGTGTCTGTGAGAGTGCTCTGTCATCAAAATAGCGATGCATCTTGTGAAGCAGAAGACCCAGAGTTTCTGGCTGTCCTTACAGGACAGCACCTCTAAAAATAGTATTTACATTGTTTGAGCTGTCCAATTATACAGTGAGTATCAACAAACTGTGTCATGATGTAAGAAATGAGACCACATTCATTTAGGGACCTTTGGATTTGGCAGGAATTTGAAATTTTTAGCCCACAGAAACAGATTTGCTATCAGTCTTAACTGAAAAATTCTTTCCTTCTAAATGTTTGAGAAAGTGTAAAACAAGGCAGTATTTCCACCTTTCTCAATAACTGAAAACCTCCTTGTCCTCAGAACAGCACTGAAAATTAAAAATATTGTCCTTTAGAATAGGATGTGGACACAGAAAGAATATAGGTTTTCAAAAGTTCTAAAGGTCTTGGCAGCCAAAGTTTCATGGAAGGTAAGCAAGATATACCCAAAGTGAGGACATGCATCCTGTTAGAATCAGAAGTTACCTCTTACCTCCTAAGACTTGAGATTACAATACAGAATGTCTGCTTGTGCCTCCTTCAGCCTTTTTAATATTTGTTTCAGTGAGTGTATCTGGCAAATCCTCATCCCTTCATAAAAATCAAGAC
>VXBB01016560.1:193894-222417 GCA_013399915.1 Illadopsis cleaveri
TTTTTTTTTTTTTTTTTTTTTTTTTTTTTTTTTTTTTTTTTTTTTTTTTTTTTTTTTTTCCAGAGAAAAATAGTGGCATTCTCAAATCTTTGAGTTTCAAAAGTTTAGCACCAGACTTTCAAGCCCAGAAATAGTCTACTGTTATATGTTGTAGGATTTTGTTATGCAAAGCATGCACAGTTTAAGCAATAATGGTTCTGCAGAAAGTTGAATTTCAATATGCTATAGGTAATGTCGTGTTTACACAACTGTGTTTCAATAGACTTTTCAATGTCTAATTCTCTGATGTGTTGCAAGGAGCAAGACTTATGGCACAATCCTGAGTGTCGCATTCCATACATGAAAAAAACTGCAAAATTCAAGTGGAACTAGCTACATCAACTGCATTTCAGACCAGGCATGTACATTCAATACAGACAGATCCAACAGGGAATTGATTCTGTAAAATGGGAGCAATTTAATCCAATCCAGAAGCACTTACATATATTAATAGGCCATCACAAAGTTAGTTCTCAGCACCTTTTGGGATCAGTTCTTCACAAGTCATGGAAAATATCACAGGAAGTGTTAAAAGAGTATTCAGATACAGATTCTGCACTTGAAAATCCGTGAGTTAAGGAGTTTCATTATTTTATCTCATTCCTGCCCTCAAAAGCAATGCCATTGCTTTCTGGATCATTTAATCATCTAGAGTTGGAATAACAAGCTCCTCACTTGCATGTTTTCTCTGGTTCTGATATAAGAGGCATGATAAAACCTAGGATTATGTTACCTCTATTCTGTTCTTGGCTGATATTTCAGTCTTTTTGAGATTGTTGGCAACCATTCCTTTCAAATCTTAGCAAGGACAGATGCTGTCTGAACTGTACTAGGAATTGCTAAAGGAGAAACAAAATGTTGGGTTATTTAATTTCATCTGCTGTTCTACAAAGTGGAGCAAGTATTTGGTTACATTTGAGGCCATAATATGACAGGAAGTTACTTTGAAAGAAAATACGACCAGTCAATTAAGAAATGGAGAAAAATTTTTTACGTATTTGAAAATGTTTTAAAGCCATGCTACTTTTTGTCAGTGTGCACATCATTAGCTGCAAACTTGTTATATGGTTGGACCGTCTAAGGACTTAGGGGTAAGCATGTGCTTAAAAATCTGTAGTGTCTACCAAAATTAAAATCCACCTAGTTTTACAAGTACTTACAGGCAGGTGACACTTGTGCTGTTTTTTATCCCAAGTATGCATGTAGTACTCCCTTCCCAAGATGTACATGCCATGATGTTACAAGTCCTTGTAAGAGACACCTTTAGGTACAGAGGCTTTAAAAGTTTTGGTTTTTTGGGGTTTTTTTTAATCATTTATATTAAATAAATACATTTTAAAAATTACTCTACACCATCATGCACTTCTCAACAAACATTCCAGTAAAAGGAGAAAACTAATGGCTGCTGACAAGTCACCACTGGCCACCAGATACCATTTTCAAAAATCTTTGCACGGCAGGAGGGGTGAGGACACCACGTGGTTATATCCAATTGTCTTACTGTGGCACATGTGAACTGTGCATTGTGTTTGCACAGAGAATTGAAACAACAAAGGATTAAATTGGTGTCTGTATGGTAGCACTGGTGCTATGAAAAGATTTTGCCTGCATGTGTCAAAAAAATCTGCTGAAGAGAGTTTTGCCAATGAAGTTACATAGATTTAGAGAGAAGACAAAAAGACAACAACCCAAAAAGTTAAGACATTGCAAAAATTGCAGTTGAGTTTATTCAGGATGGAAACCCCTTCTCACAAGTTCCCAGCAGTACTGGTGAGCAGGTCTGCACTGATACCACACACTGTCTTGCACTGAGGCACCAAAACTAAAAAGCAGTCCTGGTTTCCATATAGAAAGTTTTCCATATAGTAGTTTTGCATAGTCGTGAAAAATATTATAAAGAATTTATGACAATATTTATGATATTAACATTACCATAATTGCTACATTTCACGTATTCAAATTATATATTTGTACAGCATATTGTTCATTTTACCTCAGGAAATTGAAGACTTTCTTAAAAACATCAGAAATAATTTTTAAAATGAACCTCTTCTCTGTGGATAGAAAGTAAATGCTTTAATTTCCATTGACACATATTTGTAGATGTGATTCAAGAGCAAGAATGTAGAACTGGAAGCCAAAGTGTATTAAGTTTTCTTGAGTTGAGCAGGAGGACATTGGAACAAAGACCCACTGGTGTGAATGCTCATAGGAAGGGACATCAGTGAAATTATGAACTGGTCTAGAAAGAGGAGGAGAAAATACATTTTCAATATTTTTTTGTACAAATTTTGCATATGTGGCATTTATTTTGAAAAAAAAAAAAAGCCTCTTGCCTGAAATTTCTTTTTGTTCTAGGAAATAAGCATGCAATCAGCAAATTCCATTTTATGTGGTTGTTTTCAGCAGTAATATGTGTTTAATTCTAAGATACTATCAAACTATTTCGAAAATAATTGTTATGTTATCTGGAGAAAAAATAGCTCTCCCAGTGTTTTTTCATTTTGAGTGGTTAATTTTTTAGAAGAGTCTTGCTTTACTTCAAAAGAGTAATACCTCTTTTGAATAGTTCATCTTGCATTATGTGACTACTGAACCTAATCTTTCAAGGAACAAATCTATTCCAGATAAATAAATTAAATTTTAGGAACTAAAAAGTTTTTCTAATTGCGTTCATTTTGTAATTTAGTAAAATACCAAGCATATATTTAAAAATTGATTTTATCTCCATACTGCTTCTATGAAGTTCATAAATTGCGTATCTGCTGACATAAAGGCACACAGGTGAAACTCATTACATTTGTGTATTACTAAGAAAATTACATTTTGATTGATGTATAAAATGAGCTTCATCTGCTAAAATGAAATATTTACAGTGAGTCTACTAAATACCCTGCTAGGTTGCTTATAATGTCAACCTTTTAAAAATAATTAATAGGACGTGAAACTGAGTTTATTGATTAAGATTGAGACTCCCCAGAAAATAAAGGAAAATTACCTTTGTAAAGTTAAAATACCAACAGGTCTCAATTCCAAACACAATATAAGAAAGGAAGCTTGAAAATGCTAAATATTTTAATAGATATGCACAGACTATCAGGATTTAATACTCCATAAAATTTATTCAATATTTTTCTGGTTATTATTTCCATTGTATTTCTCTAATTCTGTGTTTGTGAGCACAAAATATCATTTTGTTGAAACATAATTGATTTTTTTTTTATTTTCAATTTTTTATGTAAAGAAAAGCAATTTCATTTCTGATGTTTGGTGGTTTGGTTTTTTTTAATTGTGATTTGGCTTTCTGTGTGAATGGTTTAATCTGTTCACATATTTATAGTTAGTGTTCTGAATTTCTTGGTTTTCTAATAGCAAAAATCTTTCTGTTCAGATCAAAAGTTTGTGATTAGATTTACTTGTTCCAACAAACAAACAAACAAAACCCCAAACAAACAAAAGAAAAAAAAGGAAAGGAAACAAGAGGATGAAATGCATAGCAGAATTATAATATGGCAAATTTAATGAGTTTCTTCATAAGCCTATTTAAACTAACTGGGAAAACTGTGGACTTTCTATGGCAAACAATATTTCTCTAAGAAAATTTCTTTTTTTTTTACTGTAGCCTGTCCCCCACTTTTCTCTTTTCTTTTCTTTTCTTTTCTTTTCTTTTCTTTTCTTTTCTTTTCTTTTCTTTTCTTTTCTTTTCTTTTCTTTTCTTTTCTTTTCTTTTCTTTTCTTTTCTTTTCTTTTCTTTTCTTTTCTTCTTTTTTCTTTTCTTTTCTTTTCTTTTCTTTTCTTTTCTTTTCTTTTCTTTTCTTTTCTTTTCTTTTCTTTTCTTTTCTTTTCTTTTCTTTTTGTATTGCCACTGTGTTTCTCTTCAGTACCTCCAACTTCCTTATTGCTGAGATCAGCTACTGGTACTCCCCTGATAATATCCTAAGATGCCATTGAGAGCTGCTCTGAAGAATAGCTGCTCTACTTTAAATTTACCTTTTTTGTGTTTGCTCTGTTGCATTGCATCCCAAGGAGAGGCCTGGAAAGGAAGTTGTCAGTTCAGGTTCAAGCAGAAAGGTGTACAGTACTGCTCTATTTTATGTTACCATAGGGAAAATAGACTCACAAGTAGAAGGATAGGTCAGGATATTTCATCCTCCCACCACACCCCTATTATCCCCAGAATACACTGTTTCAATCAGAAATTTAGCTAAAGAAAATGACCTCTCACTGGTCTCTGATTTCTCTGGAATGGGACTGAAATACTGTTTTGATATTGTAAGGAAATTTCACTTCAGTAATTATTATTTTAGAACTACTTATATCTGAAATTTGTGAGGAAAGAGTGAAACTTGGGAAAGCTGTATGGGAATTCAAGGCAAGAACTGTATCACTGGAATAGGTTGCAGAAATAACACCCTTACTCTGCTTGTAAAAGCTGACAATGATGATTGCTTCAGCCTTGCAAAACATTGAACAAATATAGCCTTGAGGCCCTCATAATTTAGGCCAACTTTCTTTTCTGAGAGAGGTCGGTGACACAGATTTTAACTGTCTTTTGTAATGTCTTTTATTTACAAAGTGTTGACAGCTCTATTTTGAAGAGAGCAGGCCAAGGCGATACCAAAGTAGTTCCAGAAAATCTCACCTTACATTCTATTAATTCTTCAGGTTTTGTAGGTGGTGGATTACCTTTTTAAACTCAGTTCCTTTCCTTTATTTTTGCAATATACTTCTAAGATGCAAAAGCATCTGTAATGGAAGTCAATGGTCATAATTAATTCCACAGATTAAAATTGTCATTCTCAGTCGGCGTGATTTTTTTAAATAGAATTTGAGATTTTAATTGCAAACTGAAAAAAACAAAATTAATTTGACTGTCACATTATAAGTTCTTTTAATTCTGCTGAAAATCCTTCTGTGTAACAAGATGTTTCAATTCTAATAATATACACGTTTTTTTAGATGTATATATTGTCATATAAATTCTCTTTTGAAATGTGTTTGCCCATTCCTGCTAATTATTGTCAGATCCTAACAGAATCCTTCACATGGGGACAGGTATTTAGCTCATCCTTTTACAATACTGTTCGGGAAAATTCCTGTGACTCGTCTATTAACCCATCTGGTATAAACTTCTTTGTTAGGATTCACCTGGATAAATGACAATTTCTAAGACCAAGTAATTACCTTTGACAGATATGAAAGTGAGAATCAACACTGTACAACAAATGATTATGTATAAACACAGACTATCATGCTGAATGCTATTACCAGTACTTTATCACAACTCTCTCATTGTAATCACACATAATGGAGTTATTTTTAAGATTTGGGCTTGGGATTTTTTAGCCCAACAGAACGAGCATAATCCAAGCACCTAACAAATGCTTCAGGTTCAGAGCGCAGTGTTTACTCTGGATTATAAGAGCAATAAGATAATGAGGTTCTTTTGATAGATTCTGCAATTATTATATTTTTTTAGCCCCATAGAGCTCGTTATGATCATCTCACTCAGCCTCCTGCACTTGGGTCACAACAACCCCAGGCAGTGCCACAGGCTGGGGACAGTGTGGCTGCAAAGCTGCCTGGCAGAAAAGGACCTGAGGGTGTTGGTTGACAGCAGGGCAACACAATCTATTATGTGCCTAGGTAGCCAAGCAGGCCAATGGCATTCTGGCCTGGATCAAAAATAGTGTGACCAGCAGGAGCAGGAAAGTGATGGTCCCTCAGTACTCAGCACTGGTGAGGTCACACCTCAAGTGCTGTGTCCAGTTCTGGGCCCCTCAATTTAGGAAGGGTGTTGAGATGCTGGGGCATGTCCACAGAAAGGCAACAAGGCTGATGAGGGGCTTGGAACACAAGTCCTGTGAGGAGTGGCTGAGGGAACTGGGGTTATTCAGCCTGGAGAAAAGGACGCTCAGGCAAGACCTCATTGCTCTCCATAACTGCCTGAAAGAAAGTTGTGGCCAGGTGGGGATGGTCTCTTCTCCTAGTCAACTAGCAGTAGGATGAGAGGATACAAACTCAAGCTGCACTAAGGGAGGTTCAGGTTGGACATCAGGAAGAATTTCTTCATGGAAAGATTGTCAAGCATGGAACAAACTGCTCAAGGAGGAGGTCAAGTCACCATCCCTGGAGATGCTCAGGAAAGGACTGGATGTGACAATTGGGGCTATGGTCTAGTTGACAGGGGGGTGATCAGTCAATGAATGGACTCCATGATTTTAGAGATCTTTTCCAACATAAATGATTCCGTGAGAGCACAGGCCATATATTTCATTCCAAGCTTTCTGTCTGAATTTCAGCTTCCTGTGGCTGCACTGGGACTTAACTTGTAATTGAAAGTGTAATTTGGTGTAAAGACTCTCCGCCTAACTGAATGCTTTACTTCCTCCAGTGATGTTTTCCTTCTGTGGCAACTGTCATCAATAAATGTATGCACAGTGTAAGTTGAAATGCTTTTGTATAATGGTAAAGTTTTCCTTGAAGTATCTTGGAGGAGTGTTAAGCACTTTCAATTTTTTTAAGAATTTTGAGGCAATGCTTTTTGCTCAGGCAATTGAAATATATCTGCAAGGCAAGAGTAGTTCAAAGTTGCCAATATGAGGAGAGACAGGTGCCTTTTAAATTATTCATAGATCTCTGCTGGCTACCCATCTTTTTGTAGATGGGATTTTTGGTGGTGTTTTGTTGTTTTGTTTTTTTTTCCTTTCTCACTTTCTTTATCCCTGATGGATTTAATGCATTTATTGCACTCTTAGTTCTATGAATAGATATGGGAAATGCAAAGGCAAAGCTTTAACTAGTAAGTGAACAAGAAGTATGTCCTGGTTTAACAGATTCTCTGTCTGTTAACTGATAGTCTGACAACTATCTTCGATTGTTAAGGTGCTTCACAGGAAAACTTCTTTTTTTGTCTCATGACTTCTCACTGATGACTATGCCTCGTTGTGACAACAACCCAGACAACAATCAGAGGTGGGAGATCAGTTGCCCAAATCTGAGAAATCATGTATTATTATATATTTTATCAATCTGGTAAAAAATTATTTTATTTTTGAGGAGAGAGGGGAACAGGAGCGAATGGTTTGCTGGCTATTAATTATAGCTGCATTAATTTTTACCATGTGGTTATAGAAATGACTTAGCTTATTTTTATCCCCAATGTTTCTTTCTCTTCTGTCCCTATAGCATTTATTTTATTCATCAGCCTTTCTTTAAAAAAATATAACTATAAAAATATAACTATATATTTTACATCCTTGTCTTACTTGAGGTAAAAATATCTTCCAAAATTCTTTTTCCTTTCTTGTCTTACTCTCTGCTTAGTCTTTACCTCTTTATCTGTTACACCTCCATGCATCCAGTCAAAGAGATGGATCAACCTGCTATATAATGGCACATGATTCTAACATCTGATGTCAAGTTTGAAAATAAAGTGCAAAGTCAATGTACATTCAAAAAATAGAAGACCTTGAAAATGAAAATCTCAGTCAAGAAAGGTACCATCCCAAGGTAGGGCTAAATGCAGATGCTCTGCAGGAATAAGAGAATATGCACATGTGAGAAAGGTGATCTATTTCAGCCTGCATTTGGCTATGATCAATAAAATAATCTTAGCTGTTGTTAGTCGGCTTCCCAGATCTGACCTTGAGATGTTAGGATTTGAGATGGCTTCTATTTGGATAGACCTCAGAAAGTCTTGAAGGATGAAAACCATTCAGCCAGGTTCTGAATTCCTTGATGTTAGGTTTTACAGTCAAAAAGGTTCAGAAAAGGTATCTCTTACCTCTGGAAAAATGGAAATGAATTCTCAAGAATTTTTCCACTGAAATACTACTTGGCCTAAAACTGTAGTATCATGAGCTGTTCTTTTCTGTCACATGTTCCTTTCCTATTAGCTGGAGTCACAGAGAACAGAGACATTCACACACAAACATTTTAACATTCTATTAATCAAATTTTAGTGTATTCTCAAGTTCCACAGACTGCAGTAGTTAGATACTGAGACTGTGTTTAGGTCTGTTTGGTTGGTTGGTCGGTTGGTTGGTTGGTTTGGTTTGGGGCTTTTTTGTTTGTTTGGTTGGTTGGTTTTTTTTTTTTTTTTTTTTTAAGGAATATAAAATAAAGGTCAGATGTGCCTTTATGTTTTCGGGTTACACTTTACATGGAGACCAAGTGTTGTTATACCTTGGATTGGTGTAGAGGCCAGTAAATAATCCCTATTCCATTAGAAGAATATTTTTATATTGTGCTCCTGGACCTGGGGGCTGTAATACTCTATTTTACTGAGGAGTAAGAACAAACAGTACAACGTCAGCATATGCACCAAAAATTTCAAAATAAACCTCTTATCTCTTCAGCACCTTCACATCATTATACTCCGTAAGTCTTCAGTATATATATTCTTCAAGGCAGTGTGTTACCCTGCCAGTATGCAATAGATTGGTTTTACTGTGAAGATCTGGATTAGTACTGTGATAGATATCTCAGGTTTTAGCTTCTTTATTTAGTATCTCAACCTATAAGGAAATAGAAACAATTAGAGACTGTGAACAAATCTCCACTGACCTGAGGTTCAGCTTGCCCCCAGAACATTCCACCTAAAAATGTTGTCGCTCCATAGCATTGCAAGTGAATAGTAAACACCTCTGCATTTTTTTCTTGTCATGAGAAATATCTACATAAACATTGTTGGGGGTGCAAGTAGTTAAGTAATTAAAACTATTTTATAATTATCCAGTATTCTAATAATCAGGGATTCATCATAAGTAAATTGAAAAAATCAGCTGTCATTCTTACCTGACCTTGAGTGCAATTATCAGTTCACTCAGAGAGCAAAATTGTGTTGTGGGGTTTTTTTTAAACTATATCAAATGTACTAAGTGTACTATTACATCTAGACAAGTGCTTCTTACACAAGGATTAGATGTTTTTCTTTGATTTTTTTTTCTTGCAAATATTTAAATTTAAGAGGCATAATACTGATGGAGAATAACTATCTTTAAATCTTCTCTTGACCATAAATAATTTGAATGATAATCAAAATATCTCATTTTTCAGTGTGAGATAGTCATAGCTTTAGGTGCAAACTATCAGAGTATATTGCTGTATGTTTTATATAATATTTAAAGCAATAGGTGCAAGACAGCTCAGGTGGTCTAGGTCCAATTCCATGGCTTTGTGTCACATTATGTGGTCACAAACAAACAGGATTGGCTGGATGCCAGGTGCCCACCTAAGCCACTCTACCCCTTCCCTCCTCAGTTGTACAGGAGAGAAAAAACATAACAAAAGGCTCATGGCTCAAGATAAGGGCCAGTGAGAGATCATTCACCATGACAAAAACATACTCAGCTTGGGTAGATTACCTGAATTTATTACCAACCAAACCAGAGAAGGATGATGAGAAACAAAAACACCTTTTCCCTTCCTCTCTTTTACTCCCAGGCTTAATTTTTTCCCAATTCTCCACTTCCTCTCCTGTAGAGGTGTAGGTAGATGAGGAATGGGGACTATGGTCAGATGCTCACATATGGACTGCTCTGATGTGAGTTCTTCATGGGGTCACATCCTCCTTTGGGCATATTCACCTGCTCCAAGATGGGTTCCACAGGCTGCAGGTGGATCTCTGCTCCACCATGGACCTCCATCGGCTGTAGGGGCAAAGCTGCCTCGCCATGATCTGCACCAGGGCCAGCAGGGGAATCTCAGCTCCAGTGCCTGAGGCACCTCCTCCCTCTCCTTCATTGTCCTTGGTGTCTGCTGAGCTGGTCCCCTCACATATTCTCACTCCTCTCTTCTCTGCCTGCCATTGCTCCTGTGAAGTAACTTTTTGCCCATCTTAAATATGTTATCCTGAGGCACTATCACTACTACTGATGGGCTTGGCCTCGACCAGCAGTAGGTCCATCTTGGAGCTGGCTGGCACTGTCTCCATCTGAGATGAGGGAAATTTCTGGCAGCTTCTCACAGAAGCTGCCTTTGTAAGTGTCCTGCTACCAAAACCTTGGCAGCTAACTCAATACAGCAAATCATTTAATCCTTCTGTATCTATGTTATTTCATCTAACAATTGGAAATAAGTGCTGCCTTTCTCCTATCAATATTGATTATTTAGGTTCTTATCCTAATAAGCATGAACTGTCTGTTGGTATGTTTTACAGTGTTGATCACCTTTGGCCACAGACCTCAAGGAGAGATTTAAGCATAAAAAAGAATTTTCATTTGAACTGTAGCAGTACCAAAAGACACATGATACTACTATTCTTCACCTGTGTCCCACAGTGTTTTCACTCCTTTGGGGACTTCAGTAGTTTCAAGTACAACAGATGCAGTCATATGCACCACCTGCCTGTATGTCAGAATTCAAATATGATAACAAATCATCTGTCCATCCCTATGTAAGTTTATGCAGTTGTCCACATGTTCTTTCAGCAAATTTGAATGTGCTAACTGTAGGATTCCACATGAAGTTAGGTTTTCCCAGATGAAAATATAGTCTGATATCCTAAGATTTCGTGAGTAAGCAAAAGTAATGTTTGATGCTTGCCTTTCTTTTCTAGGATTATAATGCATGGCCTCTAAGGTAGTGAATGCTTTGATTTCTATGCTAAAGTTTTGTATACCTTCAATACATGGAGGTATGTATATTTTTAGAATTATGTCATGGCTGGTAATCAGGAACATTTTCAGAAAACCAAAAGCACTCTCATTCCCACTCAAATTAATTTTAAAATTCATTGGTAGAAGCAATGTTTGTCATTTGTATTTAGTCAATAAAAAAATCCCACACTTTACTAATGAAATTAAATCTTTCCCAAAATACTGAGAAACTAAAATTGCTTCTTTACTTGGCTGAGACAAATCTAGTTCCCTCTGTCAGGTATGTCAGTAACCATGTGTTTTTCTTACATCTTGCCAGGTATTATGCCAACATGTAATCTAATTTCCAGACATTTTGAGAATGAACAGAGATCACTAGGTACATTATCTATGACTGAAATTTATCTAAGAATACATTAGGTGCACACAGCACAAGGCCCCTCTACACTGCAGTGACCTCCTGCCACTTGAAGATTAACTTACACTGGCCAGATCATTTTCTAGTAAGTTTGTCTAAAGCAAGGCAGAGTCTAACCTCTACTTTGCAAGAGTTTTATGTGCCTCATATTTGAATGTTCATTCATTTGTGCAGATTGATGCTAGTGAACCTCTGCTATGGTCAGCAGTGATACTGTTTAAGCCAAGCAATCTGGGATCCTATACAAAAAATTCTTCTGATGAATACTGGCAATTACTTTCCTAATGGATTCTAATTTAAACAGAAAATGGAATTAATTAAACTGAACTTAAAGCCCATTATTATGTTTGGTTTTCTGGAAGTTTCATAAACCCTATTAATTCATTAATTAATTTCTAATTGTCAAAGTTTCCTCTAGCATAAAACTTTTCTTTCAAGTGGAAGTCAGTGTAAGTCTCTGCTTTTTTGTGACTATCAATTTTTTTCTCAGAGCACCATCCTTATTCATACTTGAGTGAAAGGTAAGCTGTGAAGTCAATCTGTAGGGAATCAACCTTTTGTTTTTTGTCTAGGTGTCCCTATTAGCAGTCTAAAATGCTAGCAATTTTGGGGATCAGGCAAGTGCAGTGTGTTCAGGAATCCATCTACATGCCTAATGTTTGACCATTTTTACTGATCTATTCTTTCTTCCAGCTTTACAGAATCATATTTATTTTTGTACAATTTACATAAAATTTTCTTATATTCCACAGAATTAAAAATTATCTGTATTGAAGGATTGTATTATAGCTTTTTTGAGTAAAAGATTGTGGGTTTTGGTTGAACTTGTAAAAAGGAAGGTTAATGCCCAGGTTTTTGGCTCTCTGAAAAATTTCATAGCAGATGGTGGACAGAGCAGGGAATGTGAAGATCCCAGAGAACTGGACTGCTAACATTTTCTTTTTCCAGCTCAGGGACATTCAAAAGACAACTATTATCAGTCATGTCTAACTATAACCCTGATCTATTTCTGCTAGATGGTAAAGAAATTCCTGCTCTTGGCCCCAAACAGAGAGAAAGAAGGCAGGTGAATCAGTAGGAATATTGTATGAAGGATGAATAAAGAACCCAATTAGGCCTGGCAAAGAGATAAAATACCATAAGCAAAATATGAGTTAGACGTATGAGGAAGATTTTTCACATTATTCAAAACTTTTTGGAACCAGTTATCTGTCGGAGAAATTCTGTCAAGAAGTAATACATGCAAGACAAGTAGCAACATGGCATATCTTAGCTACAAAAAGTCATGTGTCTAGTTATAATTTTTTCAGGCAACATAACAAAACATCCCTGTTCTGCAATATCATGTGCAGAAAGCTCTGTGAGAAAGAGAATGTAGTCACAGCACAGGGATAAAGCCTGAGCTGTGGCCTTCACATCCATCAAACCTGAGGCAGAAAGGACTTTACACTCTGAAAATGGAAAGCACTGAGGACTTTCACAGCCACCATAACTTTTGAATGTTGCATAACAAATATAGGAAGAAGCCTAATCTGCTGTGAACTCAGATGAGCATTTCCTTGTCCCCTAGGAATGGGTTTCACTCCACAGTGTGCAACAGAAAATGATGAAAAGACTGTTTTCATTAATATGATGACACAAGCCTACACATTAGTGAAATAACACTGACTGCTTTCAGTCTTTAACAGAGCTTCAAAAGGAATAGTGCAAAGTAAGATCCTGGAACAAGCAAGGATGTCTATGTCAGCAGTGATTTTTTGACTGAGGGTAGATACATATATGAAAGAATTAAATGATCCAGTTAAATATTCATTATTACTGTTCTTTCAGGTGGGAGAATATATGTAATTCTAACAAGCTGGAGCTGATGTGGTCTATATTTCTGGGCTACACAAAACTATGAACCAAAGGTACCCAAAAGCTAACTTCTATGACTATATTATGGAAGGACTCTTAACAGACACGTGCACACATGGTAAATGGGTCACTAGTGTCTAGTGACAACAGATGTTAGTTCTTTCCTTTCCTGCCACTGAAATGCAAATTATACTTTCCCTTCAGCCTTATACAGTCAAAACTGGCTATAGCCCACAGGTCCCATTTAACTTGATACCATTTTCTGCAATTTTTGTAAGGGAGTTTAATATTTTGCTTTCAAACCTCTCCCCAGTAAACAGGCAAGAAATCATTTGGTGGATATTCAGTTTTGTGACGTTGTGCTCATCTTCTGTGATCAAGTTCTATTCTTTCTTCTTACTTTAAAGAAAATTGTTTCAATTCATATGATATACAAGGTATTTCTTTCTCCTGCTCTTGTACAAAGCACTCCAGAAGAAAACGCGAAGTGTAATCAAGTTGTGTAGGACTACATTAACAACTTTAATGTAAAAGGAGGCACAAAATGTGCAATAAATCACCTGGTTAAAGCCTGAAAACTGCTTTTTGTTTACACATTTATTGATTTTTTTTTTCTCTAATCATGTCTAGCTCCTTTAATCATCAGTTGCTTGCCTGCCCTCTATTATCCAAAATCAAAGTAATAGACTTCAGCTAAACAATAGCTGCAATTTATAGAGTGACAAGGAATCCCTTTTATCCACCAGACAGACTCCTTCCAACTTCAGGAAAGGACAAACTCTTCAGATGTTTTTCAGTCTTCATGGAAAAAATTACCAAGCAAAAAGGAAACATTTCCTTATAAACTGAAACAGCTAGAGGGGAAAGCAGTGATTGCTTTGTGCTGATTTTTGTTGGTTTTGCTAAAGTAATTACATGAAAGACAGGGTGGGCAGGATGTAATGCAAAAGGTTATGATACCAGCATGGCCCAGAGTAAATGCATTCTCCTGAACTCCCCCACTCATGCTGCAGCCTTCTCTATTTTATAACATGGAAAAGCAGCCTATGCATAAATTTTCTGGTTTAGACAGACCTGGCTAATGACAGGTGAGATAGCTGCTGATTTCCAGTGAGAAATGTTGATAAGTGGGTAAGTATGGTCATTAGTGCTGAATGTTAGGACTGAAATATGTGTCTGCATGTCTGACTGAGCATCAAAGGCTTGTGTAGACCTGAGTACTTTCTGCTTGTGCATTTTTTCGTGTACCCAGTCACAATGCATGATATTTTAGAGAATTAGACACACTAACATGCTCACATTTCCCCTTATTCCTTTTCTCCTCTTACAAGCAAATGTTACTTTTATAAAATGTTAAAGGTTTCATGTGCAACTTTTAATATACACTTCTTGGTTTGTTGAGTTAGTTGTTTTTGGGGGTTGGATTTTTTTTTTTTTTTTTTAATAAAGCTGGTGCAAAAAAAAAGGGTAAACATACTCAGTATTTCCTTCCTTAACACCCTCATGTGTGTTGATTGACAAGCTGAAAGTCTGGGTGAACAAAAAAAAATTTCATTAAAATATTTCTCCCATAAATGCTTTTGTAAAATTTTTAAAACAGCCTTAAGCAAAAATTACTCCCAGCAGTGCTCCAGGGTTGTTTGAATACCCCACTGATTATAACTCCCCAATATCTATTGTTTCATCATTACAGCATCAGGGAGAAATTAAACAGCACTTGCCATGTATCTCATTCTATTATTTCCTTAATTTTATTTCACAGGTCATTTGCAATCTCTTGAATGTGAAAGGTAAAAATCTTTATTGTGTAAGCAGTAGCATGGAAATAAGGTATGAAAGTGGATCAGAATCTTGAAAGACAACACTTTTTCCTTCTGATTGCTTTGGTAATTGCTACTTAGGGCTCTTCCTAGGTAATGCTGGCTTGGTTATGACAGTTTTTGGTAGTAGCTGTTAGGATCCTCATCTTTCAATTCCCACTGCATAGTGTATGGCCAGCAGAGAACTATGAAATGTTTTCTGCCTCAGAATGCCTACACTGATTTAAACTGTGATTGATAGAATACTATCAACCCAAGTGCTTTCAACTTTTTTGGGGCCTTTTACTAAGAACCCCAGATAAGAAAGAATAGGAAAGAAGCAATATTTTATTTTGAAATTTTAAGATATACTCAAAGGTTTTTATATCATGGAGGCTGGAACAGACCTGCTTGTGGTCTTCAGCTTTTCCTTTGGCTGTTGATTCAGGAAAGGAGCAATTTGGTACCTGCTTTTCTGAGCTAGCTATATCTTAACAAGGCCACCATCCTTGTATTTTTGTGTTTGTGTAGTCAGCCTGCAAACAGTAGCTGATTTTATCAGGATTTGTGGTGTGGTTTTTGCCCAATACCAGTGTAGCAGTGACTCAAAGTTTCCACCACTGTTAGTCCATTGATTTAAGTGGATTCCTGAATGTACCAAAATAAATTAATAGGCAGCAACTCACTCTCATATCAGAATGGGCAGAGTAGAGTATGTAATCCTGTTTCAGTAGAACGAGTGATACTATTTGTTGTCATTAAGGCATACAGTTTCATATTAAAACACTCTATAGAGAAAGAGAATAAATTATATCTTGTAAATTGATATAACTAGCAGAACAGTCAACATGAACAAACCATAATTAAATAACCACCTTTAAAAATACACAGGATGTGGGAAATAGGATGATCCAGGTTAAACAATGTGTGAATATAATTTCACAGAAAGTTATATATGCAAAAATAAAACTCTGCAAAGTATATTTGTAATACTTAATAAGAAGAGAGGAAAATGTGTATTGAAAACTGACAGAGTAAAACCAACCATGAAATCTCATGAGTCTGAAGAAAAGCTACAAAAAGCAACCAAACCAGCATAATATCAGAATATTTTATTGAACAGAAATGAAATGAACAGAGTTCTAGCATTCAGCTAGAGATTTTCACACGTTCAAAATCTGGTCCAGATAGGCTGCCCACCAAACCATCATTCTTGTTTCTTAATATTGAGGGCTCTGCATTGTGATTCCATAGAGAATTTCATGGAAAAAAAGATTTCTTGAGAAACAACAGTCTGTTGACAGACTTCAAGGAAAAGTTGAGAAGTTACCTGAGCAGAGAGACGCTTAGATCTGGGTTCACACATGCATTTAGCAGCCTAAAGGGCATTGATTTCAATAGGGCTCTAATTCATAAATGTATTTATGAATGTGTATCTTAATTATTTCTATGAACTAAAGTCAAAGCCACATGCTAGTTAAGAACCCTGTGTTTGGAGAAATATCTGAATAGTCCAAGGCATCAAAGAACTCCAGTTCAATTCTATATGCAGGAATAGGTGCAATTACTTTACCAGACTGACTCAATGGTAGGTGAGACATCTCTTTCCAAGCCTTTGGGCTGTTGGATATAGTAGCTTACTTGATTGGCCAGAGTTTTGTATATTTATATACTGAATTAGAGCCCCAGAAGACATTTTCTCCCCTACTCTCTGAATTACAGTCCTGCTACCAAAACCCTAAAGTAGTACACTGATTTCAGATGTCTCTATATCCTTTTCCAAAGAGGACTATAAAATATAAATTCAGATTTGATACTGGTTAATGCCAGTCAGTGAGAAAGAGTCAAGAGCCTCTTTGCCAGATGCAAAGTCCCATTCTCACTCTACTGCTGGTGTGAAACCTCTGGGTAGACTGTGAAGCTTGAGAAAGAAGATGATATCCAGACTATGGTAGGCTGAATAAATCAGTGTGGCACAACAGTCTCATGAGACTCTGCCTCTATCCCTGGTTCTCCTCTCCCTCACACTGCTCCAGGGTCACTGCAATCTGCACTGTTCTCATACAGTTTCCAGATTTGACACCATAATTGTCTCATTTCCCCATACCACCCTCCATAGAGGATAAAAGCTCCACAGTCTCCACCCCCTCACATCTGCTGGGCAGTTTCATTTCAGAGATGGGTACCCAGGAGTTGCTAGTGGTTATAAGAACCATCCATGGTATGCCTGCTGTCAGATTCCCTCCTGGGCCAGAGTATTGAAAAGACATATTGTACTCTCAGCAAGAAATTTCAGTTAGCTTAGGATATACTTAGACCATCGTTTTGAGAGAGAATATTAAGAACTCAGAGCAATGGAAAAACAAAGGTCTTTTTCCACCCCAGGAGGTAGAAAAGTACCAGAAGGTGGATATGGCGCTTTTGTAAGCTTTGAGTGTGTGAATTCTGCTGTCTGACTCCAAGTTCTAGCTCTCCAGCATGCAATTTAAAGTCTCCTCTAGGTGCTTATAATTTAATTGTAAGGTGTTTCACAAACATCTTAGCAGGTGCAAAGAGGACGTGAAGTGATCCTTTTTTCCTCTCTCCTCAGCTGGAACATGAAGAAGGCACTTTATGATCCAATTAGTGCCTCCAGGAGCTCTCTAATTGCATTATAAAGCATCTCAAAAAAAAAAAAAAAATTAGAAATAGGTTTTAAAGCCTGAAAAAAAGAAAGTGATGTTTAACTATTTGCCCTCCTGGTAACTCAGCAGTGAGAGGACCCAGCATCTTACTCAGCAGTGAGAGGACCCATCATACATACCTCATTTTGTCTATAAGTTCCACATATGTGAAATGCATTCCATTGTCCAGAGCTCTGGTGAGTGGAACATCCTTTACTGGGCTGTAATCAGAGCCTGAAGTATGATGGGGAGCTTTGCACCCCAAGTGGCTCACGACATTAACGCATGTTGCTCGTTCAAGGGAATTGCAACTGTGCTGCTCTATCTGTGGCCATTTTAGCCTCCTAAATATCTGTTCTATTGAGTTTTTATACCAAGCTCATTGGCATAGTGTCTGAGAGGTATTATATATAATGAGCTATAACATGCTTTCAACTTCAAAGCTCAGTCTCTGTGTAATAATTATCACATCACTTTCCGTAACTCTTACATATATTACTTACTGAGTGGGTGGGAAGAAGACACTGAAATAATATTTAGACTTATGCAGTGCTTTTCAGCTGTAGATAACAAAATATTTTCTGTTGGCAGCTAAGCATTATCATCTCCACTGTGAAGACGGGAAAGACTAAAAGGCAAATAACAGAGATGTGAATAAAACCCCAGTTTCTGATCTTCGGTGTACAGCCCTTCCTATTTTTTCAATTAGTGCAGCTCCCAAGTACTTTTCTTCATTAGCTGACAAAAGTTATAGGACTTTTATCCTCTTTCCAGTAGAGGAATGAAATGTGCAAAAGCAAAACACTTGAATATGTCTCTTGTATCTCATATATGACAGTAACTCTTGCTTTCCCTTACATCCACATGCAGCTGAGCAGAATACCAGCCCTGCATGTTCTGTTTCCATCCATTCCTTTTTGTTGTTGTTGTTGCTGGGATTTAATGCAGCCCATTGCTGCAAAAAAAGGAACAGTAGCAAGACTCTGAGATGAGATGAGGTTACACTGTGGGCAGGGTCCTCTACTCATCCCCTCGGGAAGAGGCCAACAACACCAAGGCTGTCCTTGAGCACCTGTATATCCTTGAAGTTACCCTGAAGGAAACATCAATCTAATTTAAATATGACGGGGTGCTTTTCAAAATTCAGGTATTATGTTATCTGAACCCTGTCCTCCTCTTCCTGGTAAATTTGCACTCAAATTTAGGAGAGCCTTTTGTTGCCTGCTACTGTGTGCTGGGAACCTCCTCTCCTTCTGGATAGCAGGGACTGACTGTCTTTCTGTATTGCAATAATAGGAGAAAAGGGCGGCACCTCTGGGAAGAAAGATTCATTGTCAGGTGCCATTTCAGGAGAAGAGAAAGGGACAGCTGACAGCTTTCATCCTCTGCTCTGATTCAGTCTGTCACACTCCCATGCACTGGTGTATTCATTCATACACTGCTTTGAGTAAAGCCACTGATAGTGCACAGTCAGTAATCAAGAGATTTTACCAGGATACTCTTTTTATTTTTTACTTCTTTTTGGCAAAAGTTCACCCCTGCTTTCTCTTATCTGAATTTTCGTTTGAGTTTCCCTCATACTCATAGCTCAAAACCAAGATTTGTCCACAAAAACCAAGAATACTGGTCACATTAAAACTCCTTTGATCCAACAAACAGTGCATAATCTTGTTCCAGATTCTTTCGTGGCAGGATCCCAATTTCTGGTACAAAATACATGGGCATTAATAAATCTTCCACAGTAATGATCTGAATTTTAGGAGTTTAACAAACACGCTGAGTTTAAGGTTTTATTGCAAACATTTCATATAATTAGCATGAACAGATGGCATATGATTCTACCATTAATCATTTGTGTACAACCAAAATACAGTAATGTCAGTATCTCCCAGAATGCTTCTTTGAAAAAAATACCTGGCTGCAATTCTGATTTCTCTTGCACCCATCAGACACCATGACTGTAGTAAAATAACTTCTGATTTATCACAGAATAACAATGGTAGAATGAAGCCTTTTTCATTATGCAAACTATCCTCAGTAGTCAAGACTTACACTGGGTTTAATGCAATATATAACCAGTTAAAAAAACAACTTCCCTCTGTAGGACAAAAAGGAGGAATATTAATGGAGAAAATATTTCAAAGCATTTCTGGAAACAATACCCTTATGTATAAAAGGAGGCTTTTTTTGGCATCTCTATGTGGTAGTGTTTTCAATTCCAATAGCTATAATAAGAAAAAAAATCTGCCCTATTTGTCAATCTGTCAGGAAATATATTTCAGCTTCAAGCATCATACTCCTGGGGTTTATGGAAATCACAAAACATCTCATTCAGATGAAGAGGCTGAAGCTATAAGCAGTGCAATTAATATCTTCAATTTCTGCCTTCAGCATGAAAAGAAGCTCAAAAGCTTTTTGAATCTGAATCCCAAATGCTGTCTAATAGTTCACATCTGGCTTGGGCTATTTAGGAGAAACAAGAGTTGTTGGTGTCAGCAGTGCATTCAGTGACACACTAACCTTGCTTTTCCAGGGGAGCACAGAGGTCATGGAAAGGGTGTTTGGCAGGTTCAGCTGTGTGGAAGCATAGCAACAGGCACAGGCTTCTTAATATTCCTGCAGTCTACACAAGACAAATGTTTTCCCAATTCATCTCTATTTAAACATAATAAAGCAAAAGAGAGAGAGAGAGAGGAAATATGTGTCATCTTGGGATAAATGTCTTTCCCTGAACACCAGAAAAACCCACTGCCAAAGTCTGCTGGCCAAAAAAGTCCATCAGGAGATGATTTCTTCACTGTGTTTCAAGCTTACTGAAAATACCCTTTTAGTCAGTGTTAAATTTATCTCATGCTGCTGCAGAGAAAGCACCTGTGCAGCCAAATTTTGATCAGAGGTTTGTCATGTCTGAGCAGCCATAGGACTGCAATACATGAAGGGCTACTGAACACTAGAGTGCTCATCCTTCTGAGCTAGGACATGCAGTTACAAACCACATAAAAGACTACATAGGGAGAGCCTAACAAACTCTTGCTCGTGGCTATGAATAACAATAACAGCAGTTTTGAAGGGTACTGTTGAGGGGATTTTTTCCTTTTGTGAATTTCTACATTTAAACTGGACCATTTTATTTACTTATTTTGTACATATGGCTAAATCCCAGCAGAGGGTAATTGCTGTGAGCTTTATGCCCCCCATTTGTTTTTCCAAATATACTCAGGACAGCTGGAGGAGTGAGACTGGATCTCTACTGCTTTGTCACTGGTGCAAAGAGGGTGTGAAATAAGGCCTTAAGGTCTTGATAACTTCCAGGTACAGGCAATCACATAATATATGAACACATATCACATATATACAGGTGATTATCACATAATCCCGGGTAGTGAATATTGAGACCCTGAGTGTTACTGTTCAGCCAGTCTATCCAAGGCTGGGATAACATCAGAGAATCAGAGAATAGTTTGGGTTGGAAGGAACCTTAAAGATCATCTATTTCCAAGCTCCTTCCCATGGCCACAGCTGCCTTTCATTAAATCAGATTGCTTAGAGTCTCATTCAGCCTGGTTTTGAACATCTCCAGGGGTGAGGCACCCACAGCTTCTCTGGGCAACCTGCTTGAGAGTCTCACTGCCTTCATAGTAAAGATTTTTTTTCCCGCTATCTAATCTAAACTTATTGTCTTTTAGTTATGATTCATTGTTCCTTACTCTATTACTACATGTCCTTCTAAAATGACTCTCTTTGTCTTTCTTACAGGTTCCCTTCAGGTACTAGAAGGGAGAAATTAGGTCACCCTTAAACCATCTCTTTTCCAGACTGCATAATCCCAATTCTCTCAGCCTTTCCTCACAGGAGATGTTCTCCATCCCTCTGACCAACTTGGTGGCCTCTTCTGGACTCACTCCAGCAGATCTTTGCTGTGCTGGAGAGCCCAGAGCTGGATGCAGCACTGCAGGTGGGGTCTCACCAGAGAGGAGCAGAGGGACAGAATTCCCTCCCTTGCCCTGCTGGCCATGCTGCTTTGGAGGCAGCCCAGGACACCTTTGTCTCTCTGGGCTGTGAGTGCACATGGCTGGGTCATGTCCAGCCTCTCATCCACCAGCAAGTTCTCCCCAGGGCTGCTCTCCATCTGTTCAGGCCTCAGCCTATATATTACCTTGTAACTTTTGTGTACAGCAGATCAACTCATTATTTTATAATAACTTTGATGGGTTTTCTCCAGAGCATGTTAAGGTCCAAAATTTGCCTACACTCTGTATGAATGAGAGTGGAACAGGCAGCCTAGTCACAGTTTATAAAAGGGGTGGGCTAAATTTCAGTTTTTACTCTTCAGAGATGTTTGTACTGTCCCCATTTCTCTGTGGAACATTTAGGCCAGAGAGTATATGCTGGAAGGAATATGGTATCCAACAACATAGAAATGGAATCTGGAGTGCTGGAAAACTAAATTTACACTAACTGGAGTGCTGCCTGCCTGCCTGGACTCTTCACAGCTTCAGTTGGCTTTACAGAGCCTTTTAACACACCATGGAGAACTGGCAGACATTAGTTCAGATTTTTGAGAGGGAATCAGTCACACATCATTGTAACACAGTTTTTGCCTTTTTTCTTCCAAGTGAAAACTGCTATTATCTGCAAAGAGCTAGACCTATTTTCTTTTGCCACAAAAGCTTTTCTTTCCTCCCTCAGAAAAATGATTGCTTCCTGCTCATAACAAAATTAGCTTATATACATGAATGAAACACTGCAGAAGTTTAGAGACAAGATTAGGAAATGTCTTCTCACAGAACCAGAGCAAACACCTATGATGTCTGAAGGTAGAAAGAAAACAAGATTTTCTTGACATTTATATGTTTCCATGAAGACCTGGACTTGGAATAATGATAAAGTTCTCTTTTGGTGGATAATAATGATGCTTAAATGGAACTAAATTTGTATGGAAATATTTTCCTGAATTTTAATTATTATTAGGAAGTACCACGACATAAGAAATTGCCAGTTGGTAAATCAACAGGTAAGAATTCTGTCCACAAATAAAAAGGGCAGTTTGCCATTTCTTCAGGCGGTTTGCTCTCTTGGTTAACAGATTAATAAGAAAGTGATTTATGTAGCAGAGAGCATGGAGGGGGAGGAAGTGGCAGGCATTCCATCCACATGTCATTGGCTCCCAAGCCTTTTTTACCAGGTACTTGAGGCTGAGTGAGCTGCATATGACATTCAAAGAAAGGTTTGAATTTATGCCTTAGATTTGCACTGGATTCTCCTGTTTCATCAGACTGTTTAATATTAATTTTGATAAAAAATAGAAAATACACACTTGTTATACATATGACTTTCAGGTGCTGTTCCTTAAAACATTGTTGTCTTCAAAGTGTAGGCAAGATATTTACCAATCCCTTTACTTGAATCATATCATCTGTCTACCTGTTGATACCTTTCAGAGAGATCTCTAGAAAACATTATTTTTTAANTTTTTTTTTTTTTTTTTTTTTTTTTTTTTTTTTTTTTTTTTTTTTTTTTTTGCATGATGAAATACTGCTTTTTAACAAATGTGTTTACTGATTTATTATGTGATCTCCTGCATGGAAAATTTTGTAAAAAAATTAAGATATACATCAGTTCCCATGTCTTGTATGTGAGGCAATGCAAAAGGATTGGTGATGGGAAACCTGCAAGATGGGACTTAAAGAGGAATGTGAAAGTCCTTTGCAATAAAAGGTCAAAGAAAACAAGTAAAGACCTTAGAAGGGATTTCTTTCTGGAGATCAGGGCTTTAGCATCACTTGAAGATATGCTTCCCAGAAGTATTGCACTTCAGTTCTTTTTGGAGGTCTATGGGAAAAGAAAAGAGAACAGAAGGGAAAAAAATAGAAATTAACAACTATTACTATGATTCTACCCCATGCTATGATGCACACATTTATACCTTTAATCTGCAGATTTCAAAGACATCATTAAATCTGATTTGATTAACCTAAGGAAATCCAGGAGTTAATTTACAACTACTTGCCAATTTGCAAGCCATTGAAGTGCAATGAAGCTGAGCATTCTTCTTTCAGTACTTTCATAATTAAGTATTTGACTAATTTAAATATTAAAACTGTTTTCTCACAATTGCATAAGAGCAGTTAAATATAAGGAAGACAAATTCATGCCTGCTTAAAAGATCTGAGATCTGTTTTAGCATGAAGTCCACTGAAATCAGTGGAAAGATTCAGGGGGTTCTGCCAGCAAGGTCAGAATCTTCAAGCAAGGGCTGGCACCAAATTTGCAGTGTGAGAACAGGCTTTCATTGCATACACTAATGGAAACCAACAAAATGGATTGTTTTTCTCTTGCTGCTTACATCATCTGAAATTATTTTAAAACAGAAGACTTGTTAAAATATAGTTATATAGTTGCTAATTATTTTTATCTCCTTTTGCTCAGATGAGACATTAGAAATGTAAGAGTAATTTTCATTTTCTGTTTCTATTCCTGTTCATTTTCAGGCTAAGATTCATGAACACAATTCAAATGCTGGCATAGGCTTGTCAGAGAGTTTGTGATAGCATTTTTGTCCTTGAAGATATTCAAAACCCAACTAGACAAAGTCCTGAGCTTTGAGCAAGGGGAGAACTTGACTAGATATCCTCCAGACATCACCTCCAACTTCAACTATTCTTTGACTCCTTGAAAATATGTAAATATTAATTACAAAAACATGTCATAATGTATAAAATATATACTTGGAAAGTTAAATATATTATTCTCATAAACCCTAAATTCTGACTCTACTGATATCTCCTATTCCTACTAGGAAGAAATTTCATTCCTACTCCTTGACATATTTTTAGTTGCATCTTACAATTCTAATAATTTCATTCCGTTTTTAAATTCTCTTGCACCAATGCACCACAAAAAGTAGATGCTTTGAAAAAATGTAGTGAATTTCCATTGCTTTCATACATTTCTTACACCTGTCCCAGTAAGAGCAGATAAGTTCACACCCTGTCCCTTTTTTGGGAGGGTTAAACTCAGGAGTAGTACATATATATCTTCCAATTCACACTCAGAAACAGGGGAACATACAGACAATAACTTCCCAAAGCAATGGGGAGGTGCAGGAGTTTTATTCCCTGTGGCATGAAATCAAGTCTTCCTTACTTCCTCTCTGTCTCCAAATTTAAAGTGCAGGAGTACAATAGGGTCGGAGTTGCTTTACATGGCTTCTGTGAGTGCACAGCTCTGTCCTTGGGTTGGCCCATGGCTAAATGGCACACCTGACTTTCTCCACTGCTCTACAAACAGTCAATGCAAACTATGCATCACTTGAGATCTGCATCATCAAAATAATGTTTGTTTTATCAAGGCATGGTTCGTGCATATTCTAGGTCCTAGATCTGTGCATGGGATTTAATTAATCCAGAGATCTGGACTACTTCAAATAGCTTGCCTCCTCATCTTCTCTTAGCACCTCCAAACAGGAGTTCTACTGTGTCCCAGTTAGGAATCATGCTGATGATTCAAGAGCCACTCACACAACAGCTTTTTTTTTTTTTTCTTTTTTTTTCTTTTTTTTTTCTTTTTTTGTATTTTTTTCCCAAAAATCATTGCAATTGCTGATAACTGTGGGCAAATAATATGACGTGTAGAAGAATATTATGGAGTGCACTGTATTATTACCCATTTGGAAGATTTATTTGACCAATATATCAACAGTCAGGAAACTTGAAGCACTGTCCCGTGTTTTCAGAAACAGAAAAATTGTCTAGCACAATATATGTGTGTGCTTCATTAGTACTGAGGATGTGTCATTTCAGCAAAGTATAGGAAAAAAATCAAAGTCAGTCGGGGGAAGCAAAACTAATTATTTAAGAGATAAATCTATGTTTTTACAGACAGGTTACGGGGCTTTCCTGTACTAGGGAAACAGCTCATACCATAAGATCAATACACAGGAGTTTGATGTAAGTTTGGAGCAAAAGTTCAAGTTCCACTGAAGACGTCCATGTACCTACCTGTCTTTGTAAGTGTAGGTACTACTGATCACACAAGTGAAATGCCTCTGTTCACAGAAATAAAAGAAAAGAACATAAGGCCAGCAAGTACTGATGAGGTCCTGATTCTTCTTACACTTTCCTTTGAGACATTTAAGTTTGCTAATGTTCAGGATGTTCAGCAAAGTGAAAAATTGACCAATAGAGGCGCTTTGAGAAACACTATGTGATGGATTCAATTATATAACCTTATCAGTAAGCAATTTTTTTTGCTTGCTTAAAGTAAAATCTAATAATGAAAAAATATTTCAAGAACTTTAATTTGTATTTTGCTTGGAAGTTCAGAAAAGTAGGCATTAGTAGGTTTAAATCAGATTTTAACCGGTATATACCTTTCTTGAAAATCAAACCTTCACTCTTCAGTCACTAACATTAGAAAATCACCCCCAAAACATAAATATATCAAACTCGCTGTCAAAATTGCTGAGGCATTAGATATTATTCATGTAGTATTCAGTTGCTCTGTTTTTCACAAATTATGATGCACTGAAAATCTGGGACAATGTCACTTTCTAACTGTCTTTAAAATAAGATACTTTTGGTCCATTATATGCATGAGGTTTGGAGAAAGCTTGGTGGAAATAAAATATTACGAATCATTGGTAATATTTATTTGACAATAAAGGGTATATGTCATTCCAAATGTAATTTTAAAAAACTGTCATAAACTTTTGTTTTCTCCAAAAATTAAATAGTGCTTGGAACAATGCAACGAGATTCACATGTGATTTTTTTAATTGCTTTCTGTTCTAGGGAACTAATTTAAATACACAATATGGACTTTAAGGGATTTGTTTATGTGTTTTGGGCTTCCTTTTTCCCTTTGGCCAAGCTCCTAGTTTCAGAAAGAGTTACAATTTGTTGTAAGCACAGGAATAACACACTCACAATTCCACCAGAGACACAGGCAGGTTATTAACAGCTGGGGAGTAAATTCCTAAGTCAAAGAGTACCATATTGTTTCTGGTCTTCAAATGCTATTTTCATGCATATTAGCAAAATAATTACACTTTCCTTTCACAAGGAAAAATATTTATAACAAGAATTATGATACTTCAAGGAAACTAGAGTCATTGCAGCTAAACCTAACTTGTGTGCTGACTATTTTTCACCGGAAAAGGCTTGACAACAAGTTTACTAAAAATTGTACTCTATTAAAAAAATCACAAAGAAATAATAAAGTTGTGGAGGGCTAATTTCATTCCTTCTCTTTTTCTATTATCTTTGTTTCCAATGATGGCAACTGCAGGAAAGAAGCTGTATTAGCGGAAGGTAGTCCTGTAGAGGATTCCCTAATGCTCTGAAAGAAAAAAAATTAAATTTATTTCTTTTGTTATTAGTTCTTAAAAGCTATGTACCAAGTCATGCAGGATCCAAGGTAATGCAGCTCCAACTGACACTGCAGTTAGATCCATGGATTTGAGCTTGGCACAAGCTTCATTTCATGCCTACAGAGACTTTTCAATCTGTCAGACCTTTGAAGGTCTGGGTCTGAACCACTCTGCGTGAAATTTGCAAGGCAGTTTCAGCACCTACATATTACTAAATAATCCAACGAGAGGCACCTACACAAGACATAAACTCAAGCTGCCTGTCTGCAAAATGAAAATGTATTTCTATCAAACAACTGCCACATGAACCATTCAATTAGCTCATATTTTTTTTTCTCAAGCTGTTACAAGGACCAATGAAGAAAAAAAAATCCATTAGTGAGACCCCAGTGGTCCCTATGTGATTTTAGTCTCTCTATATATTTGAGAGTTATGATATGTAGTGGATCTACACTACCCCAGTGTGAATTCACATTCTGATGTCAGCTGAAGGGGGAGAACATGCTTAAAACACAGTAACAAATAATGGTGTTCTCTAAAATACCTTTTTCTGAATTTTTAATCAGTGTCATTTCAACAATACTTTTCTCATGGAGCTGACACACTCCTGTTCTGAATTAAAATGCAGAAGTCAAGGACTGGGCCTTATTTCTGATCTTGCCTTTTACACTACAAATGGTGTTAATGACTGAAAGAACAGTAAAATAAGTTGATTTCTGGAATGTTGTTTTAACACAAATTCGACAGTGTCCATTCAACAGTGATGATAACAGCAACCATCCTATACTATACCTACTGCTATCAGAAGGTCCATCCTCCATTCTCTCAGTACTTGAAGAAAGAGACGAGAAAAAAATAAGACCCTTCCAATTACACTGCAAAATTTGTATCCTATTTGCGGTATATCATCCATAGAGCTGGGCAGGTTAAGATCCTCAGATAATCTCAAGCATCACTGGTTTAAATTGCCATAAATTGTCCAATGCTGTACCTTTTCCTGTATTGTCATGAGTGATGATGTGTGCCAGGTGCATTCAGACTCATGGTTTTCTGCCAGTCTCTTCTAGATAAATTCAGGTGAGGTGTGACGATATCAAACGCAGCTAGCATAGCCTGCTCTGCCTGTGGTGGTGCTGTTTTAAAGTTCACCAAGCTGTTTTACTCTTCAAAATGTCTTGTTAAAATTTGAACCAAGATGTCTTTGTTGAAGAAAAGTCAGTTTATCTTCATAATGTTGAAGTCCTAAAACACTAGAAATTTGGAGATCATCTGAGAGGTTGAGGTAGACCTGATCTTGCTCTCTCGAAAATTGTTTGAATTTACCTCAATAAAAATGAGGTGGGGGGAATCCATTTCAATACCACAGACTATCCTACTTCATAGGAAGGCTATAAAAAGTGTTTCATAAAACAAGAGTTCATTTCACCACTCCTGCTGAATTGTCTGAGCAGATTTTAACCCTCTAGTTAAGCATGTGTATAAATGCTCATATGGATGAGGACATTTTTCTCTGAGCCTTTGGGTTGAGGATGATGTAGATGGATTGAGAAGACTCAAGATCAGCTTTTTTCCCTGCAGGTGAGGCCACGTGAGCTAGTCTAACAGTGCCTGTAGCATGGGATGTACACTATGCCTCCCTTCCTAATGTGGAGACTTCTCCTGTTGGCACAGGCTACACTCAGTCGCCAAAATCCTGTTACTCTTTGGGGTAACTAGCTACTGCTACATCTTCCTGTGAGTTGGACCCATTTATCTGTCCAAAAACAAAAAAACAAA
>VXBB01016560.1:222484-333482 GCA_013399915.1 Illadopsis cleaveri
AAAAAAAAAAAAAAAAATAAGCCACCAAAAAAACCCCCCATAGATGAACTGCCTCTGTGGCACAAAGGTAATGAGATAATGAAGGCAGTATGGTTTCTGAAGAGAAAGCTGCCAAAAATTTTTAGTGAGAAAATCTGAGCTAGTAGGTAAGGGTCTTGTTTTGGTCGGAGGGGAGAGGTGAGGAGAACAGGAATTGCTGTTAATATTTAGCAAGCTCTTCCTTATCATCAGAGAGTCATACTTTGAGTTCTAAGTCTGCAGACTTTCCTCAAAACAACATAAGGACTCAAATTTCTCACAGCACCCTGAATCTGCCAAAGACTGGGAGCAGCTTTCATGAGAGTCTAAGACAAACACCTTACACTCATATTTGGGGCATGCAGATGTCATGTGTGGGACTCCTTTTTTAAGGAAGTTTACTTGTCCTTTTCCTTGGATCCTACTTGCTCACAGACTGGTACTCCTGAATTCCTACCTCACAAATCTGTGAAATGATTCATTGCCTCATCACCTGAAAATGCCTTTTCCCACCAAAAAAGTAAATTAATAGGATCAACTCAAACCTTACCATATTTTTTAACCTTAAAGACTAGAAATTATAATGAACAGAAAAGTACATTTTGAAAACAATCTACAAATACTCTGGCTTTTCATTCTCTCAATTGGACACAAGGTACTGTGCACCCTGTTTTCAGTAAATGGATGTTTAGCTTTAAGCACTTGAACAGTCTCAACAGAGTTAAATAGGACAACTTAGCTACTTAAAGATAAGCACCTAAAGTTAAAAAATGTTTAAAGTTAAAATGTCGTTTCCTGGTATATTGATACATACAGTGGCAATATTATCAGTCATTGGCAAGAAGAAGTCCAAATTTTTTGTTTGTTTGTTTGTTTTTCTTTTCTTAGTCATTTTTCATATGGAAGGAAAAGTGCAGAAATTTCAAAGCTAAAATATTTTAATTGGAAGCTGAAATATTTCAATGGGAAAAAACTTTTCTAATACATCATGGCAACTGTATTTTGGTTGTTTCATGCTTCTATATTCTGTACAACCTTGATTATTTTCCCATCAGGAATTTTGATGGAGAGGAAAAGCAATGTATGACAAGACACTGTTCTCCTTAAAGCCTCTGACATATGGACTGTGATGGAGGTCTAATTCAGGTAAATATACCAACCGTAAGTGACTATCACAGCCTTCCCAACTGAAAATATTTTACCTTTTAGAACACAGAGTCATAAGCTTCCAAGAGCTCTATGAAGAAACAGGGATTTTTTTTGTGGAGAGGAAGAGTGTGCTGCTCCAGCCACACTTGCAAAATGCATATACCAGAGGTACAACATGAGACACAGTCATTTATTGATTTTTTTTTTTCTTGGCCTTGTGCACAGCATTGAATGACCCCATTTGAAAATATTCCATGATTGTTGCAATAGAAACTGTCAGAGCTGTGACCAGTTTCAAAATGCCTACACCAAAGTATCATTTTATCTGGTTTTGGAACAGGTGTTTTTAGGCAGGCATAAATAAAATGAGGCATGCCCTAAAATCCTTTATTTAACAGATTATGACTAGCTGTTGCTGCAGACACCCAGCATTTAATAAAGGGTTTATGTCATAGCTGCAGCTTGAATACATACTCAGAAAGGAAGAAAAAAGTTTTTGCCTTTTTAGTTGCTTCATAGGCCAGTGACCTTTATAAATGATGGCAAATCTCTGCTGAATGAAGGATGAGGGAAAAGGGGAAAACATTAAGATATTTTGTCCTACTTTTTTGTGGCATGTTGAAAACAATCACAACGTCTATTTGTCATGTTCCAGCTTTGTCTCCCTTTTGCAGTAGTCTCTGACAGGCTGAATGAAGAAAATGTAAGTGAAGATGAATTGGCAAAGGTATCACTTCTGCTCTGTCTAATTCTGAAGCAGATGAAAAACATATATAATACCAGGATGTTAAAGTGAAGGAAACATTACCACCAAGGGACTGCAGGGATAAAATAGAAATCCTTTGGGCAATTTTGGCAACAAATGAATAATCCAAATGTGTTTCTCATAATTCAGGATCTTCAGTCCTTGTGCTGTTTGTATCATTACAATAACAAGCAGACAGTTCACAAAGGAGTGAGCAAGGTGAACAAACATAGAAATAATAGTTCTAAGAATAGAGGAAAATAAGCAAAAAATTCCCTAATATCAATGCTCATTTGTGCTGGAAAATTGTTTTCATGAGGAACATGTGCTTCTGTTTTAACTCATTTAAAATCAGACGGGGGAAATAATCAGAAGCAGATGACACAGAAAAATCCTTCCTCAGCAGTGGAATTGATGGGATGAATATCACCACTCTTTCATGCAGGAGTTGTATACCTGAAAGTCTGAAGATGTCTGAAGATTCTGGGCAGTGTGACAAGGTGCATAGGAAGCTGTGCTGGGACAGTCCACATACTGCCAGGTGTGTGGCGTCCAGCCAAATGCCAGTGCCCAGAGGATACACCCTGGTGAGCCCAGCTTACCAGCTTCCCTCTTCCCTTCACTACCTGAAGCAAATATTCAAGATCTCATAATGGTGCTCACCAGAAATCAAGGGCTAAGGATCATGTGCTGACCATATTCTCTCATTTAGAGAGGGTAACGGGATACCCAGACCTCAGTCCTGCACAAGAAAATTGTCCAATGTGTTACAGTTTTCACAATGTACAATCATGGAGCCACTAACCCTGTTTCCTTTGTGCAGTCCAGTGGCAAGAAAGCTACTCACCCATGAGTGTGCATGCACACAAGAACTTGCTCTCTCCCTGTCTCTGTAGATTAAGGCTATTTATTATTTCATAAATAACAATATGATCATATATAAACTCTCTGGCAGTTTACTACAGGCAGATTGTGAGCAAGACAAGATAGGGAGCTCATAGAGATGAACTGAAAGATCTTTATCCAAAAGTTTGATTGTCTTCCCCTGAGTTCTGAGGAAAATTTTACTAGTGGCCTGAGTCTAAAAATGATCGAACCTTAGTTAACAAATCAAGTTAAGGGAAACAAAATTCTGGTTTCATTTGAAGCTGGTTTATAATAGGGTTTTCCCATTCAGTTCAGTAGAACAATTCTCGACTGACAACACTTTCAAGCTAGAGCCAAAACTTTATCTTCTATAGCTCAAAAGATAAATAGCACATCTGAAAATAAATTTATAGCATTAGAACTACTTGAAAGTTTTCACTAATTATTCTTGCTCCAAAATNGAAAATATCTTAGTATTATTGTTGCTTTTAAAATATTTTTATTGTTTGTGTACAAGATTTTCTAGTGTTTATTGGAAATATTATGAACTTGTTTTCTTCTTTGTTGACCTGATTTTAGCAAAAAGGAACATCTGGATATCCACAGGGATATTTCCAATTCAGCATTTCAAAAGAAAGAAATGCAGATGCTTGTATTTTGGACACAAATTGCCAACCCCCCAAAATGGCTCTGTTTCACACAGTTTCAAATGTAAATTACATCTAGTAGTTCAAAATGTGTCATGAAACCTCGCATTCTCTTTCAGCCACCTGTACAGACTAATTGATGTTACATCATCTCTGGCTTTTCTACAAACTGAATTCCTGCCACAGTCAGAAATTCAGTTATTATGAATTTGCTGCCTGTTCACGAGGAGCAGTCACAAAAGGAATTTAGCAAACAGAGGAATGACAGCGTCTCATTGAAATTACTCTCCCACAAAATTGGTATGAGGCAGAGAGTGTGGGAGGCACAGAGAGGATTATCTTCAGGTTGTAGATTGATAGACACCACATGGCCTGATCCTACAGGGCAATGTCTGTGACAGTCACTTCATACAGACAGACCTTAATGCACTCTCTGGAATGATTTCTTCAGGCCTGTAACACCAGGGAATGATGTCATGCAATGCTCTGACGCACGTTCTATTGGAAGAAGTCTGATTACCTTTTCATGGATGCTGATTAAAGTTTTGCTAGTGGCTTAAATGGAAATAAAAAAATCCTAAGTTAACAAATCATACACAGCCAGAGAAATTTTGACTTTATTTCTAACAGTTTTGGATGTAGTGGTGTGTCGTCAGTGAGTTCAGGGAACAATTCTTGATTAATGGCCCAAGAAAATGATCATGGGTGGCAAGCATAGTATAAAAGTCAGCATTTTGGTAGTTACCCTAGTGGGAACAAAATTTCTATAATGTCTTATAGTTATGCCTATTAGGCTTATCATCTATTACAAATGCAAGTGAAAGTCCCTACTTGCACACATCATATTTGATTTCAGGAGCCACCAAGACACTGAATGAAAGACAGCAAACAAGTTTCATTTTTCACACCTCTTCTCCACAGCCACCAATAGTTCATCCAACCTGAGATGATATCCTAACTTGTGCAGGCAAAAATGTTTTCCAGTGGCTAGATCATTCCCAGACCAGGACACATCTTTCCTCTTCATCTTCATGCTCTTGATTTTTCTGGTGGCAGGTTATTTTTGCCGTGTACTCTGCTGGGTGTCTTCCTCTCCTCCAGAAGAATTGTGTGTGCTCCTGAGCATCCCTGTCCTTAATCTCCTCTTCTTCTTCTGTCTTACTTCCCTGCATACTCTCATCTGTGAGTGAAAATTCACCTCTTCCCTTTGCACTGGTGATTCCTGTACCTTGCCCTCTCTTCTAGATTGGGTTTTGGTCTAGGGAAAAATTTCAACTTGTCTCTGTAGCTCTTCACTAGCTACCTCAATGGTAAAAATAAAATTCCTGGTTTTTGTCACCAAACCCTTATCAACACCACCACCTTTATAGTTCCCACTGTTCAGGCTAACATCAGACATCATCTTCAGCACACCTTATTCCTTGGTTTCACACATTTAGGGAACAGCAATGTCTGATAGGCTGCATTATTAAGACAATGCCTTTCCTGTCCATGTAAGCAACTAAAATTTGTCATTCTGACATCCGTTGTTTGGGGCCTCAACTACTGCAGGTTACTTTTCTCTGGCTTTAAAAACTGTGTGTTTGCCCTGAGGACATGCATGCAGAATGCAGCTGCAGACAGTATTTTTTATGCTGTGACACTGTCTGTCTTCACTGCTGTGACAGACGCCTGGCTCCCAATTCTCTGCTGTGAAAAGCATTCACTGCATCTCCTCATTTGTAAAGAGTACTCAGGCTGGTTCCCAGTGCTCTGTCTTTCAAACATAATTTCATATTGAAATAAAGCTGCCAGTTGTGGCTCAGAGTGCTGAGCTACAGCCATGCTCCCGACAGGACTACCCTCTTTTTACAGCAAAGTGGTGCCTTGTTAAGACCCAAGAAGTGGGTCATTCAGGCCTCTCCATTGTCTCTTGACTACTGCCTTAAGCCCTGTGGGGGTAGAAAATTATGCTCTAATGCAGGGTCCTTAACTGTGTACTCAAATACTATCAGTAATAACTTGGAAAAAAATTCGAAAACTTGCTATGCTAGCACAGAAATATTCTTTCTTAAAAGCTCTACCTAGAAGTGAAGTAGAGGATCACTGTGCAGTAACTCACTAGTTAACACATGACAACAATTACAGTTGAAAAATAAGACAAAAGTGAAAAGCTACTTTTTCATCCATCTTAAATTCTTCCTCACATAATGAGACAAGTGAAAAATGTTTTACTTGGAGGTAGATGTTGCTTCTGAAAGCTTTTAATCACTAATTACAGAGAGGCTTTGCTTTGTGGCATACTTAATGTCAATTCTTCAGCACATTCTGGTTTTAAAAAAATAGTCATTATATTAATTGATATGTGATTAAGTTGCCTTTTTTTTTCCTAGGATTTCTGTGTTAAATTATTTTTCTTGGCATTGCAGACCTATTCATGTTAAAAAAAAAATATCCCTAAGGGGGCTGTTTCAAGAAGTTCAGAATGTTTCAACAAGTCAAAATTTGATAAATAAGCTATGCTTGAAGAAATATATATGCACATCACATCAGGCTGGACACTTCTCCATAACAAGAAAAGCATCTGAAGACTTTTGCCTTGCCTCAGAATTGCAGTAGTGAAGAAATACCTGGGCTATCCTACAAGGTAGATTTTGTGGGTTTTGACATGTCATGTCAAGGTCTACTGCACTAAGGTCTAAGATAAGTTAATGAAGAGGGATAAAGGCTCCCCACCAGAATGCAGCTGAATTTGAGGTATAGTAGTTGCCATTCTGTAATCACTTATTCCAGGGCCTGAAGTGGTAGTAATGAAGCTTGTCTTGAATTGGGTGCCTCTGTTTTTGACTATCTAATAGGAATAATATTGTCTTTCACTATGTTTTCTGATTAGGCTGCCACTTATTTGAAGCAATAATTATTTTAACTATGTTTATGTTAACTATATTTAACCGTGCATATGTGTCATATCANAGTCTCATATAGGAATGAATACTTCTTAAAGTCCATGTTGTTCTGGGGTGTTTTCTGAATCTTGTCCTCTTTGAAGCACGTCTGAATTGAGCATGTAGCTTTTGCAAAACAATTTTTTGAGGAAGATATGTTAGGAATCATTAATAGGCTACAGGTATAATTCTGTTCTGATCACTCATTTTGTTCCATAGAAAACCTGAGGAAAACTGAGATGAGTGAACTTACAACAGAGACTTGCTAAAATCTCCTCTCCCTGATGTTAGCCAGAATTGATCATGGTGAAATAAACAGCAAGATAAGTTACTTCAGTGTGAGCAGGAAAGGAGGCTAACCTGGTGGACCAAGTAGGTCAGAAAATTACTTTTCTCTGGTGGAGCTGAAATCTCATAACTGGCAAGTACTTGATGACATCTTTCCCCTCCCAAAAGAAATCATTATCCAGTACAGGATTTTAGAAAAGTTAGAGCAATAATCTGATTAAAAATGGGTAATTCCTGTGGAATTGAGATGGGAAAATCTCAAAATGGATGTGACTATTTTCTGGGAGATACAGTGAAGCTATGCAAAAAATAGTTTAGATGTATGATTTATTTTACATTTTCTTTTCTGCTGAAGACCATTGTCTGATATTTTTGGCATTGTTAAAATTCCTTAGACCTTCCTGTAATGGACAGCTGTAAACTTTTTTCTAGTCCTAGAAATGGATTTTTCAAAACTCTCTGGTGGGTCTTCCATCAGCCCATATCTTTGCAAGACTTAATGACAAAGGAAAGGGAAAAAATAACAAGCTTGTATTTTATATGAGGTAATGTTGCCTCTACTCACAGCCCACAAGCTGAGAGTTCTTCATTCTGCTCTAAAGGACTTTGCAATGAAGTGATTCTTGAAGGCCATAATATTTAGTTTACTGTTCCTGGGTCACAGTTTCCAAGGTACTTTGGTGGTCAGGTGAAAATGCAGAATCAGGTTGTTCTGCTGTGCTACCTTTATCACTATAAAGCTGTTCTCTAAAGGTACTTAACAATCTGAGGTATTGATTTAAGCTTCCTGATTAGCAGTCTGATATAAAACACAGGGATTATAAATCTTGTGTAATATTTGAACAGGAGATAAATACTGAAGCTTCCAGATAACAATACTTGCCTTCCTGGAGGAAATGCTGCTGTGCTAGAGTAAGCTTTACACATTTAAGAGCATATTTCCAAAACATTTGTTACAAACTTAAATATATTCTGTTTCATTTTGATCTCTGGATTAAAACTGGGAAAATTAATGTATCAGTCTGAGGTATTAAGTGAAAATCTGCTCATTTCTTTCAGCAAGCAGCTCTTTGGGCTGATACATGTAGTTTTGGTACAAATGATTGCCATTAAAAAGTCATAATTTACCAATCGATATAAAATGCAGAGATATCTACAGTGCTTTCCCTAACACTTTCAGAATGCAAAGCAACTGCATTAACTCAGATTCTGTGAGAGAGAAACTACTGGGGAATTTTGACTTTTTTAATGAGACTCGCTGCAAGTCTTAAATGTCTTCTGTTCTTTCCACAAGTTCATTGAAAGAAAAAAAAAACACAAACAACAAACTACCATCAAACTAAAAGAAAACCTAACAACCAGTGAAATTTCTAAGGTTATTAATTTCTATTTGATTTTTACTGAGGCATATTCCACTGCTTAGGAGTGTATATAACCTAACAGCATACACTGCTTCAGCAGAATTATAAATAATTCCAGAGAAAGACAATAATTTTTATGAGAACCTGCCTGTATGAGCCCACTTCCTAGGCCTCCTTTTGACAAATTTAACCCTTCTGGGTTAAGTTCAGCCTTAAGGTACAGCATCAGAAAATTATTTGGATAGCTGTTGAGAGCACATTTTAGAAGCCTTCCCCTCCTGCCACAGCTCCTGGTGCCAGGTGATCCTAAGGTGAAATTCCTTTTCTAAATTTATCTATGTCCAAGTCATTGGCATTTGCTCTTTCACAAACATTATCATTTAGCTTCAATGGCTCTTTCCTCTTCCCTTCAGACAGAAAGGTCTGTCTGACTTTTCTTCTATACCCTTTCAGAAAGGAAATCTGTGAATTGATGGTTCCGAAAACCAGAAAGAACCCTTTCTCATATGAATTATGGGGTAGTTACTGACAATACAAACTAATACAATTAGTAATTCCTGTGGGAAGGCAAGATAGATGTTCTTCTGCCTCGTGCATCATCCATAAAAAACCAAAACAAACGACCCCCCCTACCAATAACCACAAAGCCACATTACCAGTTTAATTGCAGTTTCAGAATTATGACTGCAGCTAGTGATGTGTAGATGGGGAAATATCACAGCTAGATTCTTTTTTTTTTTTTTTTAATGTCAAGTTCAGCATGATATTTTGACATCTGGAAAATCAAGTTATGACTTGCAAACTGAGCAAATGTAATGTGCCAGTCATGGGAAGAGGATAAACATAGATAACTAAAACGTAATTTTCTTGAGTAATTTTTACAGCCAGGGCCACATTTAAATGCAAAGTAAAGGTTCAGTCCAATGATTAACCCAGGAACAAGATGCTACTGGTATATTAATTGACCTAATAAAGTATTCTACCTTAGGCAGCCTTTGTCTACATCCATTACATTACAGAGCAGCCAGTCAGTCAGAGTAGTTATAATTCACACACACAAAAACTGTGTTAAAATAATGGATGTGATGTGTCAGCTTACATAAACTTCCAAAATGGAGCCAAGAATTCCACCCCTGAGTCAATAATACTTTGAAATATATGGGGCAAGATTTAATCACCCAATTCTTAATTCATTCTGATTTGCCTGCATCACAGTAATGAACGTTGCACAAGAAAGTGATGCTTCCTTGGTTGCTTCAGGATAGTAATTAAAGTCCTATAACTTCCCTTCAATAAGGTCTTTTCTATTTGATGAGTTCTTTCATTAATATTAGCTTAAATGTGATTTTCACAAATCCTGTGTCAGACGTTTCTCAGGACAGGTCACAAGAAAAACTTAATAAGGTTTTATGTTTTTTAGAGTCAGTGCAACCCTTTTTAGGGTTAAGCAAAACTCCAAATCCCTGAAAATCTTGAATTCTTCATATGGAATTCATTGATAGGTAAGTGGTGGTATAAATGCCTTTTATTAAACTTTGTTTAAAGTATTCTAATTTGATTGGACTGTTGGTATCGTTGAAAGGTATCTGAAATGTGCTTAAGAGCACAACAAAACCCATCTCTCTGTCTGTTCTTACATTTCAGGGAGGTAAAGTTTGCCATCTTGGAGTGGGGAAAATGTAATGATGCCTGCAATGTTTAAAATGCAGTCAGGAATCCCAAGGTAAACTGGCTGAATTGAACATGGAAAGTTTTAGAAGAATACAACCTAGGAGAGTAGCTGGGGTGAAAATCTTAGCTTTCCCTCTTCAACACATAAACTGGTGAAATGTTTTCCTAAATTAATGTGGTTGCTGAATTATTATCCTATAGCCAAGCCTAAGCATAGGATAGATCTCTATTCCCTCCCACTCTTTCATGGATATGAGGGTAGTTTGGTAGGAAACCATGACACCTCACTAAAGTTAAAATGAAAATACTTCTATTTAACTGTGCAACTTAATCTTTACTAGCCAGACCTAGAAAGGAGGAAGATCAAAAAAGTGGTTTTCTTACTTGAATTTGCACACAGATTTTGTTTTACTGATTTGAAGTTTCCCAAATATTTTTGTGAATGACCCAAATGTCCAAGAAGTCCTCATAGGAAAATCTGTCATCCCCAAATACATGGCTACAATACAATATCTGGATTTGATCTGGTCCTTAGAACCTCATAGTGCTTGTGGGTTTAGTCTAAAGGTACATCCTTCAGATTCCAAACTTCAGGAGTTACTCCAAATATTTTAGTCTAGCCACAAATTTTCAGCATCTCCCTGTGCTGAGCCCTGAAAATGCAAAGATCTTACTTGTTTTAATGCAGCAGAATAACTAGCATGCGCAGGATGCATTATTTCTCTGTTTCACAATTAGATATTTAAATTTTGCTCTGATTGGGAGATAATGCTTATAAACTAAGTGTTCATCTATTCCTAGTTACAACTGCTCCCTCATCTCAGGACAAAAAGCTTAATGTTTTATTATGATCTTTTCCTTCTCATCTGAGAAACATCATAACCTCCAATCTCTTGCTTCCAACATGGTTATAAATTTCCTGATTTGTAGTCCACATTGCCAGGAATATCCATTAAGTCTACGTGTTAAACATCAAGTGAGGCTGAACAGCTCTTAGAGCTTTTGTGTAGTTTGGAACTTGATCCATATTTTATGTTGAAGAAAAAATTTTATCATAGAAATCTTCTGGTTCAAAAGCAGTGTGGCCAGCAGGACAAGGGAGGTGATTCTCCCCTTCTACTTTGCTTTTATGAGACCCCACCTGGAGAGCTGCCTCCAGCTCTGGGGACCCCAAGCCTGAGGAGGACATGGAGGCTGCTGCTGTGAGTCCAGAAGAGGACACAAAGATGATCCCGGGGATGGAGCAGCCCTCATACTAAGACTGAGTTGTTAGTTGACCTGGAGAAGAGAAGGCTCTGGGGAGACCTTACAGCAGCTTTCCAGTACCTAAAGAGGGTCTCCTGGAAAGCTGAAGAGGGGCTTTTCACTAGGGCACGCAGTGACAGGACAAGGGGAAATAGCTTTAAACTGACAGAGGTTAGGTTTAGATTAGATATCAGGAAGAAAATTTTTACTGTGAGGGTGGTGAGACACTGGGACAGGTTGCCCAGAGACGCTGTGGAAGTCCCATCCCTGGCAATGTTGAAGCCCAGGCTGGATGGGGCTCTGAGTAACCTGGCCTAGTGGGTGACATCCTTGCACATGGCAGGGAGCTAGAACTAGGCAATCTCAAAGATCTTTCCAACCCACACCTTCTATGATTCTATGGTTTTCATGGCTCTTTGTTTTTCAAGGTCTTTAAAGTTCATCCTCCTCAGAAAACTTCTGACAAGTAAGTGTCATATTTCAGTGCAAGAGTAATACAGATAAACTTGCCATTGGTTCAGGTCCATTTTTATTCTGAAGCCAAGGGAAGCAGCAAGGCCATCTAACTTTTCTCTTCACCCAGAAGATGGCCAGATTATTGGAGGCAAATCAGTGGGAGGAGGTGTCAAAATATCCAGTGAGTGACCAGTTCAGTCATTCCATATGATTATCACATAAACATAACTATGATAGAATGATTCTTTTATATTACATCATATACAAGCAGGAAATAACCAGTAATGCAGGGATTCAATTATTTAAGGAATAATTACTTACCCTACAGTTAATGTTACTCTTCAGAACTGCAAAAACTTGGTCAGTTATTAAATAATCTGACCTTATTTTTGTGGTTTCAAACTGGGCACCTTGACTAAATTAAATAATTTTAAAAACATTATTATCTTTTTTAGAATTTGAATGGTTTCTAGAAAATAATCTCCAATGAGAAAGTGTATCCTATGTGTTAAATAATAGCTTTTGGAGTTTGTATCAATTTTTTTCTAAAATAATCAAGAAACTTATATACTAAGCAATTACATTTGGTATTTCTTTGTGTTTTATTTCTTTGCAAGTATGTAAAATGTGCCTACCTTTAAATCCAAAAATCTAGCACATACTCAAATTCCCTTTTGGATCTAATAGAAAGCATTGATCAATCTATTTTAATTTAAAAACATAGATTGCATTTGTATTTATATTTCCCATGGCAAAAAAAACCCAAAAAAACCCAAAAACAAACAACTAAAAAAACCCACCAACAAACTAATTAAAAAAACCCCAACAACAACAACTTTCATCAAAACTTGCCCAATAATGTTTTTATTCTTTTATTTTGTCCAGAAACATGGGTACAAGGGAATGAGGCACTAAAAGGCTGAGAGCTGAGCAGAATTCATTGCTCCTCTGATACACTGGGTCATCATAATTACACTTACAAGCCATGAATGCACCTGAGATTTCTTCAGGAGGAAAGTCAGAGAGATGGAAGAAAAGGAAGAGCAATCAGCTTCCTAACAGGGCATCACACTCCCTTGGCCTGGGAGGAGGTCCAGCCCTCTGAACACAGTTACCTCCCTCATTTTGAGGTCTTCTGACCTTTTATTTAATATTTGAATTGCACTACCCCCAGAGGCCTTGGCTGTGTTCTGTGTATAAACATGAGTCAGCCTTAGGTCCATGTGACCACAGTTCTGTTTGAATTTTGTGGGTGAATTCTGCTGTTTGTTTTTATGGTGAAGCTTATTAAAGAAAATTTTTCCACAAGGTGCTTGATAGAATTACAGCACTTTGCCATTGCTGGGTTTCTGCCATCATATATCATACTGTAGAGCTCCAAACTTCACAGAGAAAAATAGAGATCATTTATTTAGCTACCCCATAAGACAATTCTGCTTCCATAGGCAGCAGCACCAATCTTAAATTTGCTGACACCAAACTATGGTTGATTCTGTCCTAACTCTTTCCTTCCCTTACCAATATTTCTATCATTTTTCTTCCCTGTTTTCTTAACTCTGTGCTCTCCCCTTTCCACCTCTAGAGCTCATTAGACCTTTTGTGAGCCACTTTGACTCACTGTTGTAACAGAAAATGTTCAGTTCTCTTTTTATTCCCCCTGGAGTTAGTGAATTAAAGAGGCTGTCAAAGAGGGTAAAGTGAGCACTCCGTGGAGAACATGTGGGAGTGGGAAAGGGGTAAAGGACATCTCCTTTTGCCGTGGTTATCTGTTAATTCTCACCATACTTCAGTGCACGAGGCCCCTGAAGATGGACAGAAAATTCTATTATCACTTTTGATGTTTGCAAATTTCTGAATAATTCTTTTGGATTATAGATATCCTCTTCCATGCCATGGTTTCCCTGGTAGCAAAATCACTAGTACCTTCCCTTGCCTTCAGCACTCATTCCCATGGCATTGCCTGCCATAATATACTACGTCTTTCACTGCTGCCATTTCACCTATTTGTACAGTGGAATTGCAACAAGATTAACAAGGAAAACAGTGTAGGATCAAAAAGCAGGGATTTTATCAGCTGTTTTTAAAAAAAAAATTGATCAAGCCTGTAAACACTTTGCTAAACTCTTGGAAATGTAGTGACTTGCCAAAAAGCCAGAGGCTAGCAAGAATGCACTAATTAAGAAGGAAAATGCAAATATTCTTTTAGGGAAGCTCACAAATATGTTGCAAAGGAAAATGAAATGTAATCCTAGAAAGCAAGGGAGGCATATTTATAATAACTTCTTCCAGTCGAGTCCCTACCACACCCTGTCCCAAAAAAAAAAAAAGAAGCAGGGAGAAATCATGCTACTTCATTTCCATATTTGCTATAAATCCTTAAGTGAGATTCATTTTACAAGAGGAAGCAAACAGGAGGTGTTACTTAAGAAAAGACAAATTGAGAGATTAGACATAGTTTATATTTCAGCAGAGGAGGAAAAAGGAGATTAGAATGATGGTTCTGAAGAAACTCACAGATATTTCAATTATAAAAAATGAGCAATTTGAGCCAACACTGTTTGCTAATCTAACATGGAGAAAGGAAATCTAGATTGTTCTAAAATTCTCTTAGTGCTAAAATCCTACTTTTCCCATAATTCATTTAGCTAAATGTACTCTGCAAATGCCTGCTAGGTACTGATGCAGTGTCTTCCATTCACCTAGAAAATTTGTCACTGGAAGTTGCTTGGTCAAGGAAATAGACTTCATTGTACACAAAATCCTTTATCAAGCAAACTTATATCTTAAAAGATAATTAAAATACAACTGAGATTATTCTTTAGGCAACTTTCCCCAAACTCTTAGTCCTATAGTCATAACAAGTAAATTTACTATGCCATATATCACTGCCAGCTTAATTCAGAATGAGCTGTAATTCAGTATTGGCAGCAGTGGTAAATTGGCTACAGTCTACTGAATCTTTCTATTTTTTCCCATATAACTTCAAGCTGTCTTAGGGTACAGCTTTGTTGGAACCACAGATCCGACTCAACATTTACAATCAGCTTCTTCAGTTTCTGGGTTATTTCATATTAAATATCATTCTGAATGCATCCTAAATACTGATATGCCTGAACCTTGCCTGATTCTGAGTCCAGACTTAGATGTGATTATATATTGTTTGTCATTAGATTGAATTCAGATGGCTGAGGCAACTGCCAGACTGAGCCAAAGGAGAATACTCTCCAAGACATGCCTGCAATGCTGTACCAGCAGTGAAGAAAGAGGGATTAGTAGCAGTGGGCAGAGACAGGATCTTCTGCTTAAGATGGCAAAATAATGTCCTTAGTCAGAGCTTGCAGGACTACATTTCTAAAGCTGCCAGTAAGATTCAGCTCCTGTCGCCCCAAGTTTTCTTGCTTTCGAGTGTTTGGATCTCGGCAGCAGAGTTTCTCACATAGCTTCAAGAAAACAATGTATATTTTTAGATTGTTTACATATTTCTCCTCCTAGAGGAGAAATATGATTGATGGTGATGTTCACCATCCAGGTCAAAGAAGTGGCAACCTGTGTAGCCAATCTCTTGCCTTTTGTACAAATGTATATGAGATGGAGTCAGGAAAATTAAAATTAGAGGAGTTTTCCCTTGACCTGCTGCAGCCTGCCTCGTTCTTTGTGTGTCTGAAACAGTGACAAGCTCCTTATTGCAGGAGCGGGTAACCTGCCCACAACAGCAGTAAGGATACACATTTTTCCCTAACACCTGATTAAGGTTGGTCTTTGAGCTTTGGCAGTGATCCCACAGGAGTAAACACGCCAAGCCAGTGCAATCCTGCCCTACCAGCTGCCCAAGCCAACCCCTTGTCTCTCAAAGGTGCCACTTGTGTTTGCCTGGGAATGAAGTGAAGTCACTGAGGTTATGACCTTCAGTGGTTGTCATCCTCTCTCAAACTTCCTATCAGGTGGTTCCTTTGCTGGGTTCTGGATGCTAGTGCTGCCCATAAGTGAATTCAGGCCAGGAACTGAAAGGTTCAAGAGCAGTAAACTGTAAAGTGGTTTGTTTATCTTCTCCAGAGTTACGGAAACCTTAGACATTCCTGCTGGGATCTGAATTTTTATTCCCAGGAGTCTGAAGGAAAAATATCTCTACTTCCACTCCATTTGTCTCTGGATAGCTAAAAACAGAGATTAATTTATCCGTAAATGTTACAGAGATGAATTTATCCCTAAATGTTTTGAACTTCTACTTTAAAGCCATAAGCGACCCCTCTAGCACACAGAATAGGTAGAAAACATACTCTGTTCACTTTCATTTTCCTCCCACACTTCTGCTCTTCTCATCTCCATTTTTTCTTCAGTCTCATTTATTTTTTTCCATACTATTAAGCTGTAAGTAGTTGAAGGAATGACAATGATATAAGGCTGCATTTTGCTATATCCTCCATCCTTTGCATGGGTGGATGGATCCCTGTAATTGCAGCTGGTTTTAATCAGTTGCTCTCAAATACATACTAGTTGTCCTTTTTTCCCAAGTATTCTGAAGTTTAGGAGTACCTATTACCTATTTAAAATTAATACAAGCTTTGAATGCACACAAGTCCATGTAACTTTTCATTTTTAATTTGAATCTATTCTCCCTAGAGGAATCTAGAATTCTTTATGAATTTATCAGTGTTGACTAAGAAAAAAAGCAACAAACAAATGCCCTTGTATATCCTAGATTCTCCTCTAGGGAAAACTGCTGAGAGTTTACACTTGAAAAACAGTGTTTCTCATTAGGTTAAGTCGTTTTGAATTGTAAGAATGTTCCACCATTCAGTAAAGGTCTAATTTAATGCCCATTGAATGCCAAAGAAATAATCTCATTTGTTTCAGTAGGCACTAAAACAGGGTGCTCTTGCAAATCATTTTGATTCACATAGTAGCATTCCTCAAATCCAGAAATGGGTTGAGCATCAGTATCCATGGAAGCAGAGTGAGGATGAGTTCTGTGGAACAGATGAAGCAGAAACAATCTTGTCATCATTAGGCAGAAGAGACTTGTGATTATTTATAAGGATAGTTCAGGTAACTGCAACACAGTGAAACCAATGGGCAAACAGTTAATATAGAGGAAGATCAACAAATACAATAAAAAGGTGAAGTTAGAATTTGCTTATGTTTTATGGAAAAAAAATTAAACCTTTGTCTGTGATTGGTAAGTTTGTTTCTCTCTCTGAGTGCCAGTGGGTTTGCTAGAGTAGGTTTTTTCTGGTCAGTCAGGTACTCTGTGTTATAAATTGTACAGAACTCTCCCAGCTGACTAGGTGAGGAAGATCTTTGATCACAATTGTCAGTGATGACACTAATTTAGAAAATAAATCTAACCAAGTCTAAAGCTCACAAGCCAACAACCAGTGACCAAAGAATAAGAGTTGGAGATTAAGGAGCATTTTCCATTTTTTAAAAGTAAAAAAAAAATTAGAAAAAACAACAACAACAACAACAACCAAAAAACCAACAACAACAACAAAAATGAACCAGTAGCTGTTGCTGCTGAAATAATGGAGTAAAGATACAGTAATTGGATACAGGCATCCCAAAGGAGGTACTCTTCTTCACTGATCATGTGCTTGAAGCTACTTTTTTGTGTGGCATCATGTCAAAGCATTGAAAGAAATAAGGTTTTAGGGCTGCAGCTGGAGGTGGGGGTGAACTATGTGACAAAATACAGGAGGGGAGATCTGGACAGTTCAAGAAGTACAGAAATTTTCTGATCTGAAGAGCTCAAAGTGTAGATCACCAAGTGACCTGGAACAGCATACACTTGTAGGACATGATGTCCAAAGGTGGAAAACTATCATTCTGTTCTGGAGGAAGAGTGGGCAGAAATGCAGGTACAACAGCAGAGAGAAGAAGCAGAGAGCTGCTTCAACAAAACTGTCTGTTAAAACAGGCCTGCCACCAGAAGCCCTCCAGAGAAAAGACACGGTATTGCCTATGAAACAGAAACTGAAAAGGAGTAAGAGGTGAAATATTGTGATTATCCTGAAGCCTGGGATGTCTGGATACAGCTTTGAATGATTTGTAGTACTTCCATTGTGTCATGCCTCTTCAGTTTGCATCTCTGAGATACTACACCTGAGCTCTACAGAGAAGCTGACAAGGAAGTTGACTGTGGCTGGTCATTAGGAGTCAGATGAAAAGACTCAGTGTGCATACACAGCATTTTACATCCATCTCTACTTTAATGTGCATGAGAGAGATCCTTTCCTAGTGCAGCAGATGAACTTACCTTTCCTCCCCAGCACAGCTTTGGCAACTCTCCTGCAGCAGGAATTTGCCTCTTAAACCTCAGTTTTTATAATTCTCTTCTTCCTGCTGCTCTCATAAATGAAACTGGGATAGAAGTATTGGTAGATAACAGGAAAGAAATGTGGTGTCAGCCTTCAAAAACAGAAAGATCGTAGTAATTACTGTCAAGAAAGTCTAGCTTCAATCCTTTTTAAAATACTGAAATGAATAACAGTTTCTAGCCATTTGGAAGGTAGCAGAGACATCAGGAGCAAGTGCAGCTTACAAAAACAAACTGTAGCTGTTTCTTTTTGACAGAATTGCCAAATGAGAATACTATGACATATCCAGTGTAGAAATTTTCTGCTTGTAATAATTTCATGAGAAAAGTTATATTTGCAATTAATTCTTAAAATGAAGTGTAATATCACAGAGTAGAGATGGAGATGACACAAGAGATAAATGTCTAGTGGGACTGGGGTTGGGCACCTGAGACATATTTATCATGTTCTCTAAGAAGATCTTCAGTGTTTGAGAATGGCTTTATGCCTGGTAAAGCTCTACACAGCTTGAGCATGGGGGCCTGGAGCAGCCTTTTGTTAACTTGCTCAAAATGCTTGTCTGAGGTCCTTCTTTCCCACTTGCACTACCAATTAAATATTGGTTCCAAATAGTAGGTCTTTATTACCATTGCCTTCTTCCCTGTGTTCATGTCAGTTCTTCCTAGGAAGCCTGCCATTCTCATCCAGGGACCCATATCATACCAATGAGACAAACAGAAAGAATGCATGAAATTTATCATTCATGTTTAGCAAAGTTCTTCACATGGAAACACATGGAAAATTGTTTTTTTCAGATGATGTTAATATGGAAGGAGAAGCAATACAGACAATTTCAGAAAGAATGTGAAAGATTTTTAGAGGTATAAGGATAAAAAAACCTCATAAGAGAGGACCAAACAATGCCACCTAATAATTCATCTGTAGAGAAATGACAGCTATCAAGAAGAGTTATATGGAGGCACTCAAGGGTTTAGAAGTAGAAAAGATTAAATTAAGGAAGTGCAAAATTTGGGCCAAATATCAAGAGAGTTTTTCTACTAGTGAGATTTAGAAGATGCTGCAAAGAAATGGTCTAAATTCACCACTTTTTAAGGTAAAAACAGATCAAAGTGTTCTTTAGAGAATATAACCAGATGAGGAGATTAGTCTGCATGTATCAAATTTTTGAGCTCTGATGCCCAAAAGAATTATTTGAATAAATCTGAAGTTCATAACAACCTTCCTTTTATCCCTACAGCATGATGGAGTAAGTACCCCTATCCTTTTTTTGGTGTAAGACATTTGAAGTGTTTTTGGAAATGAACATGTTAACCAGTCTCCTTTACGTTTACAAATATTTGTACTTTGTTTTACAGCAGTATCTTTCAGTTCTAGTTCACATTAGATCCCACTGAGCTAAGTGCTGTCAAGGAATACAATAAAAGTTATTTCTTTATCCCATAGCTCTAATAATCTAAGTGCAAAAATAATTCAATTAGGAAGTTTTACAAATGGTTGGGTATGAAAGTGAGGATAGAGTAGATAATACCACCATGATGACAAAGTAACATAAGTTAAATGTTTCTCAAGTTGTTGATTTTGTTTGTGCTACGAGTTCTTTAAAAATCATATCACTACTTCCATGTTGAAAAAAATTTCGATATTCATCTGTCACTGGAAGTGGACATTACAGCTAGAATGCAATTGATAGAAAGTCATATATATCTCATGTAACAAATAAGTACAAGGAACTGTATCTGTGTACTGCATCAAAAAATGTTTGAGCATGCTCATGCCATGAGTTGTAAATACACAAATATAGGTGCCCTAACCAATCTTCTGTCTTGACTGTTGAAATGCAGGGCAGCATGTACAGTGTGACTCTGTTCCCTTCTGCACCCAGAAACTCCTGATGGACATTCATTTCTGTATAACCACACCTGTCTCTGAGAGCAGGGTTGTGCTGCACAGTTCACAAAGGTGAGGATGGGGCTCTACAACTCACCTTGCATCTTCTGAAAGAGGTGTTCCACCTTTTTGTAGATATTGCTTTCTTACAAGGTCTTTTCAGATTCAAAATAAGAAGAAGTGTTGATGTTTTTTTCACTACTTTTCTACTCATGTTCATACTCAGATAAGCTATGATCTGAGCCATGAAGTTACCATAAGTCTGGGGGATTTCCAAAGAATTGTTCTAAATTAACACTCTTGGTATTTCAGGTCAGATCTGGTTCCATGCATGTGCATTTAATTTTAAAGATCCTAAAAAAACCAATTACCCCACTTTTTCTGTCTTCAAATTCTATGTTCTGCACTTTTTTTAACTGCAGTGATAGTGTATTTATATAAAGTTTCTCCTTTCCCAAATAGTCGCCAATAATATAACCTTCAACACAAAGGGCATTGAGCGGTGGACGTTTTTCCTCTCCCTGAGAAGAAAAATAAATCCTCTGTTTCTATATGCATGAGGTAACATGTTGGAAAATGTGTTAATATAACATGAAAGTATTCCTTCAGGTTATTTTGCTTGATGCAGTTTGACACCATCCTGTAAGTGATATTCTCTTTGTTCATATTGTTCTCAGTATTCACTGGCAACAGAAAGGAGCCTTTTTCAGGCTTGACAGAAAAGGACCTTAGGTCTGCACTCCTCTTGCTCTTTTTCAGGACAATGTCATTTGATATTTCCTTCAGACAGGCTTCTAAAAAGCATCAGACTCAGCCTAGTGATAGAAAAAATATTTTTTGTTCCTTATTCTTTTCAAAACCATGCAGAGATAATTGCAGTTCGTTACTTTGTGTCAGCCTGTTGCATGACTAGATTTCAGATACAATCTTTGTTTTCCTTCTGTTATCAATATAATGACACATGGTCAGGAGCAATCTGTCCATATATTGAAGTTTCAGTAGCATAGGCATATCTGTGAATGGGAACTGAGGAGATGTAGCTAGTGGCTATTCAGATGAATGTCAACTGGAGAAAAGAGCCCTAAGGATGCACAGCTACACGTACTCCCATCTGGATACTTCCTCCACTTCAAAGCATAGACAAAGCTGGAATCTCTAGCTGCAGGGTTTCCTCCTTATTCTGAAGAAATTCATACAGCCTACAGTCTTTTAAATGCATTGCTTTTAACCTGACTAACTGAAATATGGAGAAAACAAAGTTAATGGTGATCTACTTTAAAATGTGATTCTTTAAGGACCTACAAGAACAAAGATAGCACATTTCCATTGATGTCAGTCACAAATTTCCACTCCTCACTCTGTAGGTAAATGCAGTAACTGGTGAAGGCAAGGGTGGCTTGCCAGGGAGCTGCATGAGCAGCCTGCTCTTCCAGGCAAGTGGGTAGCTGAGGGTCACACCAAGGGAGGCAGATGCAGTTCCTCACTTACAAGGATCCTTGTCAATGAGGGCTTCTCACAGCTCTTTTTCACAGCTTTGCTATTTTCATGTCAGACTGGTGTAAGGTCATACAGCTGCGTCATACCTGGGAAGGGAAAAGAAGCGGTACAGAGAGAGAGAGTACAGGCTCATAGAGACTCATAAAAGATGGATGGTGCAGTCAGGACCCTGTAATGGTGTTTATAATATGTCCAGTTTATTTTTAGCAGGGGATTTTTAGGCAGTCTGACTAATGAGAGATGAAATATGTCTGTATAACCATTAAAGCTAATTTCATGGTTATGCGGACATAAGCTGGAAAATGCTGTATGAAGCTGTATACAATCCGCATGTTTGAAGAGTCTCTTGACTTTGGCATGTTCTCCATGTACACATGTACATCTAGCATTTCACATCAAAATCCCTCTTGCAGCTCCTCCAGAACCTATAGCATGGAACCTTGCCACAAGCTTTTTTAACACTCCAATGCACAATGCCATGGATCACTTCTATCTAAGTGCTGTTGACACTTCCACAAAATTCGAAAATATCAGTAAGCCCACACTGCCCTTTTCACAAGGCCTGCTGCCTCTTTTGGCCAAAAGATTTTGTTCACTTCTGGAAGATGAGAATTCAGTCCCCATTCCAGATTCTCCCCTCTCACCAGGAGCGGTCAGCCCAGCCAGCCTGCAGTTTTCAGCGTACCCCCCAGAAACTTTGTGGCTACAGGAGTGCTGCTGGCAGTCAGCCAGGACTGCATCACAGATTGTGTTTGAAGTAGTTTGCATGCTTTGGTCAGCAGTTCTGCAATTTCACATATGAGTTCCCTAAGAGCTCCCAGGCGAATGCCATCATTCTGGGTGACTTATGAACACAGCTTCTCTGCTTGGTCTGATGCTTCCTGTGTATTTACTTTAAAGTCATCTAGCTCATCTGACTTATTTACTACAAACTAAGTGTAGACATATTTATGTCATGATTTACACTGAAATCACCAAACCTAGAAGTTTTCTTCAGGCTCCACTGTAGAACCACTCAGTGTCACCCTATGAAAAGATACTGGCACTTTAAATCTAAAAATATAAATGAGCCATAGCATAGATAATCCTTTAATCTGGTATCTTTGAAGGAATTTAAGATGGGGTTTCCATGCCAGCTGGACTCTAGAGGGCTCTGAAAGCTAAGGAAGTTCTAAACTACTATAATGCTATTGAAATTGGAAGATACCAGGCAACTCCCATGGCACAGATGAGATAAGAATCTGGCCCTTGTGTATAATTCAAAATTATCTTGTCTGGTGAAGATAGAAAGAGCAATAGTGAGATCCAAAGGTTTTTGTTATCGAAAATGATGGCCAAATATGTCTATAAGGTTGTAAATGATCTCAAAGGAAAATGTGTCCTGTAGGAAAATGACAAATATTGATTATTACATGGTAATAAAGCCATGAGACAGATGCTCTGCTAATCTAAATCAGAGTGACTACTGTAAAGACTGCAATAGAGACTTAGCAGAATTTGACATCTAGTGCTATACCTGTAATTTGGACTTTTTGAAGTCAGTAAATATATTTTCTGTTGAAAGTTTACACAAAAAAAAGTTTTGCATTCTATTTCCTCCAAAACAAAACAGTGATTTCCACCACTGTCATATCCTCATTCAAGTCCAAGTGTTGAAACTTGGAAATGAGATTCAACACCCATTTTGATACAGATATGAGAATGCACACTTGTCTCTCTTACATAATCCATTCACCTATCACAGAAAAATCTTCCAGCTAAGATTTATTCCCACAAGGCTATGAAAGTTCAGCGAAGGAATAGATCTGACATTTTGCAATGAATTATTTCACAAATGCCTTCTTGTTTGGCCACTTCAGTTACTGTTTTGAAATTTAAAAACAAAACAGAACAAAAAATCAAACAAAATCAAGAAAAAGAAATCCAGTTAAACCACACCCAGAGCTCCCCAGAGAGAATAGGTCTGAATTATTGTTTACACAGCAGCTTATCTCAAAACTTGAAGTTACTACCATCATAAATAAGGGCAAAATGCTAATAGCTATTTGAAGTTCTACTGATATGCCAGTTTTTCATTGCTTCTCAAAATAAGGAGTTTCAGGGCGAATAGTTTCCTCTTCTGGACAATGTATGGGACAGGAAGAAATTTTGCTCTTTTTTGTGGGTCTGAAGCTATTTTACTCCAAAATGCATGGTGACTGACTGCAGGGGCTTAGTCCTCGGAAGTAACAAACTGATGGAAATCTATCACTATCCACAGACTAGAAGAATTATGCCAGTTTAGCTTAGCAAAGGGCCCAAGCATAAAATTATGTATAATACAAAGTTGACTTGAGAGTCTCATGTAATATTCAGAGTTAGTTTGTTTCTTATAAACAAACTAAAGCTTTTCTTCTTCAATTTCAAAGCATGAGGAAGACTGGTATGTCTAGGTGACCATAATGTCCAAAATATACATTTAGGAGGACATTATAAAGGACTTGACAAGTTCCCTTTTTGTGTCCTGAAGGTAAACGATTAAGGTTTCCTTGATGCTTTTGGTACACCCAAAATCAAGGTTCATCTCTTTTGCAATTTAAAAAGCATCTATTGGCATTCTTCATAGGGAAAAGAACCTTCAATTGCTAGACCTGAAAGCCTGTCAGTGTGATTTTTCCTAAAAATCAGGGCTTTTCAGAGTTAACTCTCCTGAAAGGAGCAAATTTTAAGGCATGTTATTTCGTAGAACTGACACAAAAGGATAGATGCTTTTCACAACCTATTTTTAAGATCTGTAGCTCAAGAAAAGTTCACCTAATATGCCTACAATTTTGACAAAAGGAAATGTTTGAACAAATCTCTACATCCAAAATGTGAAGTATCTGTGACCCAGTAACAAGTAGTGTGGAAGACAGAAGGCAAAGGCAGAGGTGTCGTATCACTACAAAAGTTAGCATTCAATAACTAAAACTGCAACTGCAGAAAATGGGGTTTTAATTATATTTTTCCCAAGTGTTTTGGGACAGTTACATTTTAAAACGTTGGCTTTCTGCTTGCACTTTCTGTCAAATTTAAGAGTGGTCATTCACGGCTCACATTCTCTTCTGAAACAACACAGGAAAACCCTGTCTTGGATTCTCAATAACTTCTACCAGCAAGCTCAAACACAGATTCATGTGTTGATAGCATAGGAAACTTAGCTGCCTGCAGCACAATCATATTACTTTCCAGATGTTGGAAATAAATATTCCAGAGGGTTTAGACTGATGGATCCCAGTCTGCCAGTGTACCTCATGTGTAGCCCCAGCTGTTAAAGCCACTTTATAAGCAGACACAACAGAAGGAAGCAAAATTCTTCCTGAATGAGTATTTCTGCTCAGTTTGTACTGCTGTCATTTCAGTCATTTTGCCAGACTGACAACGTCCAGGCTCTAAATTGGAGGGGTTACAGCACACAGAATGTGAACAAGCTATGACACATTGGAGTATGACAGACTTTGTTAAATCTTGGGAGTGCTGGTTGAAACAACTGGCCCACATACCTTTTTTATTCATCATCCCGACACCATACAAGCTTTTGACATCTTTTGAAGTCAAACATCTGCTAGAAAATTTCATTCTTTCCTTCCTTATGTGCAGAATATCAAGAATCTTGTGTCTTCTCACAATAGCATGGGCTGATGCACGTGTTTTGGCAACTCCAGTAAACAACCTGAGGATGGAGATTTTACAGGTGGCTAAAGTCAAAAATCTCGTGATTCTGCAAACAGTCCTAAGTGAGCCTCTTTGAATTCTCCTGGAAAATGGAGGGATGCACCAACACCTCCCTCTTAGCAGGACTCCTCTCAGAGCTCATAAACTCTCAAGTTTATGATACTCAAAGCACCATCGCCAAAAGCTGACAAGGCCTGAGCTGATACCCCTGCTCCTCAAGGCTCAAGGCTCACCCATTGTGAATAGCAAGGCAGTCCACATGAGCATTTCACTGCCCCTTGAAGGGAATTTTTCACAACCTTACCTTTGTGCATACTTCTTTTTGTCTGTGTTCCTGTGTATGTGAATTGATTTGAATGGCCTATAGCATAGGCTATAGCATAAACATAGCATAAATATTGCCATGTCAGATCTACAATTGTCACCATTTTAATTGTAGTAAATTCTATTGAATACCTTTAAAATGTTAAATTAGGTGATTGATTAAAAGTTGCTATATCCTTCAGACATAAATTGTTAAGTCTCAGCCTGTTTGGCAAAGGGATCCACTGCACCTTGTCATCCAATAGAAGGGTCTCTCTTATCCGTCTTCACCCTTACCCTTTTCTATCCTTGCTATTCTCATTTTGACCTCCTGTAAATCATTCAAAATTGATTCTATTTTGATTTTCTTTTGTATGTTTGTAGTGAGTTGACCCTGGCTGGAGGGCAGGCTCTCACCAAAGCCACTTTATCTCTCCCGTCCGCAACTGGACAGGAGAGAGAAAATATAATGACGGGTTCATGGATTAAGATAAGGTCTGGGACAGATCAGTCACCAGACACTGTCACAGGCAAAACAGGCTCACATTGGGGATATCAATCGAATTTATAACTAAAAAAGATCAGAGCAGGATAATGAGAAGTAAAACTTAAGTAAAAAAAATCTTAAAAACACTTTCCCCTCTGTGGTAGACTGGAAGGATTGCTGGCTAAAATCTTTTGGGCACATGTGAGGGGAAAGGGGGAAGTTTGGATCTTGCTCTGATGAGGCAATAGCCTGCTCCACACAACCCATCCCTCTGGGCCTGTATCCCAGCTCCACAGTGGGCACCAATCCTAGGCAATACTCCACACCCACCCCTGAAGTCCCAGTCTAGCCTCAGAGAGGTCGAATAAGCAGAAGCCCCACCTGAGGAATAGGCCCAGGAAAGCCAAAGGGTATTTAACCCAGGACATAAGGCAAGTCGGTCTTGACCCTACCTTCTCTTGGAATTTTTATCAGCTGAACAACATTGGAACCAGGATTGGTAGCTATAATTCTTCTGTTCTGTATCTTTTCTGGTTTTTACTTTTTCTTCCTCTAATTCCTTCTTGGAGTTTTGAGTAACCTAAAATTGGACAGGCTTGTAGTTCGTGAAGTTGAATGGTCTAAGTTAATGTTTTATTCTGATTAAATGCTGCTCTACACTTTTGTCAGCATTCTCTGATTTTCTGAAGTTGTCAGTAAAGTTTGGTTTTTTGTTTTGACTTCTTGAAAATATCTCATTGGTACTTCTCCTGTGCATTTAACTCAGAGTATATTAAAAACACCCTTAAACCATTTTAAGAGGCTCATTGAGTCAGGTTTTTTCCTACCTGACACCCAACCCCTCTCTTCTTCCTGGCTCTACCTCTTCTTCCTCAGTGGCTTAGGGAGATGGGGAATGGAGGTTACAATTCATCACAAGTTGTTTCTCTGTTGCTCAGGGAGAGGAGTCTTTCCCCTTCTCCATCGGGGGGTCCTTCCAATGGGACATAATACTCCATGATCTCCTCCAATGTGAATCCATCCCACAGGTAACAGTTTTCCACAAGCTTCTGCCCCACGGGTCACTCATGCATGGGGTTCAGTCCTTCAGGCACAACCTGCTCCTGCATGGGTCCCCCAAAGGGTCACAAACCCTACCAGGAAACCTGTTCCAGCATGGGATCCCCTCTCCATGGAATTGCAGGTCCCTACAAGGAGCCTATTCCAGCATGGGCTTCCCACAGGTTCACAACCCTCTATCAGACATTCACCTGCTCTGGTGTGCATCTCTTCCATAGGCTACAAGGGATCTTTGCATCCCTGTGGATCTCCATAGTGTGCAAGGGCACAGCTGCTACACCATGGTCTGCACCCCACACTGCAGGGGAATCAGCTCTGGCACCTGGAGCACCTCCTCCCTCTCCTTCTCCACTGACTTTGGTGTCTGCAGAGCTGTTCCTCTCACATGTTCTCATGCCTTTCTTCTTTGATCACAATTACATCCACATAATAATATTTTTCTTCTTCTCCTTAAATAGGTCATTACAGAGGCACTACCATCATTCTTGATTAGCTAGGCCTTGGCCAGCAGCAGATCCATCCTGGACCCAGCTGGTATTGGTTCTGTTGGACATGGGGGAAGCTTCCAGCAGACCTTCCCAGAAGTCACCCCTGCAGCACCCTCACTGCCAAAATCTGGGCGTGCAAACCCAATACAGTGTTTTGTCCATGCAGAGAGCAGTGGAGTGAATTTTACCATCAAAATCAGTAATGTTTTTTCAAATTTTTATTAAACCTTCTTTCACTGGTACTTTTCATGATAATTCTTTAAGTGACATAAACAACTCACTCACGACAGTGTCTTGTCAAAAAACACATCTAATTTTTTTCTCCCCTTTCTCAACTTGTGCTTCAGAACATAAAGAATATCAACATATTTTAAAAACTCACATTCTTAGGGAAGCTTCCTTAAAGTTTATGAGGAATTATTCCAACTCTTAATGAGAAAAAACCTGAAAACCACAGATCCAGCAAATCATGGTTAGATAAAGTCTTCCTATAGCTGTAAATAACATAATGACGTTCTCTATCTCTGCTTTAGAAAAAATGAAACAAGTTCCTCTTTGCCCCAAGACATAAAAACACAGTGTGTGATTTAAACTGAATTAGAGGAACCACTGATGTTTTGTCTGATTTCTATTCCTCCTCACAAAGCAGGCAGGAATGTGGCGTGTGGAGTATTTCTACTTCATCTGCAGCAGTGTATTTTTGACTGAAAATACGTTAGGAGATATTGCAGGTCAAACTGCCACCTGGTTAAATTTACTGAAGTGGGGAGGAAATTAGCTGGGGCAATTAAAATTAAAATTAAAATTAAAAGATAATAAGCTTCTAGGTCATCTGATGAAACATTGAAAGGAGAAGTATAAAGTTTTATTTCCTAATCATAATGAAAACAATGGGCTCTTTTCCTTGTTTACTTCATTGTACTTCACTGTTCATGGATTTTCATTAGACTCTTACCTACCACACATGAACTCGAGAGGAAAATCAACCTAATGGAGGTGGCAAACAGAAAACAATATGACCCTTAAAAAGTGGTCCTGTGCTAGATTTAAGAAGATGATTTGACCATAATTTGTTCCTCTGTCCGTACATGATATTTCTTGCCAATTCTACAGTACTAGTTCTGAGGAGACTTGTATTGGAAGTCTAGGGGGAACAATATTTCAATAAATATTAATTTATTCCCAAATGAACCTCAGTTTTGTACAAAAAAATGCACAAGATTTTGCACATTTGATATCTATGATAATTTCTGCATTAAAGCCTTGCCAGATGCAATATGCTTTAAAAATTAATTTTAAATTCAAATGTTAGTGAAAAATTATTATTTTTATTTTGGCATTTGAAGTTCAAAAGGCATCTCCAGTAATCTCATAACACTTATATATGTGTGTTTCATGAACACCTGAGTAGTCCTATTGAAGTCATAGAGATTGCTTATGTACTTCAAGTTAAGTGTTTTTAAAAATGGAAGCCTTTCTTGAAATTTTTTTTTAAATTACTTTTTTTAAAGCCTAGAAGCAGGGAAACACTGAAAAAAATCAACAAATGCATTATCTATTGTGAATTATTCCTTCCAGTAGCATTTTGTTAGTGACAAATGAGCATAATTGAAGCACTGACTGAGAGCTGATAATAAAGAAAAGACTAGCACTTCCAAAATGTAACTTACTTCTTTTTTACCACTAGCAAAAGCAAATGCTCGAGAATTTGTTTATATTCATTATTTCATGTAGAGGACTGACATGGAGCATTCAGTTACAAAGTAGCATTATCTCAAGCTGAAAAGTGGAGAATTTAGTAATTCCTACATTATCACCTCTCCTAACTGCTGAAAGTGGTGTGTGGCATCAAATAATTCACTTAAATCCTTATGTTTTGGGAGCCCTGACCATTAAGTTGAGATAACTGAAGTAAAGCCTTCAGGACATCATGAGCATGAAACCTGCAAGCTCCTATTCCACCTGTGGGTGTCTAGTGATGTTGAACACAGTATATCATTTGACTGTGAACATTTTCTTCCAAGCATGCCCACTGTGTCCTTCATCAAGGTAAGTTATAATATAGAGATAATATAATATAGTATTCTCTGTATATAATTACTTTTGAGATGCAAATCAAAGCCTAAGCAAAATCCTATCAACAGCAAGATTTTATTCTTTTTTATTCCTTTCATAAAGTCAGTGCAGAAAAAATGTTTACATTTCTAATGCAGGGTAAGCGAAAGGTATTAGAGTTGTGAAAGAGAATGGAGAATTTCAGAGCAGTGACATATTACTGCCTTTTACTGAACAATCCAAAAATCACTTTGGGTCTCATAGGAAATAAAAGCCTAAAGTTGGAATGCACATAAAATGAAGACAGAGAAGAAAAAAAGTCTCTTAAAAAAAGAGAAATGTCTTAATTATAGCCAGATGTTATTGCTATGATTTAATTTGATTTTCATTAGATCTTATTTAATCTCTCTCTCAGTGGGCTGATCTACACAGAGAAAGCTGTCAAAAATATATTTCATGAATTCCCAAAATCACAAATTTCATGTGAGTTCATTTTGAAAGGTCGTAAGTGGCTCAATGCCCTCCAACTCTGCATCAGTTGCAAAACTTCATGGATGTTATTTATCCTGTACTCAAACTCTTCAAGAAAAGTTGCCCATCCTCTGATGTTTTATTCACAAAGTGCTAATCCCTGTGAGGCCTTGGTCTCACATGGGTTTCTTTGCTTTCAGTTGTAATTCAAATACAAATTAATTTTTATTGATAACAATGATATCTTCTGAGAATCAGTGCATTCCCTATTATTTGGATAAATGAATATAAATCTGTTTTAAGAAAGGAAGATTTATTCCTAAATACAGCTATTGAACACATCACTGCATGTTTTCAGCTCGTATCTGTTCAGAATGCCGCTCACAGGACATAGTTTGTTCATTTATGTTGACAAATATAATGTTGTAGTTTAATTATTTATGGATTTTTAATTATTGAAAGCATTACTTAGCAGTCTACCAGGAAATGTATCATGCTATATATTCTGAAGGTAATAAAAACTTAATGATCGGAGGGCCAATGGCAGCAGTTCCCTGAAATTAAATCTTTGATGAGAAATGTCAGAATGGTTGCAAGTTTTGGGACGGGGAGGAAGGAAAAAGGGTAATAGGTAACCAGGTAACAAATGTTTTCAGCTATGTGAAAGGTTAATGAGCACATAGCATTTGCATAATATGACCCATGGGCTTGTCTAAACCGCCCTTTATTTCTCCTTAAAAGTACCCTATCAATGTGAAGTCTACTGTGACTCTATCAAACAAGTACGAGTGGAAACAGAGTGCCTGGGACTGTTTTTTAGCTCCACATTGACAGGGTTTAGACAATGACATAGCAAAAATAGTTGTAGATAAAAGACATGTATCTCCACCTTGGCCTGTTCCACAGAGGGAGCAAAATCAGCCCAAGCAAGGTGGGATAGATAGATGTAGATGAGGCCTTTATGGTTATTTTTTTTGTTGGTTGTTTGTTTTTCCTGATAGTTTCCCTTTTAATCCAAAGTAGATGCTAAAGCTGATTTATTATTTTGAAAAAGAGAACAATATTTGAACAACTGTCTGGTTAGTCTCTTCCCACTGTGGTAAGGAGATAATTTAGTCGAATAAAAAGGCTACAAGAAGGTGTCAAAGAAAAATATTACACTTCTTTTCTTTTCAATTACCACAATATAAAATATGATTATAAAGCACAGGAAATTCAATAGAACAAGTTGGCAGGCACATATACCAGTGGAATGAAGTCTCTGGATTTTCTTGCTCTCCTTTAAATAGAAACATTTCTATTTAACTCATATTTCTACTAAAATATTAAAGTTTCTTGAAAACTCAACAGGCTGCATTGACCCAAAATATATCACTGTTGCATTAAGTTACATGCTGATTAGAGGTGTCCAGGAACATGTTATATTTAACAGAGACAAGCAGGTGGGGGGGTTTTGGTTGGGTTTTTTTTTGGGGGGGGGGGTTTTTGGGTGGTTTTTTTGGGTTTAGTTTGGCATTTTTTTTATTTTGTTGGGGTGGTTTTTTTTGTTTTGTTCTTTTTTTTGTGTGTAAGTACCAGTAGAATTTATTTGCAACTTAGAGGCAGACACAATGTATCAATTCATGTTTGCATCTGTAATACATTTTTGTCAGGACTTAGCTGGTAGCAGCAGGGGGTGCTTCTTAACCATCGATTCTTGTCCAGCCCAGAAGCCGGCAAATTAGGCTAAACTTTGTGATGCTGCCCAGAATAATTTTCCTCACTTACAATCATTAATGACTTGACTCAAGTAATATTTTGTTAGAAGAAGAAAAGCATACAAAAGGCAGGAAAATGGATAAATGTATATAAAATATATACTATCTTAAATGTTGGTTAACAGTATTTCACAAACCTGTTCTATGGTAAGGCTTTTGCCTAGCCTGCCTCATTAACACTTACAGGACTCAGTACAAGCTGTCTCAGATCTTGTGGTCTAAGCTGGTTTTGTTGCTGTAAACTACTTCCAGCCAGCCCATATTTCACCAATTGTTCTTGCAATGGTCCCCAACATTACAGCTATAACAGTTCTCTGGCATGCAAGAAACACTTAAAAGCATAGCTGTTTTTCAAGGAAAACTAGAGTCTTTTGTCCTTCTTATTTTTTTCCGCTATAGCTACACACACACACACAGTATTTGCCTTACTCTAGGGTGAGCTTTTGCCTCAACTCCATTGAACATAATCATTCTACTCAGAAATCTGTACCATATTATAAACACAAATTTTCTCCACTGTTTGGTATTAGCAGAAATGCTTTCCAAACACAACAAAACATATAGAAAATAGATGTGACTTCAGCCTATCCATCTGTCCTTTGCATTAACACCTTCCTTTTCTTCCTCAGACATCAACAACATGCACCTCCCTTGCTTCTTGCCCCCAAAATTGCCTGGTGTTTCTTTGCCTTTGCTTCCAACCTCAGCTGCCAAGGTAGCACAGGTAGCTGGAACTGCAGAATGAAGAGCAGCACCAGCTCCACCAGCCCAGACAAAGCCCTGGGGAATTATCCTGTAAATCACCAGTCCTTCCCTGCAGTTCCCTTTCTTCTAAGATTTCACACTCGCTGTAATGGGTCTATTTATAGTCTGGTCTAATTATAGATCACAGAAGGTGTGGTCCCACTCAAGCCCCTTACTTTTTTTTTTTCCATTGGTTCTGGCAATTAAACTGCCATTGGATAAATGGGGTCAGATAATTAATCCAACAGAGAATGAGCTTGCCATAAGAAATTACTCATTTACTCAGGAGATCAATGAGCTTTTGAGGTCACCCTCCAATCACATGATCTCCAGGTCTGTCTCAAGGGAGGAGGCAGCAGTACATGCCTGGGGAAAAAAGAGATAAGAGAACTTCCCTTTTGGCATCAGTCTGGTTGAATGTAGGTTAGTTGCACTGTGAAACACCCCAAATATGCCTCTCTGGCTCCTAGTCCACCTAAATGACATGAGGAGGAAAAAGAGTTTTCGTCTTTTTTTTCCTCTTTTGCAACCTGCTGCCCAGAGAATTTCACTATCATTATGTCATTAAAATATTACTTCCCCTCATATAAGACAAAACCAAAAAGAAGTGCCAAATCCTCCATGTATGGGTACTCTTCTGGGTACCACCCACATAAATGTTTGCAAACTCCATATTTCCTCTGGTCTATGTGTAATATGCGCTCACCAAAGCATGCCATCAACATTAAGCTGTAACTAAGAATTTGGACATTCTTTGAAGAAATTTTTTTTCCTCCATTGCAGAAAGGCTCTAAAATCTGTTTCTAGAAGAAACAGAAAGCAGTAGAAGGGCAAGTAGATAACAATGAAATTGATTTATATATTACACAAGTGATGTTTTTCCTCCAGTTTTTTGCCATATTTGCCTAAAAATCAAGAATAGTTGTTTCTGAACTCAAGTTGTTTAGTTTGGATTTGCTTGTACAGTTCAGATCTTAAGTCATGAAAAAATTAAATTCCTAGAAATCCGTCTTCACCTGACCAACACAATTTCATTGCTCCTTGTTACTTTCTTTAAAAAAATAAAACAAGAAAAGGGAAAAAAGAATTGGGGGCTAGTGCATAGTTCTTCTTTAAAAACTATCTCTGTTCATGAGACATTCAATGTGTTCCAGTTAAATGATTAGGAGAACACCTACTCAGAGCTGTTCAGCTTCTAAAATCTTAACAGAGAAGTGACATCCTTTCTCAGCTTCAGCTCAGTCCTTGCTTTGCAGCCCTTGGATAGACTGGAAGGCTGCAAGTAACACAAAAGGGAGGCTCAGAAGAGCTGAAGGAATGACTGAGTTGTTTCTTTCTATAGTGAGCCTCCAAGGAACTGCCCAAATAAGCTGGGAGAAGATTTATGTGTCTGACAGAAGATGTTTATAAGAAAAGCAAGGCAGGAAACAGCAAAGGAGTGGGAAGAGTTCACTATAAATGCTTTATTCAAGTTTCTGGGCCAGGACCTGGAGGACTGGAAGAGATGGAGGTTTTTCCTTTAAGCTCCAGTGGAAAGTGTTTCTAATATTGGCAGAATCAAGAAAATGAGTGCCACACAGCCTAATATAGAGGTGATAGATTTTTGTCCTCTTAGCTCCCTACACACATTCTGAACACATATTCTGAGTGGGGAGGCAGTCTCACCAGTGTGCAGTGAGACACAAACACATCGGAGTGCTGGGGGAAAACAGTAACTCATGGAGGAAAGGGGAATCTACAGTAGCATTCCCCATTACTAACCCTATTTGTAAGCATGACTATTATAGGTTGCAAACATAATCACCCCATGAGCTATAGCTTAAATCTGCAATTTATAAATTTTTTAATTCACATTTTTAAATCACACCACTCACTAACTTCATGAGAGAATGGCTGCTGGTCTTATAGCTGGTCTTATCCCACCTGTTCACCCTCAAACCCTGAAATTTTATGTGCTGAATGAAATGAAGACTAACTTTTAACCAGATAGACAGAATCCACAGAATACATGTGCACTGATCTGAACAGTCTTTGAATGAAAGAAATTAATTACAATATGTTCTTTGAAAAAAACCAATGACTACAATGTTTTCTCTTTCTTTTATTTTTTATTTTTTAGAGTTTTGTTGATCTTTGCAAGTTTTTATTATGTTTGACATCTACTTTCTATGGGTGGATGTGCCTCTCTGTGAAATGAAAGGCAGTGACAGCTGCTGAAGGTTTTGAGAGAGAGTTTTCAGTGCTGGGTCCATGCACATTTGAAATGTATTCATGCCGTGAGATAGACAGTTTCGTACTAGGAGATAGATCCCAGGCTTTTATCATGCACATTTCTGGGTATCTTGTAGTGTTTGCTTTTCTAGTACTGCAAGAATCCTGTTTGTAGAAGAATTTATAAAGGTCTCAATTATGTGTGACGGTGTTATAAAACACAAGGAGGTAAAATGTGTGTTGCAAATCCAGCCATGTCCACTGATGCAGCCCTTTCTTTAACTCTGTTCATGAATCAGCATAGCATAAAAACTGCTTCACGACAGAAGATTATCTTGTCTGGAATGTGGTGGTATAAATTTGATATGCAGAGGAACTGTGCTGCCCTGGTTTTTTGCCTTGTGACACCACCAGCAGATCTAAACAGACTACAAAGAAGGCAAAATGGAAGAAAAAATATGTTTTTTATGCCTAAAAATGAGTGTAAAGTCCATATTTTTTTTCTTTATAGATTGTTCTCTCCTTTTATTTGGAATTTCTTTGAAGCATGAGTCTGTGGGGTCAGATTTAGTGGCAGGGCAGCTCCACATAGTCACAACCAGGGTCTGATGTCTGCCTGCACCAGCTCATGCTGTTGTATTGCCTTGGGTACATTTGTATTGTCCCATTTTCAAAAAGGCAAGAATTCAATAATTTCTGATAGAAATGAGGAGCTGAAACTTATTTCTATGTAGTGGTGCAAAATTCTAGAAAACCCAGATTTTGCACCACTACATTTCTAAACAACTTAAAGCTTCTATTAAGGCCACAGGAGATACAAGATTTAAGCAGTTACTTCCTCAGTAACTTCAGATAGAACAGGTACATTTTAGCAAAAAATATATATTTTTGCACTTAGTTGCAAAGAAGTAAGGTAAAAATATGGACTTAAAAGAATTGTGTTCAGAAAAAAAACTTGTTCAATCAGTCCCATGTTAAAACTCACTAAGAAGCAGACCATTAGCAAGGGGTTAGAAAACAATGGTATTTGTGACATTTGACTTGCTCACCATTCACTGTTTCTGATGCAACTGAGTAGATGCATTAAAGACTCCAAAGGACATTCTTCTGATCAAGCACATTCTCCTTGTCCATACAAGCAAATATGTTTCACTGCCAAATTTCCCCAGATATTAGGCTAAAATATCCCTCTTTGGATTATATTTCTAGTTGAATTACATCAAAGCAGTCAGGAATAATAAAATTATCATCATGTAGAAGTGAGGTGTTTGTTGCAATTAAAAATTTTTGAGTATGTAATCCTTAGCAATGTGTTGCATGTATTTAAAATCCTGTTACAGGACATAGGATGGGCTATGAGATCACTGTGAATCTATGGAAGAGGTTGTGCTCTTGTGCCTTTCTCCTTCTTCTGTTCATTTCTGCGTGTTTGCAGTGCATAAGCCATAATACACAACATTTTTAACAGATTGTCCCTTGACATATCTTCTTAACTTACAGTCCTATCCTAGGTGAGCCAACAAGAACAAATTCCAGGAAGAGAAAGGGGGAAAATTGAAATCAGCACCGCATAAGAAATTAAACATGTGGAACCAACAATGTGCATAGACAGACACAGACAACAGACACACACATGCACTGTTATTAAATTCACCCTGCATAAGGCCATATACATATAACATTCATTGTTATAGTGAAGCTATGAAATTTCCTCCCTCAAAAAAATCTAAAACTGTGTTTTGAAGCTGCCTTCCTTCTGGTGCAGGTATTTTGTCTGCTCAGCTTCTTGCCTTTCCTGTCTGAGATAATAGGACACCCTCTCAAGAAAATGCAAGAGAAAGTTTTGTACCTTTGTGCTGCATTTGGGCAGAAGGCTGAGACCTGCTGTGCACGCCACAGTGTTCCTCTCCCAGCATAACTATTTTGACAAAAACACTGTTGGGAAGACAAACACGGTGACAGATGATGGGATTCTTGAGTTCACGGTCAAGCCTAACAGCTGCCATGATTACCAGGATGAGGCACAAACAACCACATTCATCTGTGGTGCAAATCCATTGATGTCAGCAGATGAAACTGGCTCTGAGAAATGTGGCTGCTCTGCTGTAGGTTTGTTTCTGAGGAAAGCGAGGGTAAGCAGTATAAAAAAAGGAAAAGCATTAAGTAAATATGCAAATTGCAATCTAATATGCAAAGTCTCTAGTTTGCTGCTCCAAACACTCCAATAAATAAAGCAAGCTCTCCATTTGGCAACGTATTTGCACATAACACCGTGTACTTTCCACATAAAGCCTTCCAAGTCAACTGGCTAATTATTATTATTATTTTCTCTTCTGCTGTTAGAAAAGCACCTTCCACAAAAACAAGAGCCTTGTTTTGTTGATCTCTCTTTGAGGATTTATATATCGCATTAATTAGCAGTTGGAGCAGGGCTCACTCCCTCTCACAGCTTCCATTCTCCCATTAACAGTCTGTGGCTTGGTGCTAAATCTCAGAAGACAGTCCTGCTATTTACTGTTCTATTTAGTGTGGGATTGCTAATTCTTATCTATTTAAACACAACTGATGATGTCAGGACAGTCAACAAGCAAAGGCAGTTTGTAATTACTAGTCGTAATGTCATTGCTGATCCTAACACTTTTGTAAACTAATCATCTTTCTTTTTATTTCATTCCTAAGTATTAAAGCACTATAAAAGAACACTTAGTATGAGAGTTTGGGGAGAATAACATCTTTTTTATTTGTATTCCAAATTTTGTTAACTACAGTCTTTATTTGAAAATAATTTGCTGAGGGTCTTCTTTGCACAATGTTGTCCCTCTGTGTGTGCTTAATTCCTCAAAAATGATTCTGCATTAGAGAGGGACCATTTTAACACTCCTAAGTGGTCACACTGATCTTATCCCCAGTTCATACCCAACCCAGACTGAAATATGTTTGTGACTTGACTGAACCATACTGCACTTTGCCTTCAAGGCATCTGTGTGAGGACAAGCCAGTGCCCAGATGAAATTGCTTTAGCTGCAGCAGGATCAGACCAAAACTATTCTGACCTGAGAGAGTGCACGTAAAGCTGAGCAGGAGATGTCACATCTTGCCTATATTTCTGAAGCATCAGCGTCTGACAGTGCCAAGCAGCTTGGTTGCCTGACAGGCTGCCAGAGGAGCTGCAAGCAGCAGCTCAGCAAGGGCTGGTGCTCCCACTGCACCCTGCAGCAGGGTTCTCCAGGCAGCTGCATGAGCTGTGGCAAGCTTTCCTCAGCAGCAGGGACAGAGCAAGTCTGCAGAGTAGCATACTCGTGTTCTGGGCCAGCTGGCTCCTGGGGACATCCCCTTGGGACCTGTGCCTCAGAGGACACAGTCGGCTTGTACCCAGCCTGCTCACAGGGCTTGTGGAGAAGCTCTGGTCTGCCTCCTGCACTACTCTAAGGAATCCCATTCTTGAAGCTTTAAACACTGCAGAGGTTGCAGTCAGATGTTGGGTGAGTCACTTTCCTTCTTTCCCCTCATTTTACCCATCAGAAATGATAATATTCTTCTCTGGCAAAAAAACAGGGGGATGATTCAGAAGACAATACTTCTTTCCAAAAGCCAGCCACAATAAGAAACTTAGACATCCTAGGTGCGTTGAACTGGATGTTAGGGGATTTCCAGACAATTGCCCTTCCAGCTTCAGCTCCATCCAAGGAGAATGTTTAACATAGATAAAGAGTAGAATTCATATTTGATTTTGCTTATACCAACAAAACTAAGATCCAAACCCAGTTCATTACAGTTAATTGCAGAAATTGCATTGACTTCAAATTGGATGCCAAATTGCATGCCTAATGAAAGACTTAATAATCTGTGTTTTAAACATGGCACTGGGTACCTGTCCTGTGCAGAGATGCAGAAATTTTAATCTCAGAAGATATATTTGCACTTGGCTACACATCACGTCTAATTAAATTTCACCCAAACGGTTTTTTTCTGTACGGTTTTTTTTCAATTTAAAGACAAAAACAAAAGCCTTTCCAAGAACTAAAGATCTGACCTTCTTTGAGGGCTGCTTACATTGTGTGAATTGTGCTCTTCCATAGATTTTGATTAACTGTAGTGACAAACTCTTGTGAATAGCTCATAACAAATATGAGGTTATTAGTCTTAACACAAAACTTTAAACTGCTCCTATTTTCAGTAGTTTAGGACCTGTCTATTAGCAAACAATCAGGAGCATATATAATGGTGAAAGTATTCCTGTACCCAGTTTGACCAACAGGGGAGATTATCGGCCGGGTTTTAATAACCCTTTGGTCCCAATAAATTGTCAAAATGTATTGGTCTTTCAAAATGCAGTTTCCAGCGATAACTGATTTTCTGAGATGAATGGTAAAATTTACACACATATACATCTAAGTGAGCTTTGTACATATTTTGAAGTCTGCTTTATTTTGTTTGTTTGCATCTGGAAGATGGGACTAGAAAGGCCCTATTCAGGTACATTTTTAGACTGATCTGATTAACCATATAACAGAACTTAACAGTCTAAACCTTGTTGTATGTCCACTTTTATCATTATATTAGCTTTTCTACAGCCAGCCAGTTCCTGCAGCCTTCCTTTAGAAGCTGAAGAGTTTTCCTGATTTTCCTTTCTTTCCCATTCTGTGATTCTGAGATGTGTTCAGTAGCTTTCTACTAGTCTGACATGTGAATAGCTAAACTGTTTATGGAGATTTATTTAATTTACTAGCAGTAAACTTGTCTGAAAAGAAAAATAATCCAAACATCATGAATAATCCAATAAATAATGAACTACTTCTGGAATGTAAGTGGGAATTTTTAAGGAAATTTCAGAAGAATTTAAGAAGAAAGAAATGAGATTTGCAAAATAGGTCATTAAAGCTATATCTCCATCCTGTGCCAGGAAAAAAAAATGGCTAAAATATATCACCCACTTTTATGTTCTCCTGATCTGCACTACATCAGGTGCCATCTCCAATGTAGCCTGCTCCCGGACTCTGCCCATTATTGTTTCTTTTTAATTTCCTACTTAAAAGCAATGATGATTTTCCAATAATAATCATCTTATCTTCAGATGAGATTTAGCATATACATTCCATTATTATCATGCCCAAAGAAACTGCACTCACTGCTGTTGAGGAATAACCTGCTTTACAGTGGTTCAAGTTCATTAACGACTGTGCTCTTTCATGGATACCTGTGAAGGCTCTGCGCCATGTTGATATTTTGATACAAAGAAAGCTGCAAGTAGATTTAAGGCTCCCTGAGACATGAAGACAACATGAAAATTCACAGAGCTCTAGTAGTACTATTTGGCAACCAATCTGAAATGCAGCAGGAGAACCCAAAACATCCCCTTCCACATGAGGTTCTCAGAGCAAATTTCACATTGTGTTGAGCTATGCAGTAAATCTTCGACACCCCAGTATCAAACTTCTGCAGTGGGGCTAAACATCTGCACCAGCAACAGTTTCTAAGAAACATCAAGACCTCCATCACAAGCACACACCATTCAACCTTGAGTGGACAGACAGGCAGACAAGAGCTGGGTTTTCTACTGGGACATTTTGTGGCATATATCTCAAGGATGCTGATGGCTTCTTCAACTCTCAGGTCCATCAGGTAGCACAGCTACCCTCCATACACACAGCTTAGCCAGAAGGGAGTACAACAGGTAGAAATGGTTGTACCCTTTTGATATGGGGGACGTTTGTGGATATAAAAATATAGGATTTTAGAAGTAACTTTTGCTAATTTTGTAGAAGTACAGAAACAGCTTGTACTGAGAACACATAGAATATTAGCTATTAAGCTCAGGGAGGTCATATAGGTAAGATGTATAATGTTGAAACTTAGCAAAGTGGGATCTAGGTATTTGTCAAAAATTGATAAAACAGAACTTTGTGGCTTGGGAGCCAGCAAGAACCAGGCTCATGGTTTGGCCAGGACACACTGACCTGGGAACTAGCCAAATCCTTACTGTGCCTGCTCAGGAGGGGTCAAGAAGAAAACATCAGGAGGAAGAATGTTTACTTCATCAGAAGATCCCAGCCCACAACCACCAGCCGCAGAAAGATTTTCTAGCTGAAATATATGAAGCGAAGCTAGGTGGGGCTAGCTAATGAATATGTATAGGAATATTGTAAAATTTAATGCATATGTAATACTTTAGAAAATAAATAACCGAGAGAAAGTCACCACAGCATGCACAGTTTGGAGGAAATATCCTCCCATGTGTCCCAGATGGAAATAAAACATACCTGCTTTACGATTTTCTAATTTTAAAGTCCTTATTCTGAGCTTCACTTTTCTGCTCCCTTGTCACACCCAGTCCAGTCACACACACACCAAGCTTTTTTGTCATAACATGTACAGCCCTTTTACAGGGCAAAATAAACTCTGCAGTTTTGTATGGCATGCACTGAATTCCCCTCCCAGCTGCTCTGCCTGGTGCCAAATTGAATTTAACTCACAAGGATATGAACATCTTTCCCTCAAGAAAAATTGTCTTTCGCACTGAAGTTTCAAAGCACATTATTTCTTTGTACACTGTAATCTCTCTGCATTACTGAGAGCAAATCACTTCCTGACATGTCTTACAAGAGTTATTTCCTCATCCATAATGCTTACCAATGGTATTGAAATCTTGATACATTATTTTCGCGGCTTATAGATACTTTACCAGCTAACTGCACAAGAGCCTCTCCCTTACAGAGAGATTAACTTTCTTTGCCAGGAATCAAAATTAATGTCATCAAGTAGCATTAAGTGGTTGATCAACTGTTGGTAGCTGCTGTGACTTCTTCAGTCACAACCCATCACAGCCCACTAGTGACAATTTGATTCACACAGCCCAGCTAGTTCAACTGGGAGTATAGTTATGATTTTGTGGGACAAATCAGGTGGCACCAAAACAATTAACTTGAAATTTATTTATTGGTATAATATATGTAATTTTTTAAAAATAAGCACTCATTTTGATACTAAGAAGGTGACAGAGACTCTCAGAAGACAAAGATTCTGTAGGGAAGTCACAAAACACTAATTTCAATTCTTGTATCGTGACTTGTATCATGACTTTTCAAATCCACATTGTTAAAGATAAGATATTCTTCAAGATGCATTTACTAAAGTAATTTCAAAACTTCTACAATTATATTGCCTTTGCATCACTTGTGGGGATGACAAATTTTAACTTTGCTGAATAATTTCTTCAGGAACCATAAAGTAAACCTAACGAGATGCAGTCTGCTCTAGACACCAACATCTGGCAGACCTTACCGAAGTGTATTCCTTCTTGTTATGACTTACGCTGGTCTATAGCTTTCCATGTTGAAGACTCTCTGTTTTTGAGGCTCTCCTGCCATAACAAAAAGTATTTAGAATTTTTGAAGAACGCTGTATGTATTTGAAAAGTAAAACCAGTTTGTGAGAAAAGTCCTGTTCTGAGATCTCTGATTCAAAAATATTATTAAAAAATTTTCCCGTTTTGACTTGTGAGCAGTCACCTGTGCAAACTAATACGTGTGTTTAATAAATTCACACACATTTTCTAATTATCTGTTTGTGATCATTTAAAGGTTTAGGTTTTTGTTCACAGTAAAGCTGAAGACATTTTCTTCAGGGATTCATTTATTATCATAAAATGGAGAAACTGCCTTCATTCTTGTGCAAATAACACAAGAGCCAACAGATACTATTAGGAATCTCTGGAGTAGTCTTCTGGTGTTGTCTACTACCAATTCCCAGTACAGAGGTACCAAGACAGGCTGAGAAAGCTGTGGCTTCCGTCACTACCATTAGCCCCAGCCATCAGGGTGTGTGTGCTTGTGTTGCATTACAATAGTGAAAATACATCTATTTCCCTAAGTTCCTCTACCCTCCTTCCCAAAGTCCATGAGAGCTCTACTCATGTCTGCTATTCCTACAAGGTTGCTAAACTGCATTTTTGAATTTCTCCATCAAACCTCTGTTCAGCTGTTATATAGACATAATCAATGAAGCATTTTAACCAACAGAAAGCTCATTGATGAATTTGTCTTGATAAGCTTCATCTCAGGATTCTGAGATGACTGAAATGAGAGGTCAGGGGGTGTCTTGGGAGATGAAAGTGTCATTTACTGCAACAATCTGCAACATAAAGGATTTTAAATCTCAAGATATAGCTATGCAAGAAGCATGAGAAACAGCAATGCAAAACCAGCCAAAATTAATTTTTTTCTCATTAATAGGAATGTACATTAATGTGCTTTTGTCCCCAATATTTACCCTGCTTTAATTGTTTCAGTGAACTAAAAAGGCATGTGTTTCAAATTACATAGAAATAACTGCTGTTCACACTACAGGGATCCTTTGTTTAACAGCAATACTTGACATGCTTTGAAGGATATTGGAGAAATAATTTTAAAAGAACAAAGCCACAGACCTTTGTTCAGTAAAAGCAGTGAGCAACTTTAAAAATAATGCAGCTGACTTTTTTTGTTTGGCTTAAAATGGATTTAAAATTTTAGATTTATTTTAATATGTCTGATAAAACTGTCCTATCATTAACTCACATCTATATTTATTTTCGTATGTGAAATGCATTGATAATTTTAAAATTATAAAATAATTATGAAACAATCAAATCAGGTATATTTGTATCATGAAGCAGCCTAAAAAAATGTGCCTTTTAATAGCAGCCTCTAACAGGACATGTTGTCCATGGTAATTGCATTAAATTCTATATTTAGGTGGGTGCCAATACAGCAAATAGTTACTATTTCTCTTTGAAGAAAAAGAAAAAATCACATCAGCTTGAACTTCATGGTTTTATTTCCTTTCTCTGTTCAGTTAATGGTGTCAAGCAGCCATATGTAATTAACAGCAATAATGCAAATATTTGCTCCACTTCAAATGAAAATAGTCAGATACAGTTATCAAAGACATTAATATGTATTTAATGAGTTCAGAGAAATATCTCCTGGTTTTCCAAGAGATGTGAAAACTGTCATAGTACAAACTTTCTCCAAACTATGATGTCCCCAGAACAAACAAGACATTCCCTGGTTTAGTGAAAATTTCAGTGTCTACAGCATTAATGTGAGAACACTCACAAAACATAATCCCCTCAGTACCTGCGCGTTACTGAGACTACAGAGATAAAGTCAGTTTTATGATTTTGAAAAATAACTGGCAGCGCTGAAGAATGAACTAACCAATTATGCCCTGAGGCAACCAGTGTGACTTTGAATAGAAATAAGGCATTGTAAGGTTATTTAATACAATATTTCAAAGAGAGTGTGACGATTTTCTCATCTTCTGCATGTAGTCAGTGTTTTCTTTGTACAGTGCAGGATATCATGCTTAAATAATTGTTGACATTTTATGCACATGGTGCATATATTCTAGAATATAATAATGATTAAAGGAGTTGCCTGGGCCGCTGGAGACATTATGTGTCATTGATAGAATGCCAGAGAAGAGAAGAGAAAGCACTAACAAACCAAGCTCACAGAAACCGTTCTATAGCTAATAACAACCATCCTCCTGTCACCTCAGGATGAGAGGAAGCTAAGAGTACAAAAAAATTCTGTCTACATTCTAGCTGAGGGACTCTTAGGAAGTGTACTTTTTATACTCTGGCCCCTTCTGCCAACCTTGATTAGTGATCTCCAAGGATACAATGACAGCTCTGCAGATTTCATGTTCATAGGTTATGTAGCCAGAAATATCCTCACTCATGAATATGTTGTTTTGCTAAAATATCCACGTTATATTTCAATAAAAGTTTCCTAGTTTTTATAATAGAGCTCATATGTGGATATCATCTACTGCAGTGACACCCTGAACTTCTGTATTTAGGAAGGAACAGTCTATTGCTAGACAGGACTGTGGAATAGATGTTGCTTAGATGCCTTTTTTCCTGAAGAATATCAATTCGGTCAAATGGATTTACACATTTTTAAGGTCAGAAGGAAACATTAGGATAAACTAATCTGAAATTCTGTGTTTAAAAAACCCCCAATATTGTATGTAGTACATAGAAAAAAGAGCTAATAATGCTAGAAATATTCACCACCCATCTAGAATTTTTGGTCTAATATCAAGTTACACAGTGTCAGCTTTGCAAGACAGAGAAACATTCATGTTTTGTTGAAGGGAAATTGGCGCATGGATGCATAAATAGACATGGGGCTTGGACATTGCACAGCATATAGATTTATGCTGTCACCTAACCAGAATTAAGCAATACCTAGTTACCATGTCCATTTCAATACCCACTCTACAGAATCTCATTGCCAGTCAAAGAAATGGATATGGATATGGATATGGATATGGATATGGATATGGATATGGATATGGATATGGACCAACCAATTCTTTGAAAGATGATGGTGTAAGTATCTGAGCATTTGACACAACTGCTATGTCATGTATTTCCTTAAACTCCAGTAGTGAAGAGCAGCATAAACTTTTTAACCCAGTTTTCCACTACTGTTCCCACACTGAAGCAAATGGGTCATCTTTATGCAGAGCATAGTACCATTGCATAGCCTGGTATTAGAGTTCCTTCAGCTCCCCAGTTCCCAGTGCTTGAAAACTTCCCTCCAGAAAGGAAAAGTCATCACTTCCTACTAAGCAGATTAGGAAAATAGTTTACTTTAAAATTGTGGTATTGTCCCTGCTTCTGAAAGTAGAAAGCCACCTTAGAGTGAGAAATGCATAATACAATTGTCCAAATACAACACCTTAGAAACCCCAGTGGGGAGTCAGGAAAATTAAAAGAGCCACAAGAATGCCCTTGCTGAGGGCTACATCTCCCTCTTTCTATTCAGAAAGAGGTGTTCCAAAACCAGGCAGAATAACTGGGATTCAGAGAAGTCTTTCATGACACTTTTACCTTGTTAGTTAACTAGATCTATGAATTCACACTGGTATCACTACCCTTGGGCTGTGGCAGCCCTCAGATTTCTAGGAAAGATAGTAAAGCTCAGAGATGCAGTGTATAATTTTTACCTAAATTTCTCAGGACCGGAGGGAAGAGGACATCTTCTGCAATGAATTTTCTTTACCTTTTTTTCATGTGGAAGGCCAGAAGGGAGTGTGATAAGGGATCTGGTTGCAGGGCTTGGCAGTGAAGCAGAAATAAAGACAGCAGTTTTGGTGGTAATTCTAGTTCACTTAGCCAGATAATGTTTCCATGATTCTTTACAACTACTTCCCTTTTCATGCCATTGAGTTTTTCTAGTCTCTAATGCTACTTTTCTTTCAAAGTAAAGATGTAACAAGTACCTTCTATATTTCCCATAAGCAAAGGAGACAGCTACAGAACTAGTTATTTTCCCACTAAATGAAGAAGGACAAAGATTCATATGTAGGTTTCCTTGTGTGATAACTGGAGAGGGCAGATTCAGTCTGCAGTGGTTTCTGTATTAATATGCCCCAAAGTTACCTTTCTAGACTTCTTCTGTTTAGCCTTCCTCATCCCCTCCTCTCATTTCAGTTTGTGAAAATAAGACTTGTTTTTGAAAAGGATTTTCTGTTCTATTCTATTTCTTCATTCATTCTGTGTAACCCTAGTAATGGCAGAAATTTAACTTAGTTTTCTGTTAGTACTAAACTCAGTGCATCACAAGTTTCTTGGTTTGCAATGGATGCATTTCTCATCACTTAATTGATGGCTCAGTAACAGCATTTTTCATCTTCTGCATCAATGATTTCTCCTCTGTTTCTCATGAGCCCTAAAGTTACAATCCATTAAAAACTAGAAAAAGTAGAATCAAAGAGTCACAGAATCATATAGGTTGGAAAAGAGCTCTGAGATCATTGAGTTCAGCCTTTGATCACCACTTTGTCAACCAGATCACGGCACTCCATGCCAAGTCCAGTTGCTTCCTGAACACTGCCAAGGATGGTGACCCCACCGCCTGCCTGAGCAGCTCATTCCAATGTTTAGCAACCTTTTCCATGAAGAAGTTATTCCTGATGTCCATCCTCAACCTTCTCTGGCACAACTTGAGACTATTTTCTCTCATCCTAAGAGGTATTAAGTATCTTAGACTTTTCCTTATCCTTGGTAACTATGTTCCCCTCTGCTTCCAATAAAGATGGAGATTTTCCTTGACCTTCCTTTTGTTGTTAACATATTTATAAAAGCACTTATTGTCTTTCACAGCAGTGGCCAGATTGAGCTCTAGTTTAACTTTCACCTTTCTAATTTTCTTTCTACATGTTCTAATGACATCCTTATACTCTTCCTGAATTGCCTGCCCCTTCTTCCAAAAGTCATAAATTCTCTTTTTTTTTCCAAGTTCCTGTGAGAGTTCCCTGTTCAGCCAGGCTGGTCTTCTTCCCGGATAGCTCCTGTTTCAGCACATAGGGCTGGCCTGCTCCTGCACCTTTAAATCTTAACTTTTTAATAGCTCCATCTTAATGTATATGCTTCTAAAATTTACAGACAATTTCATTTTCATTCTTAACACTTTCAGTCAAGAAAATTGGTGGTCATCTGTGTAAGAGAATCAATGTTATGTTGTATTATTTATCAATGTGTACTAAATAACTGAGAATTCAACTTCTAGGTAAAATGAGACTGCATGAACTGGCTGCTAAGTCATTTTCTTGTACAGGGTTCAGGTAAAAACACTCTTTCCTAGGCCTAGCAAAAGAGTTAAATGTTGAGATGTTGTTAAGACAGACTGCTAAACAAGGCTAATTTTGAAAGATACGATGCGCCAGATTGTGTAAGGAGTGGTAGCAAAACCAAACTGGGACTCAGCTTACAGATACAATTTCAGTGGCTTCCAATGCCATTTCAGCATAAAACTGATCCTGCCTTTTTCCTTTAACTTTCACACTTTCACCTGTTTAACCTCTGCAGAGGAAGATCCCCAAGGGGGTGGGCCTGTTTAAAAAGTTCTCATCCAGAGTTTTTCATATTAAAAACTATTCTATCATTGAATTAAGTGTATACATATATTAAATATGCTCAAATAACAAAAAAACAACATAACTGTACATTGTTATATTTGTAAAATATATGTGCAAAACATTTGTGAAAAGCAATGTGAGTTTTCCTTTCAAAATGAAAAATATGGCGTTACACTATCCTTACCTCACAAAAAAATGATTTCATATATAAATGGATGCAATCGAAAAATGTTCAGGCAATCACATTGCTTCATTGGCTGAACATCCCTAAGTACATTATAATTTAGGTCTTAAGGTTTAATTAGCAGAATACAGTTTGGGCAAATGAACAGCACGGAGGTGACAAAACATGAAATCCTAAAAATAGGAACCCATAAATCTTCCCGCTGTGGTGCACATATGCAGCTGTACAGTATCTGATGGATGGAAAACTCTGCCTGAGAACAGCATTAAGATTCGCAGCAGCAGAGGAACTCAACTGAACAAATTTCATAGGGCAGCAGGAATTTATCATGTTTGTTCTGTCAATGTAACTCACATCTCACTCACTAAACCCCATAAAGGAGTGCAGGAAGCAAAGAGAGAAAGGCAGAGGAGAGGAAATGGAGTGATATCAAACAGGGATTTTTTAAAGAGATTTATACATAAGCTACTTTGAGACTACATTGCTTCTCGAGAAAGGAAGAAAATGTAAAATAAAAGAACCATTAACTAGCATATTGTTTTTATTTTGCACTATGTTTCATGACATAGTGCTTTTTTGAGGTGCTCTGTCAAAATATCAATTCCCAAACCTTTTCAAAGGAGTGCATACAGTATTTTTACTTGGAGAGAAGTAGATCATAAACCCATAAGGTGCGCTCCTACAGCAATCACTTTGACAGTTCTTAGGACAGTAGCTAACAGAAATGATTTCTTCAGAAAAAGGATATAAAATGAGTCTATCCAATCTTTCCTGCTCTTGTTTGACCTTTGTTTGAATCATGGAGCCTAAAAAACAGTCTTCCTTTCCAGATAGATTTCCTCTGTGTGATTGGCAAGTAGAGGTATGAAAAATCATACCTTGATTGGCTTCATGATATAAACCCAAGGTCAGAGGAGTCCATGAGAGAGAATTTTCTGCCACCATACCCATCTGAAGGTGGAAAGTAAGCATCTTGGATCAGCCTTACTTACCAGGGTGATAATATTGTTTCAACCATGAATTCACCAGCTAGGTTTCCTCACTGGGGTTAAGACTTGTTTTGGAAGCGTTAAGGTGGGAGAGAACTGCTGGTATTGAACTCCAAAGGATGTCTGAGGACATGTGCAGGATATGCCATGGTGCAAATGACTGGAAGATTATGAGTACCAAATAAGACTTGGTATCAAATCCAGATCAGTATAGCATTGTGGATTGACTCTTCAGAGTGCAAACACTGTCCTAGGAAATATTCAAATCAAATCATGTCTGTGTAGACAGAGGTCTCCAAAGGTGGTTGTTCACTGAAACAACAGTGCTGTGAACTTTGCATTCCGTGTCACCCAGACTGTTAGCAGCACACGGTTCACTGTACAGAGATGTGACAGATGGTGACTCTAGCTCCTATAAGACAGCAGGAGCAGAGCTGATATCCCAGTACAAAGTCAACTAGCTCAGCATCAACATAAGACCTGACAAAACATTTCTATACAAATGAGCTAACCAGATATGGAAGGAGGGCCAGCCTTCACAGGGAGACTTAAGACACAGTCTATCCCTCTCAGTGCAGAGAAGCTCAGGTATCAAAGTCTGTACAACCTGCAGAAACAGAAGCAGTAACAGCTGCTCCCAAGCTGCTACAGTGCGATCAAGCTGATTAGAGAAGTGCTAAAGACCAAACAATTTTCTCTACATGGTGCTGTCACATACAAGTCTCTGTTAACAGCTCCGCACCATGCTCCATTTTCCACTGTACTGGCATCCTTAAAAACTGCTCCTATCTTAAGTGGATGTTACTTAACCATGGCTGTGCAGTGGCTAAACTCCAGGGGCCCAGCCTGTGTTCTTAAAATTCTTGTCCATAAATAGGTTTACCCAATTTTCATGTGGCTTTTTAATGGGCTTTTCTTGTTTTTCTAAATAAAAAGATAGCAGTGAACCCACAATCTCAAGGACTCTTGAACTGTACCAGGGGAACGACATCTCCAAAACTGACCTAAAGTGTATTTAAAATTCAAGGAGCTGGAAGGCAGGAATAATGTACCAGAAAGAGGTTCAAACCTTAATTTTATTGAGAGAAAATCCTTATGTGTAATCTGATTCAAGTCTTCGTACCTCCTATTGACATCTGACAAAAGATTCCTGAGCTAAATAAATGAGCTCTCAGAACAATTTTAAGAGAGATTAGGTCTTTCTTGGACCTTTTCTTGAGAGAACATTGCTTTTGACTAATGTCTTAGAACCTATCTCACAGCGATTGCAATAGAGGAAAGACAGTGAAGGATTGTGTGGAGTAAAGCACACTCCTTCAGCTGGGTTTAATAACAGATCAGGTCTTTCTGCTCTATACAAAATGAAAAGTAAACTCAGTGGATGCTGTGTCTGCCTGTGGAGCTGTTTCTTTGATCCTAGAGAATGGAGGAAGTGCTACTTCTAAACTTTTTAATTAAGACAAAAGTTGGTGGGATTTTTGTTTGGTTAGTTGGGTTTTTCCCAAAAAAGGCTGGTTTAGGTGTAGGCTGTTCATACCTGTACAGGAAAAAAACACATTGTCTCAAAATAAACCTGACAACTTGTCTTTTTCTCAGACATTTTTTCAAGTACATGCTAACTGGAATGTAAGAATTATCTAGGAAATAGCCTCCTCATGTGTTCGTGTGTGAGACAAAGCTCACATCTAAAATATTGCCTTACATTGTCAGAACATGCAGATTGAGGCCAATGATTTAGTGAACAAATACTCTGACCTGTGTTGTGATGTTTCATTCCAAAACTTCTCTGATTGAGCCCACACATTTATAAGCAGTATGAAATGTTTCTTTTATTCAAATTATTTCTTTTGAATATATTTTGTAATATTCCTAAACATAACTGTCTTGTGAAAGCATACTGAACAGATATACAACAATTTATTTTTCCATTTAAAATGAGCAAATTTCACTAAATAAAGTGCAGGAATTTTAAGGAAACAAGAAGGATTGCTAGCCATTAATGTAAAAACACAACATTTGCAGTTTGCTATCTCTACTACTATATTCTTCCTAAAGGACATTCTTAAATGGGGAAAACAACTGCCATAGCTACAAAATAATAACCCACACATCAGGTGTAAGTAATGCTAGCTTGGAGCTGTAGGGTTCATTTTATGTTCATTCACTGGGGGTGGAGTTTGGACTCCCATTTCTTTCTGTTGCTGCATCTCAATAACCTCAGAGGGGCTCAGAAACACTCTGAGAGTAATTCACAGGAAATGTAAAGTAGAGCCAGGTTAGACTGATTTGTGGGACTATTTTCAATGGTATTCTCCTTTCTGTTCTCTCTGACGAAACTCTTCTCTTCCCCATTCCTACTCTCTGTTTTCTTTGTTCCTGAACACAAATGAAAGCAAAGCAAAACCAAAGAAAATTTGTGAGTGCACTGTTTCTAATTCTGCTGTAACCCACTGCCAGACCAGCGGCTGCCGCCTGGCACTGTAGCAGTGCTCTGTGGCTTTAACAGTTTGAAGAAAAGTAGGTTAGCACCCTTGTTATTATTAATACCTCATCAAAAAGGACACGAGAGCAATCAGAGAGAAGAAATGAGAGCAGGTGGGAAGGGAGATGTGGAATGAGGAAAAAGGTGTCAGGGAACCGTTTGTTCATTCTCTGATGACCAGCCAGTTGTTCTCCTAACCTCCAAGAACAAAAAAGCCCTGACAACATATCCTGTAATACCAATGACTAATTGCATATTATTTGGCCGCAATTCCTCTGTGATAATTCAAGATGGACATTATACTATGTCATGATAAATGCTGTTAGGAACATAATCTTCCCCATTCTGCCAATTTGGTTTGCATTATGGAAAGATATTTGCTGGACAGAGAAGAGGAAGCACATCATTTCTCCTTCTAAATCCCATATCTTTCCTCCCTTTCTGTGTGCCTCACATTCAAGTTAGTTGTACTCATAGCCAGCTAGTCAAAGGTGAGGGCTGAACTCTCAAAATCTGACAGGATGAGAAAAAAAAGCTGTTAGGTTGATAAGCCCATAAGGCATGCAGTGAGCAAGAATAAGAGTCACTATGATTTTATAGGTCATTAACCTACACAGCATAGATACTAACAGGCCTAGAAAACTCAAAGAGGAAATTGTTTGCCTGTTATCACACCTGTATTAAAAGGTACTGTTTGGCTTTTCCCAAGTAGATTGAGGACTAAATAAAAGAAAGTTTTCCAAAAGGAGATGGCATAATACAAAGACCAAAACAAAAACTTAAGGAAAAAAAATTACCCACCGCCTGCTGTTCAGCACCAGTTTGAGGGTCCTGTGACAACTCTGTGTTAGGTGGCTTCAGCAATTTCTGTCCCATGGTTCGGCTGTTTGCAGGACTATGTGAGAAGTAATAATGGTGAAGATACTCTGGCTAAAACAGGAGATTTCTGTCCCTAGATCCCTTGTTGTAATGGTTCCTTGTAATGCCCAGCAAACAGCAGGATAATCACAACAACAGGGATGGCATAGGGGCAGGAAAGCAGCTCTTGACAAAAAAATGCCCAAGCCAGCCCTGTTTCCCTGGCAAATGTCCATGCAAGCACAGCCTCAGGGTATAATCACTGATGTGGCAGAGATCCAAATCAGCAGAGGAAAAGTGAGTGAGCTGGCCAGGCTGCCAGGCTGCATCGGTTTGCTGTGCAGACAGATATCTATCAAGGCAAAGACAGGAGAGGTACTGGGATCTACAGGTGGGATCTGGGGATTGAGGACAGGGCAGGACAAGAAGCGTCTTGGTGGATCCACAGAGGGGAGAGCAGGACTAGGCTATTCAAAAAAGTATACTGTGGGATGGGGGCAGCCCTCCAGTCAACTGCACTCTGAAAAGGTGGCCTAAGGGTACATTTTCCCCATTTCTTCTGATGAAACTGCTAAAAGGAAGTCTGAAAGTCCCAGGGCTGCATTCCATGCTCCTTGCAGGCAGGCTTTTGCAGTGCATGGAGACCTAGGCTTCACATCAGTGGGGCATCAGTGCCATGATGCAAATAGAGCAAAAGCTGCCATTCCCAGGGTGACTCCTAACCCAGTGATCCAGTGGTCTCCCCAGCAGTTGTCATTTGGGTGAAGGAACAGAGAAATGCAGTCCAAAAATGGGGAGAAGTTGTTTCCGTGGAAGACATAGGTGTGAGTTCAGAGATTTCCTACACTGGATTCACCACAGAAGAAGGCACATAATGGAACTGCAACTTAAATCCATTTAGCACTGTCAGTCAATAGGGTTAAGTTGAATTAACCTCTGTGTGTGGAGTTCAACTAATGAAGCCTCCAAAATTTCTTATACTGAACCTCTGGTAAACTTAAACTGACAGGCTTTTTGTTTTATTGTAGGGTTTTTTTTGTTTTGTTGCAGGATTTTTATGTACATGCTATCTCATAATCAATAGTTGTACTTTGCTGAAAAAACAGAATAAACGCTATGTGCTTTAGGGAATAAAGTGAGTTTAGCAGAATTGTTGAGCAAATGTAAAAATTCTAACTATTCAGCTTGAGCCTATGAATCCACAGTAATAAACTTGTCCAACTCCATGCATTCTCAGCAAGCTACAAGACTTAATCTTTAGACATGTACACACACACATATATATCTAAATAAGACTGGTGAACCAGTTGCCCATTTGTTTTGGGCTGGAAGACATTTATCTCTTCACAAAAAGTAATCAACATGGTGCCAGTCCTCCTAGGACTTTGTGAACACAAAATGCCATCCATTGGTGTTGGGCATCATGGCAAAAACTCAAATTAACCACTTGCACCAGTCCCTTCAGTCCCCGCCAGTTCTCCCTATCAACAACAGACAGTAAAATTGGAAGCTCCACTGTCCAAGGTTGAAATTGATTTCCAGATAGTAAAGCACCAATGCCAGCTTAAAACTGTTTCCCATAAAGCTTCTCTAGTGTGATGCTTCATTCTTTAAGGATGAAATAGGGTGTGAGTAAAAAGGTTCCTAGCTTTACCTACTGCATTTGTCAGATTCCATTTTTGAATACTTTTAAGGCAAACTTTCTTCTTGTGAAAAATGAAGGAAAAAGGATTTTTCCAAGCTTTTTTTACATACAACTTCATTTATGTATACACACAGGAATGAAGCTTCATGTTTGGAAATTGCTAAGAGATAGATCCCACAAGATGCAGAAAGCTGCTTTCTGGGCCACCTAAAATATGACTGATTCCAGCTGTAGGAACAAAAATTATATATACATAGGTTTGTTATTTGGACCTATGTTTTATATTTTTATTTTAAAAGCTGACAGTACACTGTCAGTCTTTTTTTATTCTTTATTGCAGGAACTATTCATCCCATGTGCTACCTGACATTTTTCAGAGTTCATCTCCTAAGTACAGTTTCAATGTTTTGGCATTGTTATCCAGGAATTGTGAAGCCTTGAGAAAATAGATGAACATCATTCACTACTATGAAATAGGAAGAGGCAGAGCACAAAGTAGCAGAGACTTTCTCTGGGCACATAGCTGATAGATGTATTTGTAGCCATTTCGATATACCTTGAGAAGACTTGTCATTAGATTATCTCATCTTCCTCTATGGACTGAAGTCTGCATGTGGACTTCACCTCCTGTATTGAATGAGAAAAATTGTAATGTCTACACTGCTCTAAGGGACATTTCTGTAACACTCTAGAAAGGAAGTTCTAATGGTTTAGATTCTGTGGAGAACTTTTGGAGTCACGCTCACAGCAGGTCTTCGGGAAGAGGCTAAAGAGATACACCAGGAATAACACAGGCACACCTGATCCTGTCATGAGGCACATGCAGAGGTAATCTGGGCTCCCTGGGGTTTGATTCTGTGTCCATATACCACAGGGGCCACAGGAACTTACTTCCCCTTTCCCTACTCTTTGTCCTCAGCCTCAGGGTGCTGCCAAGGTGAAGTGGGAGGTGTAGCCTCATTCTGGAGCCTCTCTGACACTCAACAAGGGACATGTGGAAAACTGCCACAGTAACTTACACAATTTGTGCCCATCTTTTTCTGTAGCATTTATCTTCTAAGGAATTATAATTTTTCTGAGCCAATAACCAGCTGTCACGCACATTTACTAAAAATAATGCATTTGACCTTGTAAGTTGATGTTGCAGTCTTTAAGGAGAGAGACATTGCTGGTTTTTGTTCCAGGTATTGAGATAAATCCCACCAAATGAAAAAAGAAAAGGCCACACTCTCAAGTGCCAGTAAACAATCAATTCACATCAAATCATGAAAGTTTTAAGAGTACCTGCAACCTCATAGAATCAGAAACAATGCCAGATGAGATACATGTGCTAGAGGATAAGAGACAAAGATTTGTTCAAAAAGTTACAATAGGATTTTTGATTAGAATGAGAATGTAGGCACATGTAGGAATATTTTGGGTTGATTATTTATTTAAAAATTCAAATATTCCCTATAATAACAAGATCCAAAAGACACTTCCACTGAGCTCTCTGGGCAAAAGAGAAGCATGGGTCAATAAGATAAACAGCTGTTAAAATGCCACTTTTTGTCAATAAAACACCTTCAGAAGCTACTCTGCCAGACCCACTATTGATGGTTAAAAGATATTCTGAGCCGCTACTATCTAGCCCTGTAACTTAGACGCACAATGCATTACTGCAACAACAACAGAGACACTGAAAGACAGGAAGTTGGATGCCAGTAAATGCCTCAAAATAATTTATTATTAAAGCTTGATAGAAGAGGGAGAAATGTCAAGAATAATGCCAGAAATCAGATAAACAATTAGTAAATATAGCTGGACTAGATCACCATTTCCTGTCACCTTCATTCAAGATGCTGCTTACAGTAATTGAAAGTGATAAAATCTGGCTTACTGCATCTTAGAAAATCCTTTTGAAGTTATGTTCTGATGCATTTGCCTTTCTACAGTCAGACTGAAATAAATTTGAGTACTGTGAAACTACACAGTTCCAGTGAGAGATTAACTGAAAATGCTTCTTCATCACTTTGATACAATAGTACACTACACAAATACTAGTTAAAATTCAGGGAAATAACTCCAGTAGACAGTGGTTCAACACAGCTGAAAATATTGAAACATGACCTCTTAAAAATTTTTTTGTCCTCAATCCATCTTACATTGTCATGCTATTCCTTTTCTATTTGCAAATTCAAATGATCACTGAAATATATATTACTCCACAGAAGGAAGAAAGGACTAACAAAGCCTTAGCGTCCTAAACGTTAAGGTCATCCTCACCATTAGCAACATGATGTTTTCTTTTTCTTTCTATTATTATCAAAATCTTCCCTAGGAAATGTTGATGCATCTCATGACTCTAAGATGCTATCTCCTTTTTCCACATCTCTCCTACAGCTGAAATAATAAAAGATATTTAATATCTAATTAAATGGCTGCTGGCTGAAGCTTAAAAATATTTTTATCCATCACTAGATGTAGAAAAATATCTCTTTTAAAAATTGCATTTTTGCAGCTTTAAAATTTTAGGGTTTAGTATTTTTAAATGAAAAAGGAGCAAAAGCATTTCTACATCAATCTCACAAATTATGTGGAGCAGATTGAGACATATTTTGGGTACCTGTCTGAATAACAGCAGAAGCTGGTTCAGGTCCAGACTACATTTCCTTTATGTACAATGGATACAACCTCAATTCCACTGGTTTTGTGTTCGATTGCAGTACTAAGAGAGGTTGGGCACTGCTTAGAGTATATCTCTCAATTGATACACTAGAGTCGGTGCATAAATACCAAGTAAAGGAACACACGGTAGAAAAGTACACCAAAGTCTTGATAACATGCCCAAAAGATTATAGGGAAAGCAAGCTGTTATCAGGAAAATTAAGCTCTGGAATGTGATTCAAAGAGGCACTGAACAGTCTCTAACCTTACAGATTTATAAGAATCAGCTGGAAAGAGCCCTGGGAAAGTTAGTCTGATCTCTGAGCTGTCCCTGCTTTGGGCAGGAGGAGACCCTTTCAGACCAGAGCTGTCTCATCTGTAGCAGTCTGTGCTCACAACATAGAAATTACAGCAAGGACAAAGGTTAGAAAACTGAGAGTGGGAGTGGCTGAGAATGGTTGAAACGACGAACCAGGTCTGCTTTCTCCTACCCAGTTCTGGTCACACTGCTTACAGAACCTTCCGGAAGACAAACTGCCATGATTAACTGGATGCTGCAATGTTTTCCCAGAGGAACACATATCAGTGTGTATGGTTCATATCTTCCTGCCAGATGACAGTATTCCAGAAAAAGATCAAGAGGTTAACAGATTATCAAATAATAAATCTATGGTGCTTTAGATTAGACGTTGTTTTGTGAAGACACTGGTGGGGAGAACTAAGGGACAGTGGATCAAATTCAGTAATTAAAAGGGTAAATTGAATTCACTGGGGCAAGAAAGGGAGATTCAAGACATGTCAAAGAGAGGAATACAAAGCATGGAAATCTATGATTCAGTTAATAATGGACCTTTAAAGGGACAGAGGAGCTTTAGAGTTAAAGAAATGCAGATTAGATCTGAGAGTGACAAAGCAAAGGAATGGCTGAACATAGGAAGGGCTGCGGTGTACCCTGAGGCAGCAACCTCAGGGAAGATGAGCATGCAAAAGACCAAGTCAAAGAGACAATCAAGAAACAACTGTAAAATCTACCTTAGTTCATAGCCTAACAGCATCCAGTTCATGCCAAATGTAGGGCCAATGAGATTAGCTGAGTTGATTAGAGTGCAGAGCTAAAAATGTCAAGGTTATGGGTTTGATCCTCATGTGGGCCATGCTCTTAAGAGCTGGATTCAATAATCTTTGTTGGTCCCTTCCAAGTCAGAGCATTCTGTGAAGTGTCCTGAACTGAAGCCTTCCAGACACAGAGGACTTGTAGTACTCTGTGACTATAGCCCACTACTGGCTATCTTAAATGTTGACAAGACATAAATTCGAAGCAAAGGGATTCCTCTTAGATTTTCTCTATGTTCAATACATATTTTTGAGAGACATTAAAAGTTATGAAGGAGGAAACATTTATATTTCCAGCCTATGTCATACAAAAATTTTATCTCAAGAAAATTTACTCTTGCAGCTTTGAAAGTCTGCAAGTTTGTGTTTTCTCATTCAGCCTGGAAAGCTTTGAAAATGACAATTGGAGAGTTTCAAGATTGACTACCACTTGACCTCACTGATTTCTGTGAATCCTTCACCAGTGAAAGTGCCCCTCACAGTCTGTAAGTGCAGAAGAAACCAACTTCCACACAAAAAGCTAATCTCTAGTTGTTTTATAATCCAAGAGCAGACAGGGTTGCTGACAAATCTGAAGATTATAGTCCCATTCAAAGCTTTTCAAGCACATGCTGAAAACTAGGAATGAGTGGATTCTTTGACTTAAACAAAAATTGTTCATCTGCTTAAACTTAAAAAACCCCATATATCTTAAGAGCTGGGTCAGGTCAATATGATTTCCTACTTTTCTGCATAGACCATTAATATAACTAAATGTTTAAATCCCTTGCTGTCAAGGGAATGATTAAATAAATGGTATAGCAAATCAAGTTCAAATCTATGTGTTATAGGGTAATCTCAGTGTTACTTTTTAAGTGGTCTGAGAGATACTTTGTAAGAAAGCATGTGCTTTATGACCATCAGGATACACAGAAGTGAGCCGACTATTTTACAGAACAAATGAACCAAGCTGTTATCTCCAAGATGCTCACAAGCAGAGGTGTCTGCCTGAGCAGCTTACACTGAAATGTGCCAAAAAAAAAATAAATATTTGAAACAGCAAAAAAAATATAGCAAGATGAACCATTTCACTCAGGAACTCATTTCACTCATTTCACTCAGGTACCTACTATAGGAAGAAATACTCTGTAGTGTTAAAGCATACCAAGAAAGGTTTTATTGGTCCATTAATGCACATAATAGGAGCATTGCAAAGCATACATATGATACAGAGGTGAATGAATTTCATTCAGTGATAGGTGAAATTGTCCCTCAATATGTAATCTCTGCAGTCCTCTGTTGTATTCCTCTGTTAAAGCAGGAGATAACTATCATTAACTTTTGTTGCCTTTGCTTTCAGGATGATGCAGTGATGTCAACTTCCCCAAGACATGAGAAGTCATCTTCACACATGTTGTGATGCATTGCTTCCCGTGTGCCATGCAAGAGTTTTCTAAGAAATCTCTGTGATGGAATAAAATTTTAAAAAATTGACGTGCTAAAACACAAACATATTAAAAAATGTAAATAGCATGTCAAGTTACCTATGCCACTCTACTCATGACATAAGAGGTTTTTAATAAGTGCTATTGAAAGAGACATGGAAAGATATTTGAGAGCAGCTGGTCACAAGCATTCCTTGTTTATTTTTATCTCCCAATCACAGATGTTTAGATAGTCTGTGGATTGCTCTAGGAGTCTGCAAACGCTAATCAAAGCAGACATATTATTGGTAGTCTTAATTCACTATACTAGGGTCAATGCCATCAATGGAAACTTATAAAAGTCAGAAAAGTCAGAAAACACAATATAACACAGTATAACAGTGAGATTTCACAGAGCACACTCTTCATTAACTCACCCCAGACACATTAGCATGAATGGTTAGGCAATATGCAGAGTCTTGCTGGCTTCTTTCTGTCAGAAAATGTAGTCAAGTATTGACTACATGATGTAGTCAAGTATTACTTGCATGCAATCCTTCTTTTTAAGGAACGCATAAAAATTTTGCTTCCCTCAATACAATAAAAATAAACAAGAGGAAGTTTATTTTTTCCAGCACTCCAAGCTGGCTCAGTTTCCTGTCTCACTCTGAGCACCATTGTATAGTGCACCTTGAATTTTCTCCTTGTTTTTCTGGGTTTCCCACTAGCAGTTCTTCATGTCTTTGTTTCTTCCCGACAGACAAAACTCAAAAGCAAAATTGCCACATTGCAGCCCCAGAAACCCATGGATCCTGTGGCTCAGCTTCTGTTCATCCCACTCCAAAGCTTTGTGTAATGTTCCTGTCGTTTCACCTATCCTCGTCTGTGCTAGGCTAAAATGCTTTTTATGGTGGTTAGCACACCTATTAACCTCTCAGGTATTCAAAGTCTTTCTTTGCCTAGCAGCTGCTGATATCTATCAGCCTTCCTTAGCCTGACAGGTTCATATGAAAGCTGCAGTGTTCAGAAGGCTGGTGACCAGGAATTTGTGACAGTGAGCTAAATACAGAAGTACCCTGTGGTAGAAATCCTACAGTAATTTCTGGAGGACTAAAAACCTTAAAAAAAAAAAAAAAAATCTATTGAGTTTTGTGTTGCAGCTCCAAGAGTGGCAACTAATATCATAAAGTGAAGAGAATTATTTGGTTTTGACTTGTTGCATTTCTTGGATCCTATGGAAGTTTCTCAAAGAGGGAAATTTTCAGTCTTTGCCACCACCATTTCAAGTAGGCTTCATATAGCAGCAACTTTTGTGGAAAGTTTTTGGGGGTCAGGGGTATTTTACATTAGAAGTTCTCACCCTTCTCAGCATTTGATTTTCTTTTTATTCTGTTATTCCAAATGAAGTACAGACAATCTAAAGATTTCTTACCAAGGAGATCTCTTTCTGGATCACAGCTAGAAAAAGACAGAGTGATTAGTCCTGCTCTGTGTGTGCCCCTCTCTGTATCTGGGCCAGAAGTAGAGAGAAAACTGAGAGGGGAAAAGTCACCTAAAACTAATGGGAATAGAAAAGAGGGTTTGCTCACATACCTCTAGCAGAGCTGGAGTGTTCCACATTTGACAGTTACCACTAAGAACCCAGGGATGACAGTAAGCAATTTCCCCCTAATTTTTCAGATGCACAAAGAATAATGCCCAAAGAAATAAGAAGGGATGCAAAAATCATAGAGAAATAAAACATAGCCACAGGAGAAAGCAGAGCTACATTTTTGTTACTGCACCTGCCTGCTCAGTCACCTTCCACTTTTATTTTCAGCTGTTGAAGCTGAGAAGCCGAAGTACAAGTTTTGATGTTCAGAAGCACAGGATTGAAAGTCAGGGAGCAAAGTGATACTTCTTTGGAGGAGGAAAAAAAGCACAACAAAACCATAAATCAACATAAAAGTAATATGCCTTTATCAAGTACTTTTCTTGGGGGCATTTCTGAGAACATTCAGAAACTGTAGACAGCACAGCAGTGGTTGAGAGAAACCTAGAAAGCTGATCTGAAAATCAGAAGAAAACCACTGTTTCAGATCCTTTATCTGTTTAGTATCCTGTGACTGTCTTCTTGCTGTACAGTAGTCAAAGGATCAGGTAATTTATAACTCTATAATGAGGGAGGCAAAGCTCAGAAATCTGCTTCGTATCTAGAAGTTCAGTATGTGTCAGACCAAGGTTGTGTCTTTGCCCTGACAGACATAACTCCAGCTGCCAAATATAAACCTACTTTTGAATTTTTTCACCCCTTCCCTGAAATGTCACATGCTCTCACTAGTAACCCATCTAGACTCAGACCAAAAAGCCAGAGGTCTTTATACCTGCTGGCAAACCTTGTACCTTCTCGGCCACCTCAATCCCCTGTGGCCAGGTCAGCATGGAAAAAATACAGATGGCCACAAAATTCCCTTAACTTTCCAAGTTTCAAAAGATCGACGGTCTGATTTCACCACATTTTCAGGTAACAAAACAAGGGCAGGTGGAAGAGATATGTTCAACACCATCTGACAGAAAGTACTTGCTGATGGTGTCGCTGAATAACTTGCACAGTGTAGTAGCCCAATGTACCTAGATCTTCAGCCCAAAAGTTTTGTGCAAAGCCTACTCACACAAAGGACTCAACCACCAATTCCAGTGTGGAATATTGTGCAGAAAACCTTATCAGCAGAGCAGGGACAGGAGGAAAATGAACAGGCAGAGCTGTACACCCATGCCCGCAAAAGGGAATGATCACCAAGGAACCTACATAAGCTGTAGAGAAACAGAGGACGTTGATTTCTTGAGAATAATCTTTCTTAAACATCAATCTATTTATTCTCTGATCAGTATTCTATGGAGACTGAGCAAGAGAAAGTTTAGTTTTATCCTTTGCAGATAGAACCAGATTATTCAGAACAGTCATTTTCATTATTAAGTCTTGCTGAAGTGCAATAACCCATCCCATCCAGAATACATTGGTAAATTTAGAAGCAGCCAAAGCTACTACTGCCACTGATGTAAGACATCACTTGATTTCATCTGGGGGAAAAGAAACAGCAAGAAAGGGAATGTAATGGCTGCAAAACCTGATCTGTAGCCAGATAGTTCAAAGACAGTTGTTTCTTGCTGGAAAGGGAAGTGGTAATTTAATTTTACATCCCAGCCACAGAAAGCTTTGTATTAAGATAAACTAGAGCTTGATTGCTTGCAGCACACCATGATTTAGTTTGGAATTTTAGAAGGAAAATATCCTCTTTTACAATTTTGTTAGTCTTGCAGTTTTCCTGTAACTGGCTGATCACACTACTTTGCTAAATAATTTTTTACTTGCTTTTTTCAAAAAATATACATGGATTTGGGTGACGTAGAGTTAAAAAAATACAAAACTACCTTGTTAAGCCTTAAGTAACCACTCTATATCAAAATAATGAAGAAAGATTTGGAGACAAGTCAGCATAAAACACATGGCACAGGAAAACATGCTGAGAAACATAAGAAATTTGAGTGTAAACATACTTTCCAGCATTTGTAGAGATCCAGGGTATCCAGCTTATCAGAAGGATCAAATGTGTTCTGAGATTTGTGCAAAGAACAAAACAAAAAACAAATGACATTTCATGCAATGACAGGTTGGTTTTTTTTTAGTAGGAGGTTGAAGCTCTTTGGAACAGATTTCCTTTGAGCACTTCAGATAACATTTTGCCTGCTGCCTGAGAACAGTGTTTGATAGGGAACAGTAGGTTTTAGGTTTCTGAAGGTTTTTTGGTTTTCTTGCCTTGTACAATAAAATGAAGGTAGATCTGAAATTTGCCACCTCCTTTTTTCTGTTGCTTCTGTTGTAGCACTGTTGCACTTCAGTTTCAGAGACTTTGAAATCTTTAAAGTCTTTGGAGCTGGAGCCTGCCATGTACAAAAGACATGAGCTTTCCTCTACCCCAGAGGTGGCAGCTGCCAGGAAAAGGCTAATGGTCTTTTGCAAGCAAGGGAAAGCTTCTGATGTTTTCTCATCTAAGAGACTACAACTGAAGCTACCCCTAGCCAAGTAAGCATAGGATTGTGTTCCTTTTTTTTCCCCCTGAGTTTTGTGGAAGAAAAACCCACAGTTTGCCAGGATCTGACTTTCCATCAGTTACTTATGTTGCTGAGGATGAGGATCTTTCTCCATCCCCAGTGCCTGTCTTTCTTTATTCCACCTTGACTGCCTCAAAAGTAAAGCCAGCAGGAGGGAATGTGTGCTTGTTGTTCAGGTCCTGCAAAGCACAGTGCAGCATAAGCTGCCAATTTGTGCGACTTTGCAGGAAAATGCACCGAGAATGATGAGCCAGGCACATGATCTGCCTGTAGACCCTCACTGCAGGGTGATTCCTCACAGCTGGGGGAAGGAACTTCTTGTGCAGCCAAGCATTGGCTCGGTGAGTGCAAGCTGAGAGTCCGTAGTTGCTCTCTTCTACTTATTTAAGTAAACCAGCAAATTTTTTCAATGCAAATTAAGATCTGAATCCATGAAACTCTAGTCATGGGAATGCTGGACCTGTTTTCCAGCACAGTACTGTTAATTTTTACTTTTACTTGTACAGTAAAGAAAAAATGTGACAGAGCAAGTGTGTGACACGTCTCACTTGTGTCATTCATCTGTTTTATTCTCCCTTGAGTGTTTTCAGTGTCAAGTCACATAGGAAATTTTTATTGTTTTTGCATTATGTTATGACTCTTTTACTCCTTTGGTAAGCTGTTTGAACAGTAGATCTCTGCAGAGCCCAGTCTGTGATCCAGTGACATGAGGTGGGGCCTCATCCAGTCTCGCCTAAAGCTCAGCCCACTTTGTCCCACCGCTTTCTTAAGGAAGCGAGCTTCCCTCTAGTTTGCCAGCATGAACAGTTGCAAAACAATGTCTCCAGCTATGTGAACTCAAAATTGGAAGAGAAGACTCACAGAGGTTTTATTCTATAGCTGCAATAATAGTGATGCCATACTGCTGTTACTACACATCTTAATATTTTAACATATCAAGGCCTTTCTGCAGGGTGTGTTATAAAACCACCCAAAGATATTACAGCAGTAGTTATCTACTGCTGATTCTTAATTGCTGAGGGTAAATGCTTCTCTTCAGGAAAGGACTTTAAAACAAAACATTTTTATTTCCTCCGGGTGTCTCACTACACCTAAGAGCCATTCACAGTCTGGGAATGTTCTTTTTTTGGAAACAAAATTTAACACTATCTTTGGGCTACACACCTAAAGAATTTTCTTCTACTTAAAAGCACCTGGGCTCCCCTTCCTTAATTTCACTTGCTCTCTCCAACTGAGACCACTTCTCATGTTTAGTCATTCTGGAACAGGAATTAGCTCTGGTAAGGACAGAGTTCCTTTTCTTGATTATTGTTGTTGTTGTTGTTGTTGTTGTTGTTGCTCTTGTTTGTTTGTTTGTCTGATTGTTGTTTGTTTTGTTTTATTTTGGCTCTGTCAGGCTTGTAAGTGTCTATGGATAAAAAAAATTGCTTTCTGTAATTTGTCAAGAGTCAGAGGATGTAATTTGGCCAGTAAGAGTACATCTTCATCTCTTGCATTAAAAGACAGAATACTCTTCTATAGAAATGCCATTAAAAAAGAAGGAAGTTATTTAATTATAACTACATGTTTATTTTTCTTTGAGATGAAAAATACGTTTCTAGAAAACAGAATTCAAGTTGAAGCAGACTGGCGCTTGTGTGAGAGCCTCTGTATCTACACAGGGTATTTATTTTTAAATATAAATTAATATTTATGTATTTAAAATCATATCTAGACTGATTCTGTGAACAACTTGCAGAAGGTTTCAGGCTTCCAGTTGTGTAAATACTTCCTTGACTTTTAACTATATTCCTTTCCCAGATTATTTAAATCCCCGATGATGGAAAGTAGTAATAACACTGCTGTAGTCTATGTAAAATAATAAGAAGAAAGACTGGAACAATCTGTCTAATCAGGAGAGGAGTTATTATAAATAGTATTGATACATTCAATTTTCTTTTTTTTTTTTTGATAACTTTTTATATATTCACTATAAGTCTTAGAGGAACTGCTGCAGACATCAGGCGTACAAGTACCATTTACAGAAATCCATGCATGACTTTTCTTCTTTTTCCCCCCAAAAAATCTACAATAGGAACCATGCTGTGCCCTGGTTTCTCACAGTAAACAAGTGTATTGCATTTCAGTCTAGAGAAGATGAGAGATGTCTTATCTTCCACAATGCATCAAATCCATCAATTTCATTTATCATTTTGTTTCCTGTTGACTATATTTTACTTTCTCACCTATTTTTCAATATTTTGTCCTTATCTGGTTTCATGAGTTCACTTTCATCAATAGTCACAGATACTTACTTCTACTAATCCAGCAAAGAGTTTTGTGCTTCTGCTTTTCCTGCTTTTTGTCTTGCAGTTCATGAATACATCTTCCATTGCTGTCTGAAATTTTCATTCCCTTATCCACTGTTACTGCTACTACATATCTTTTCTCACTTCATCACTAGACTTCCTTTTTAAAATTATTTTACTGCTTGTTCTGTATCCTTGTCTGTGTACTCTAGCTTTGTGCCCATCTTTGCACTAGAGCTCAATTATCTGCAGCTCTGATGTGGTTATATACCACATCTCATGTCTGCCTACTTCATCTTGTGTTCTTACTTTATCTGCTTTTTATGGAAACTTCATATCTGAAGTTTTTTTAGACATAATTTCTGACTCTGGTTCATCAAATTTATGCCTTGAATTAATAGAACTTGTGTAGGTCATTTGGATGAGGCTGATGGTGTTTGGTTTAGTGGGTTTTAGGTGGGGTTTTTTTTGATTGGTTTAGGGTTTTGTTATTTTGGGCTTTTTTGAGGTTTTTGTTTGATTAATTGTTTCATCAGCCTTTCAAGTTTTGTTTTCTGCTTCTTCTGTAAGTAAGTTTTGGGGGTTTTTTAACAGGTCGGCTGCTGTAGTTAATAGCACATAGGAAGCAACGTTAATCCATTAAAATAAAGATCACATAGAACAGATGTCTATCACATCTAGTCCTTAATTTCAAGTCATTTTCAAACTAAGAACTACAAATAAAACAGCAGGCAGTGAAAAAGGCTGTGAAGGGAACTGTGGAGCAAAGCCAAGCCCACCATAGTAGAAACACTGCCACAATAATATCAATAGATGCCATTGGCAGAGATTTTAAAAGACATTCCCTTTCCCCTACAAGCCAGCAAAAAGAAAGATGATGTGTTCTGGTTTTTGAAAAATTTCTAAAAATAAAGGAGAGAATAATAAATCGAGGAATTTTAAGTAGCAGCTGTTTCTCTGAAAGCTAACTGCGATGAACTGAAGCCGTTGCAGACCAAGGACATTTTGAATGCTACTGATGCTGGAGGTGGGGAGAATCCACAAAGGAAACAAGGGAATCATCTTTAGGGGGCACAGGGAATGAGACTCCATGAACCGTGAAGCTTGACTGAGCAGCAGATGTAGGTTTATCTGAGACGCTGAGCTGCCTGCTGTTTGTTTATCCTACTCTTCTCAAGGAACCTGCACTTTGCACTTATTTTCTGTAAATAAACAAGATTACACCAAATGATATACCTGACTTCTATTTTTCATCTTAAGAGGAACAACTTGCCAGGATGTATTGGCTAACTGCTTCAGCAGTTAGTGGGTAATAGTATGAATTTGTAGTGGAAATTTAGAGGAGGTGACAGAGTTGATTTGAAAGATAGAATATAGTAGATGACACCAGTAAATCAGTGTTCTACATTCATATGGCTTTTAAAACTAGCCTGTCTCTAGTTAGCTATTTAATATTTCTCAACAATATAAATTTATTTTTAAAAAAAGGTCTAGAGCCCCACTTGAGATCAAGCTTTCTATCCTAAAGAAATTGTAAATAGGGAGAATACTGTTCCTGTCTAACAAAAGGCACAGTTTTCAAATAGGCATATATAAGCATAAATATCATGGGGCTTTGAATTAATGTGATTTAAAGTTCCCTAAAAGTACTGTCACATTTGTCTTGTATCTTTCACATGTCCAAACATTTAATACATCATGAAGATTTTTAAAAAGAAAACAGTCAAATGCAAACTCATTAGGATTGCAGCAAGCTGACTTGCATTTTGTCATGCAAAATCACCTTTGTGTACTTGCAGTAAAATTACTCTTGTTTTTCCTTTAAGAAGTAAGTGTGCTAGAGTCTGAATAACAGTAACACCCCTGACTTTAGAAGGTGTTAATGTCTTCTCTTGTTGACATGGGTCAGGTAATGCATGTAATTGCTGTTCTCTCACAGTGAGTACTGACTGAAGATTGGAATATCTGTTGAGAAGTTTAGGCATTTTGAACAGAAAAAAGGACACTGCAGATCTGTTTAATTCAAGCATTGTATTTCAATGAGTCAAAAAACTATTGTTCTCTTATGAAATACTGTTTTTTTGAAGAGGTATTTTAAGCAGTCAGACTTCTAAGACTGAATGGCTCAACTCAACCAAATTGTCATTTTTCTAAAACACAATTTCATCACATCATCATTATTGTATGTGCTCTCATACAATAATGAATTTCAAGCTATTGTAATTTCCAGGTAGTCAGAAGAAAAATAAGTGACACTATGATAATTTAAAGTCTCCCATAAACAATCCATTTAGTAGAAGAAATTTCCATACATGTGTGCCCCTAAGTGAGTTGCCCAGTTCTGCTCTCGCTCATTTTTGAGATCTATAACTATGAATGTTGATAGGTAAAAATGCTGGATTTGTGATTTATCAGAGGCAAGCAAGGAACTATAAAAAGGAAATATTCACTTCAAAGGCAACAGGACCTTTCAGATCATTATTGTTAAATGGCAGCTTTGTCTGAGTGAGGATGAAAAAAGGGTGAACACATCTTTTAGGACTTACTCTTCTAGGATAAGCAGTAAGAACAAAATCTCAAGATGTGTGGATAATGTTTTGCCCTGCTGACTATTGTTTGTTGGTTTTAATTTTTTTAACTGAAAAACCACCTTATATCTATAATATCACAACTCCTTTCATTTTAGGTAGGAAAATAATTCCTTTTAAATTCTTTAAAATGCCAGATCTTCTGTGCTTTGCAATATTGTACTAGACATTTACTGCTGGAAGCAATTAGCAACAATTGAAGAAGTTGCTTCATTCTGACAAGAAGTGAATGAGTTGCCATCTACACTTCTCATTAAAAAACTAATCTGAAAAGCCATTGTTGAAAGTATTTTGCAGCATTTTGTCAGCTACCTTTTGTTGTTTTATTGTACCTTTTGTGGCCCTTGACAGGCTTCAGGGCTCATGCAAACCTCATGAAGTTCACAAGGTTGAGCGGAAGGTCTGCAGCAGCACAAACACAGGCTGGGGGGTGAATGGGTAGGGCCATGAAGATGGTCAGGGGGCTGCAGCACCTCTGAGCACAGGCTGAGGGAGCTGGGGCTGCTCAGCCTGGAGAAGAGAAGGCTCCAAAGACACCTTAGGGCAGCCTTGCAGTACCTTAAGGAAGATACAAGAGAGCTGGAGAGTTTTACAAGGGCATTACAAGTGATAGGACAAGGGAGAATAGCTGGAAACTAAGAGGGTAGATTTAGATTGGATATTAGGAAGAAATTCTTTACTCTGAGGGTGGTGAGACACTGGAACAGGTTGTCCAGAGAAGCTATGGGTGCCCCATCCCTGGCAGTGCTCAAGGCCAGGCTGAAAGGGGCCCTGATCAGTCTGGTCTAGTGTGAGGTGTCCCTGCCCATGGCAGTGAGGTGGGAACAAGATAATCTTCAGGGATCCATAAAACCCACACCATGCTATGATTTGTTTGATTATTCTCTGGTCAAGAAACCTACCAGTGACCTGGTCTCAGAGCACTAACATTCCACCCTTGAAATTTGTTCTCTCCTTTGTAGGAGATGTTAAGAGCTCATTTTTACCCTGTACTACTTGCTCTGTGGCATGTAAGCTGAACATCTGAACTTTCTGTCCAGGGCCTGTGAAGATCAGTGTCTGTTTAAGATTTTAGTTTGGAGGCAGTAGAAGATTGTAGATTCTCTCATTGCTGTGTTGGTTACAGTTTCTAATTTTTCAACTAATAAAAACTAATATCACAACATCATGCAGTACCTGTTCTGATAAATGCTATTTGACGATTCTTAAAAGAAAAAAAGATACCTCATGTCCCTGACATCATATATATATATATATAAATATTTACATATGTATAAAGGTCAGATTTCTTTTCAGAGCCTCATTCCAGTACAGCCAGTTCAAACATTTTAGCATGTGAAAAATATAAGGTCATACTATTTTTAACTTATTATAAAAAGTCTCAAATTTAATTTCAAAAATTGGAGATTTGCATTTAGATATAATAGAGACATAACTGGTTAAAGCATATAAGTTTCTACATAGCAAACAGTAATAGGGTAATAACAGATTCACCTGATGCTAAATAACCTAATTGAAAACAGAATATCTTAAGACACTCTGCATTGTGCCTGGGAGTGTCAGGTGAAGGCTATTTTTAAGTTTGTAAAAATTTCTGCCCAATTGAAATGGAGTTAATCAGCCAGGGCTGATTGGATTAAGCAGCTGTTTACTGAGAATAAAACTCAGAACCAAAATATTGATCAAGTCAAGGAGGAAGGGAAAAGCTTTTTTTGCTTTTTATGTCGTCAGATGGGTTGTAAAGACCCCAGAAAAGCAGTGTGTATTAATAAATATAAAACACTTCAAGAAGTAATTTTTCTGTTGAAGGTGCTTGTTGTTTTCCGTTGTTTACTCTCTCCAGAATTTCTGCGTGACTGCGAATTCAGGGGTGAGTGTTTACACTGAGGATGGATGAAAGGTAGTTGTGAGATGCCCAAACCCCTTGCAGACCCAGAGCATCAGCCAGTTCCATGTGTTGGTTCGTAGCACTGTCTGCCTTTCTTAACAGTGTCAGTAAAAGAACACATTTATCCCTGCACAGCTTTGCTGAGTGCTACTCACGCTCCAGCCTAGGGACCAGGTCTCCCCTTGTCTGCTGGGGGGGTTCCCTTCTGATTTCTGATAATCACCTATAGGCCTGTCAGAGGCTGGTGACAACATACCTCATTGCAAGGAAGAGACACCACAGACCTTGGCCTTCCCAGCTTGTAGGCTCCCCAGGGATAGTGACAGCAGGGAGATGGGGAATGAGAGATGTCTGTGTTGACATGTCTGGATGAGAGACAGTAAATTTTGTGTCTTCTGCAAAGATAAGGTAGCTGTTCCTCTGTTTTGTTACAGAATTTATGTTAGCTGTAGCTTGAACACTGTCTTAAAGTTGCTTCTCTAAGCACTGTGTGGGTCTTAGTACCTTTTTAAAATATATCTTAACTACTGTGTATTTTTAGCTTCAAAAAAATTCGAATATGCAGTTGGTCTGGGTCATTAGACAAATTGTCATTTCTTTTTCTTATCCTATAGCTTGACATTCTGGCATCTTCTGGGGCCCATTTCTTGGATTATATGACTTTATATATATTTCTTGGAATATATGACTTTAAACGGTGAGAAAAATGATAAATTTGTCAGGAAATCTTAAGATTTGCTGTACACTTATCCAGAAGCTGAACAATTTTTCTTCCTTACAGATGACAACTCTCATCAATCTTTTGCAGATAGACAAATGAAAATATAAGTTGTGATCCATGCATAGTATTATAGCCATAGGTTGCTGGTAAAAAATTGTTTAAGTTCAGCTGGCTGAAACTTTGTGCCTTCTTCATTAATAGAAGTTTTCTCTCTGTTCAACCTGTGATGCTGGCAAGCCCAAAGGCTAGGATCTAGCATTTGGGTTTGTTTCTCTCACTCCTTTTGAAAGGAGGGTGGTAAAGAATATATATGTGCCATTGTGGTCACAAGTGCTGTCAAAACCCATGAGATTCGTACAGAAAAAGCAGCACCTGTTTCAGCCAGCCTCATGCTATATTAAGAATCCCCTTTTTCCTGCTCAGAAGTGGCAGACAGGCTTGACCCTTAGTTTCTATATGTCACCTGTCATAAATTTTAAAATTCGTTATAATCTTGGATACACATTTTTGAAAACCACTAATGGCTACTGTGCTATCATCAAGGTTTGCATTTCCCAGGAGACACTCTGAACTGAAGGATTTTCTGCACACCTGAAAGTTCACCATTTATTTGCAAAAGGTGTTAGGGTTCTGTTGTTCCTTATTTCTCTTTCTGTCTCAGTGTTTTTTCCCCTCTGTCCTTTCCACCTACCCTCGAGCTGCAGCTGCTGTATCCTGGGGCCTGATTTCATTTTGCAATGATTATTTCAGAGCCTCTGTGATCCCTAGTCTCCAGTTCCATAGAAAAAGTTTTCTCTGTCACATTGTTTATTTACCCACTCATCTGAAATCCTAGGAAGTAAAAGATGTGGAATAATGCATCATTCAGAAAGAAATTGTTCATGTTCCCGCTTTGCACACTGTTACCAAAATATCTTCTATTTTATTAAGAGTGTAAGTAATTCCAGTAAATATTACTGTATCAAAAATGCATGCAGTAATGGACCTGATATCCCATTTATAGCCCTTTAACTTAGCACTTGTATGTGAATGACAGTAGTCCCATATTTTAATGTCCCTTACCACACACTTTGATACTGCAGCAAACATTTGCACTGTGATATAAAATGTAGGTGATATCAGATTTCTCTCTTCTTTATAGTTTAAAAAACCAAGAAATAGAGTCTACACTAGATTTTGATTTTGTTTCAGAAAACAAGTATCTACCTAAAGTGTGTAGATACATATAAATATATTTTTTATTCATGTGTGTATAAGTTGGGCTTGATTCTTTTGTCTTCACTGAAGTCAATAAAGCTGGTTTGGTTAAGTGACAGAAGCCAGCTGTGTATGACACAGTGTGGGTATGGGTATTTGCTCTGTGAACTGCAAAGTATCCGATTGGGACTAATATAAAATACAACAAACTGATGTCATTTGGAACAACGCTTGCCTTGGTGAAGGAGCAAAGCAATCAAACAAAATAGCTGGACTAAAGCTTATTGCACAAATAAGTAGCTTATATGACAAAAATATGTGATCAGAGAATAGTTTATGTCCTGTATATCATAACTGTACACTGAGAGATAGACAAATCCCCTTTCAGAGACTGTTTCTAGCTCAAATTGTTCATAAGCTATGGTTTTAAGGAAAGTATATGAAATGCAAAAAAATTTAACACTGACAAAAGTACTCTGCACTGCCACAGTGTAAGGTCAGACCAGGCACTCATATTGAAAAGTGCCTCTGTTTCAGATGTTACAAATGGAACTGCCCCTCTTGGCTCTTTAAGGCTCCTGCAGCCTCTGATTCTCATTATCTCCACCTACTCATTACCCTCATTGGTCATCAAAGCATTTTCTTTGACTTCCTTTGCTAGAACTTCGTAAAATGACGCTCAAGTGCATGTTGTAAATATTTTCCTCCTCTTTTTATTTTTTTTTTCCTTTTCCTTCTGCATTTAGGAGAGTGCTTTGAAAACTGGTCTCTTGGGGATGTTCCTAGGCTCCCTGGACAGCTGTTTCTATGAAATGACTTTGCTGCTTTTAGACACAAAGTGTGATTTTTTTGTTCTCCTTTCCAAATTGCTCGAGGGAGTGCAAGGAGGAAGAGAATCAATTTTTTTTTATTTTGTCTTTGAAGTCCCTATGTACTATGAGTACCTATGAGTATACCAGTAAAGATTGTCATAGTCTGAGGAGGCTGATGGGGAAATCAAGAGCTTGATGTTTCCAAGCTATTTCCTCTTAACATGTCCATAATATTTATATTTAATTGGTTGACAAACTTTCAGTTGTGTGGCAACCCAGCCCAGCAATGGGATCTTGAAATATTTGATGAATGGCCATGTTGAGCACACGTGCATGTTGGATGTGAATTGAACTTGATGATCAACAGTGGGAGTCAGTGGTCATAGAGGTCTTTTCCAACCTTAAGGATTCTATAAAAGACTTGTTAAGAAATGGGTTGTGTCATAACCCTTTCCACTCCAGACCACACCCATGTGGAAAGCGAAAACCATCCAGGATAAACTGGATGACTCTGCATGCCAGTGTTGTTCCTGAGGGTTTACCCAGCTAGGGAGCTTCACCGTTCAACTGTTCTCAAACAAGACAATTTTGTTTTATCAAAAGTCACCAGGAAGAACGAGACAAACATCTGTGTAGGAAATGCAAGGCACAGTTGAGAGCAGTATTTAAATGTTGGTAGATACTGGGCATAAAGACATGGCACATACACTGGTTTTTAGGATTGTACTTTCTGAATAAGCATGAGATATTTTGAGTGGCAATTTCTTTTGGAGAAAGTTGTTAGATATGTTTCTAGGAGAAAATAATCTGTCCCTTCTGAGACTCATTTAAGGGAAAAGTGGCACTCTTGGTGTTACTGGATTTCTGTGAGAGCTGAGTAAAACTATCTTTGGCTTTTGTGCAAAAGAAAATATTTGGGTATGGATTTACACCATTCCTGTGATTTAGGAACAGTGTTCTACAATTCAGTGTTCTCACTGAAAACCATCCTGCCCCCTCCCCTCCACACCCTCCAACTGGAAGCACAAAAGGGAAGGATCACGGATGGAGATAATAACAATTTACTGTAAACAGTGTGGAGACAAGAAAACAAACAGTAACCACAAAAATACTAATAACAGAAGGTGTAAGAAGAAGAAATTAATTACTCAGAAAGCCCCTGACAGTAAACAAATGCCAGACTGTTCAGTCAGCTATGTTTTCTCCACTGAATGAACCCCTTTTCCGTGGAAAAGAGAGAGCCTCCTTCCCCTGCCTCTAGTAATCATAAGAGGTGCTATAGAACAACATCAGGGTCCTGGCCATGGCCCCCCATGTCTATTATGAAAAAATTAACCTGGCCAGAACCAGGACAATAATTCTTCATGAGAACTCTTTTAAAATTAAGTATGAATTACAACTTTCAAACTAGAACATGTGTCTTCAGAGGTTTTATTCCTCCTTTTTGGCAGACAGCTCTATTGCTCTTCTACTAACAATGACCTTTCTGTGTAAATAAGCAGGGACCCAAAAAGCTAGCTTGCTACAGCAGGAGGTAAGAACAGCAAATCAAAAGTTATTGCAACATTGCAGCGGGAATGCTATGCCTCAAAAAACATAAGATATTCATACACAAAATGCCTACAAAGGTCTATTTTTAAGAAGGCAATGTCAAGTTGTAAAATTTTACAAAATGTTTTTTTACAAAGCTGAGCTATTTTCTCTGCATGTGGTTAAAGCAGTAAGGTGTAAGCTTTATATGGGAAATAATGGAATGGACAAATTTACTTGGGTTTTTTAATTGGTGGTAAATTTCTAAAACATAAAATCAGTTCAACTTTATTATTTCATTTCTACATGTACATTATGGTGGTAGTCGATAATCAAACTGTAGTATGTTTATCACTTTTTGCACTGTGAAGCCATAAAAAAAATGTTAGAAGCAGATTTCTGTTTGATAGATGCTTTATGCCTTGCACTTCAAAGTGTGAAACTTACACATCAGGGTCAAAATGTATGCAACAATCAATAATCTGAACTTCTGCTGTGATTTAAATAATATATAAAATCACCCTTTTCCCATGAGGTGGGAGAGAAAAGTAATTTAGTAGAAATAATGAGAATGCTGTATACTATATATTATCTTTTTTATTACCATAAATAAATAGAGTTTTGCATACAACAATCAGAATAAATAAACCTATTTTTTCTTGTGAATTGTGTATTTCTAGTAGTTTATTTAAAACTACCTGTGGTTTCCACATAGGATGAAAATACACCTCCTCTGAGCTCCTTGATCAGACTGATACTTGGAAGATTAGCAAGAAAACAAAGTTTGTAACCTCCTCAGCAAGTGTCATTATGCTTTTTGCCCTAAAAAGGGACAGTCTTATGTTTGCTGCTTTCCACAAGCAAGAGCTAGAAAAGCTATCAAATAAGTAAATATAAAATGTGAATTGTTTAATCAATGTTTGATAAGATAGATGGAGAAAAAAGGGAAGATTTCAGTAACTACTAAAATCCAAAGTCTAGGGATCAGACCATTGCTTTCTCTAAATAGTGCCTCTCAGCAATAATAGCTCCTTTAAATTGGATTGACGAAACTGTGTCTTATCTTCATGTAAATTACAATACAGACTCTTAATATGATGCAAAGTACAACAAAATTTGGCTCATGTTTTTTGGAAATATTGAGTGGTAAAAAAGAAGAAGGAATCCAAACTATTTTAATTGGTTGAGGTTTTTTAGAAGAAATTGGGCAAAAATAGAGCAATCCCTGGAGGGGTCTCCAAGTGGGCAAGCAGCAGGAAAAATTACATTTATTATTGTTTCAATGGAGGTTTTTATAGAATAAGAGACTTATATCTAAAAACATTTGTCAGAACAAGGGATGGATCTGAATCACAAAATGCAAATGCCGTGGGACCTAAATCCCAAAGTCTGATGCTGTTATGTGGGATTTTGAGCTAACAAAACCTGTAGAGCAAGCAGTACCCACCTGGGGAAAATACCCATGATATAAAAGGCCAAATGAGGATCGATACCGTTAATAGAACACTTTCCTCAGAGCTATTCCCAGGCCATGTATTTGAAGCAGATTAATAGACAAGTCTAGATTGTTTCAGTAAGCGATTTAGATGAAGCTTGATTCACCTTGAACAGAAAGACAAAAGACCTGACACAATTCACAGACTGTGATCCAAATTCTGTTCAATGCAGAAATTTAAAAGAATAAGAAGTGCAAAGTAGAGAGACCTCTCAAACTGGAAGGGAACAAGTAATTTGAAGACTATGACATTTTATTCTCCTGCTAAAGTCCTTTGAAAAACTGTCATTAGGTTCTTGCAAACAGGGACTCCAGCTGTGTTTAGCAGCTTGGTATGTACTAAAAATTTTACATGAATGGAATACACAGCTGACAATCTGACCTGTATTATTCTCTAGTCATTCAAGTTCTGACTGCAAGCAGCTGAAGCAAAGGTCTTAATTAAAAATAGTTTGAAAATATGAGAGAAAGTTTCTAGAAATTGTGTTCCAGAAAATACATTCTTGGTTTTGCAATCCTTTGCATCAGTCCTATCAGTTTTGGGTTTTTTCACTCTGTGATTTTCTTCTTTTGATTGTGATTTCTAATCCTGCTCATAAGTGGAAGCTAAATGATTTTATCTCAATTTAGCTAGTATTTAATTGAACCGTGAAAACACAGACAATTGTATATATGAGCTTTTTACAGATCTCTGTGTATCTAAAAACTATCTAAAATTTAGTGAGAAGTATTTAACAATTTTTAAATACAATAACCTTGATTACACATTACAATAAATAATAGCTTTTTCCCAAATGACTAACTTTTCTCTTTTATGTAGTATTTTATTTATGTGGTTTAAAGGTAAAATTATAAAAAAGGCAGTTTACAGACTGAACTGTAAATGTCTGTTAAAATCCAGTTTGAAATTTTATGTAACTGTGGTTTATTAATCTTGAAAGAAATTTGGCATCTAGTGTATGGTCCCAAGGGTCAAATTCTTCTGTTCTGACTGTAACATATCAGGTGAGCCAGAGCAATAGAAGCTACCCTTTAAGACAGTGGATGACTTGAGTAGGATAACAGGAGCTGAGAAAGTACTGAAGTGTTCTAAGGAGAGATAGATCAAATACCATCCTATGAAAGAAAAAAAGAGACATTTCTGAAGATATCTGACACAGGAAACCAAGAAAAACCAAAAAGCTTTTTATGCATACAAATACATTCGAAACAGGTACCAAACATTCAAGACCAGATATCTTGAGGCAATTTCCAAACTGAGATCAAGTTATAACAGAAATCAGGAGTTCCAAAATGAGAAAAGGATTCTCAGAAAGAGATTCTTTTGTACAGAAAAAACTAATGCAGATTTGGTAGGCTGAGGAAGGCAATCAAGACAGGCCATATGTTTTGAGGGGAGAGAACAAGAAATGTTAATGCATTGGATAAGTAAGCCTTAAAACTCCTATGAACATACAGAAATGAACAAGATCAAACACTCAAAGAAAAGCCTAAATAATGAATTGGAATTTCCTCAAAAGAAACAGGAATAAAAATTATGCAGGATAAAAAAAATAAAATCAGATTTAATCAGTGTCTGGTGTTTAGACAAACTATATTTGGGAGAAACAAACCCATCTTCTAGAAAAGTCAATAGAGGACGTCTGAATGCATCTAAAATTAAGCTAATGATGCAGTTTTGGACAACAAGTAAAAGGAGGTTTCAGTGTAAAATTCATTCAAAGAATTATATGTGAGAACAGGAACATCAGCTTAAATCAGCTTAAAGAGTAGTGAAACCTCTACAATTTATAAAATAAACTCTGGTGCACAGCTTTGTGTGCTAGCAGAAACCAAAGCTTTGGAGCAAAGTTGGTTGTGCTAAAACGGGGAATGTTTGAAGAAGAGAGCAAAAGAATAATTCCCAGTATATATGTGTATGAAAGAAGGTAAAAAAAAAAAAAAGCAAGCCAGGTTTTATCAAAAGGTTCTTTTGATTAAATAAGAGTAACAAGCTTCTGAACAATTGTTTTTTCTATCTAGAAGTAGCATCAGTAGAAAACCAGGGCTTTTGGATGTCAAATTTTAGTGCTTACTAAATTGGACATATTAAATATCATTATGATAGTTAAGAGATCACATTCAGTGTTATGAGATTAAATGGTTTTCGGAAGAACAAGATAATAGTATTTTACTTCAAGTCCAGGGTGTCCAAGCTCAATAGTGTAGAAAATGACAGGAGAATGCTTTAAAAAGCTGGAAAAAAAAATCAGATTCCAATTTGGCATTTCTGAATTTCGGGGCAACAGCCTTTAAATTTGATTTGTCACCAACTGAAACAGGATTTGACAGAAAATCTAGAGCTAGACATTTTGATTGTATAATCTCTTCTTTTAACTTAGAGGTAAGTTAGAAAAAGACAAAAATGAAACAGAAAGTGTACCTGGGGAATGGAAGCTATCATACAGCCTGTGCATCTGTGAGACAACCTATATATATGCAGGAGGGACTGGACACAACTCCTCTTCAGGAAGAAACTGAAGGAGTAGGAGGTAAATTCTGAAAATATAAATGTAGAAACAGAAGCAGCTGCAGAGAATTTGGTGAAAAAAGGTGCAGTATTGCAGTAGTTGAAGAGCTGAAGATGAGAAGAGTTCTTGAGGTTCCTTCAGAAGACCAAAGGATGGATACAAAAGGACTTCTTGCAGCAGATGATTGTTCAAGATTTTTTTCTATATGAGCATCAAGAAGAAGTAGTTAATTCAGAAGAAATCTTGATTGCAGCTTTGAAAATATTCCCTGAGAAGACGGAAGGAATAGTGATAATTGGGGCAATTTGCAACCACATAGCCAAGTGTCGTGTTTTCAATGGCATTCATGGCGGAGCCTACAGAAAACAAAACAATGGAATAACCACCCTGTTAAAGAAAAAGCTTAAGAGGAGGTTATGAAACACAGGTCAGGAAAGAGGCTGACATAGTAGGTGTCACTGGAGAGTGACCTTGCCCAGGACAGGGAGGTTGGAATTAGAAGATCTTTAAGGTCCTTTCTAACACAAACTTTGATTCTAAGTGTATGTAGGCCTGGAGATACCTTTTTTTATAGGCTTTGATCTTGCACATCTTCTCCAGGAGTAGTTTCAAGCATTAGAATGAGTGGGATCATGCTATTGTTTAGAAATTAGAATGTAACAGGAGCCTTTTCAAAGTAGCAAGGCTACTCTGAAAATTTCAGAGTTCATTGAATGTTATCAAGTATTTTATTCAGATGGCACAGTTCAGAAAAGTCATGCTGTGCACAGCTCCCTGTATACTCACAGGGTGCAATTCATATCCTACTAGCTCACACTCCAGGGAAGAGGGACAAAAAGTGAATAAGAAAACGTGGTTTTATTCCCGTTTTACAGAAAGGGAAGAGAGAGGTAAATCACTTATTGTGGTCATACAAAAAGCATGTAATAACTTGAAATCATGTAAGAACTAATTCAGTACCTTCTGCCACATCCTCCTTTCTTTCTTTCTTTCTTTCTTTAGAAATGTTGCATGACTCTGTGACATAATAAATTAAGATGTATTTTCTAAGGTCTCCACTAGGATATGCTGGTTTTCCCACAGAAATAAGAGAATCCTTTGTTTAGCAGACTGGGACAATGTTCAATGCAATCCTGCAGTTGGTTAAAATGGGCTGCTATCAGTTACAGACCCAGATGATCTAAAACTAAGCCCACCTGAGGCCATTTGATCTCTCCCCACATTTTGGGAATAGATGTTGTGAGTGACTAGACTGAGCAAAAGGAATGGATAATTCAGCAGTCAGTTATTTTTAGCCCTTGTGTGTGCCTGTGTAAGTTACATTTGGGTGACAGACTGCAAACCATGTTAGAAGCAGTAATGAGAGGAGCAAGACAGGAACTGAGAATTTTCCTTTTCGAGAGATGTTACCTATGATATTTTCTAAAGCTGAATTTTGAATAGTAAGATGATGGATAGTGAATCACTTAAAAACAAATCTTGTTTAGGTCTTTAGCTTGTGTAATAGGATGTCATTTAGCAGAAGTCCTTGTTAACTCGTTATGGAAATTCAAGACTGGGGAATGAAAATGGCTTTGCATATTTTCAGAAGGCAAGATGATGCATTGAGTTGTCTCACAAGCAGGTGTATTTATTCCATTGATTCTTTAGAAAGCATTCTGTGGATTTTATGACTTCTACTTTTCTCTCTTCCCTTCCCTCAATCTGTAATTAATTTCTGGGAATGTCTGTCATGCATCATTGTAATTTTGTACCTGTGAGACATCTTCAGAAGCCTGGCTCTTGCAGACACAAAAGGATTTATTTTTTCAATGTATAGTGGGTACACAAAACATGAGGAAGACTATTCCTGACTCTTTGTGCAACGTGTCTACAGCCTCATGGATTAAAGTCAAGAAATGAGAAGGAGGAAAAAGTGCACATATGCAATGGAAGAAAAAATTTGGGGACAGGGGATTGGGAAAGTATTTCTTTAAAGAAAATAGCCCGGTTTTCTCCATACTGTAATATTTAAACATGTATATGAATAGACACACCTTTAAATATACACCCCTTACTAAAGTGAGAGATGAAAAATGTTTGGTTCTGATTTTTGGATATATTAGTGGGTGATTTTTGCAGTAAATTAAAAATTTTATTAGATTTATGCTGACAGAGTGTTGGATTATTCTAAAAGTGGAAAAATAAATTTCAGTACAGATAACTAAGAAATTTAAAGAATCAGAAAGCTATCGTGCTCATTAAAAAGAAACCTTGCTCTTTCCAAGGTTAGGAATTAAATAGATGAAGACTTCAAGGAATTAGTGCTATAATAAGGAATAATTTAATGAGAATGTATGTCACAACGTGTTGGATAGCAAGTTGCAATGAAGTGACATTTGCTTGGATTTGAAAAGGAGGGAAAAACATTGATTAAGGAGCATATGAAATATTTATTTGTGAGTATTTTTCTAATGCATTCTGCTTATTGTAAGACTGTATGAGGTGGTTCTACACTGTGAACACAAATGGACTCAGTAAAATGGGCTTTGCAGACCAGCCTTACTGAAAGTATTTACCAGGCAGAAAGATGTTCTTGTTTGTGCTTCACAAAATCATAGGGAGGAGTTGATGATTTTTGTTTTGATTATTTTGGCAATGCACTTTCAGAGAGTAAGTTCCTCCACCCTGGAGGAAAAAAGGCAATGTACATCCATCTGAAACAGAAACAGTGAATAGCCCAAACTTTCAAAACTCTGAAACTCAAAGTGTATTCTCTTTTAGTGCAGATTTTTGTTCCCTCAGCAAGGCAAGCACCTTCTGTTCTGACTCTGCAGCATGGTTTCTTTATTCCCCTTGCCATCCTATTAGCCACACTGAATTCATCTCTCTTGAACCTTTGTGATTAGAGTTGTGTTTTGAATTCTAGATAAACTCTTAACAGGGTTTTGTAAGGAAGTATTCATTCCATCCATCTTTGCTAAAATGACTTTTTCTGGCAAATATTAGCTGTTTCTTTAATGACCACATCAGATTGGTGTCTCTTACTTTTCCAAAACTGTCTCTGCATCCCTTTATACTTTCTGGTGATGTCTTCCAGGTCTGCAACCTATGCACATTTCATTATGGAATTACAAGTATTTTTCTTGCATAAAGGTCATTAAAGATAAGCTGACCAAAGATTTTTCCAAAACCTGAAATATTCTCCTACAGCTCCCCTCTACTGTGAAAGTTCCTTACTTACCACACTGTCACTCATCTCCCCTTAAGCTCCTAACCCATCTTGCAAACGGTTTCCTAATTCCCAATTTCTTTACTCCGGGAGTTCCCCTGAATGCCTTACTGTAATTCAGGCAAATTGGATCTAACATACTTCAGTTGTCTACAGAAAACCAGTAGAAAGTTTCTTTTCTCAAAGAAAAAATTTGTCTGTACCTGGCATGATCTGCCTTCTTTCTCTTCTCCATCCACATTTCTGAAACAATTATTCTTTTGGGTCTGTCAGTGGCTCTTGAATTCTCCTGAAAGATAATTACAACCTTTGTCAAGTGCTCCATCTAAGAAAAATGTTTAGGGTGATGTGAAAATGAAATTAAAATATTGAGTAGGAAAGGCAAAGAAATGGCTGCACTTCTCCTAGTGCATTTTAATGTCTCTTTTACTAACAACCATTGCAGAAACATCGGCATTCAGGCTGTGTTGATATTCATGCTGGTGCCATGTAATCATTACAATAAACATATTTAGATGAGGAGCACATGATATTATAACAACAATCTCCATTAATAGGAAATAAAGTTCCATGAGTTTTCTATGTTTTGCAGGTTTTTGATATTTTGTTTACTTTTTGTTTGTTTTGGTTTTTTGTTTCTTTGTTTATTTTTTGAGCAATATGGAAGGACAAGATCATTTTAGTTTCTTAAAAAAGAACAAGGGTTTGATTATTTTGATCATTTTGGATAATTATTTTTTAGCTGTAAGAAAACTGAAGTGTTGGTCAGTCAAAGGCTTTTCAGAATAAAAACTGCAGTCCTAGAATTTGCCACTTTGCAGCAGGTCATCTTAATTAAAAAAATTATGGATCAAACACATATGCAGATATGTTGAAATTCTGACTCCAGAGTTTTATGTTTTCTTAAATCCTACATTGAAATGTGGCATTAATTTTGCACCATATGCTTTGAAAATATGCTCCATAAAACTGGATAAATGATGTATTGAATATAATTTCTTAAGGTACTTCAGAAGCCTTTTTCTTGGTCTGGAAAAATACTTCTTTATTTATTTTTTTCAGTACTAGGCTGTCAAGGTGAAAGGAGGAAAAAACCAAACACAAAATCTGAGGGTATTCTGTTTACTCTGTCTGAATGCACACAGCAACAGAAACAAGTGCAAAGCATTAATAAATGTAATTCAATAGTCATTAGTCATCTGTGGTCACTGCATGGAAAGAACTAAATAGAAAACAAATCTGTCTTAGTGGCATGAGTGGCGAGTCCATTCAGAAGCTGTGTAACAACAATGAGAACATTTCAAGAGACATAAACAGATTAAAAGCTCCCAGTTTACCTCTATCATTTGCATGGGTTTGGATATTTTCTTTGGTTTATTGAACTTGACATATGTTCTACCTGTTTTTACCTGATAGATCTCAGAAGAAAGTGTCTCTCATAAACTCCATTATTCCTAGATTCTGGGCTTCTGACAGAAACAGTGCAAGAACAAACAGTATTCAAAAGACTTCATTTTGCCTCCAGCTAAATTCTCCAAGTGTCAAAGCAAGTGATTTATTTATTTATAAAGCAAAACCAACTCGGTTTTCAAATCACTAAGATGAATATTAGGGTGGGGAGGTGGGGAAGGTTGGAGACTAAGTTACCTGCTTGGTTCTTATTTTATTTAGCTTGGTTCCTCTGTTAAATGTGACCCTGTGGCAGTTTACAGCCCCCACATGGTACACACTTTGAGTGAAAAATAGACCCATTTGGCCATAGTTTCAGGGAATGTTTCTTGAGAGTTTTACACTGCTGAAAGCTTTATTGCTGCCATCAGTGGGAGAAGATACAAACTTGCAAATAAATCTGCTCAATATTTACCTGCTTATTGTCTCCACTTATGCCTACTCTTTCTATACAATTTCAAGCAAAAATGTAACAAAAAAAAAAGAAAAAGAAAAAGAAAATTGCTCCTCTTAGGTTCTCATAACTAAATGGTAATTTAGGAGTTCCTTCAGTTAGAGTAGTTATCTCAGAGTTGGAATTTTTTTTTTCATTTTTTTATTTTCCCATCTGGATTTTTTGGGTTTTTTTCTAAAATTGAAAATAATCTATGAAATGAGAAACTTTTAATGTTTTTAATCTATTCAAATGATTTTTCACTTTTTACATGGGCTCAAGCCTATGTCTTTCAGAGTTTTTGTGAAAAGCTGCAGAGGCAAGATATTAATTTGGTGGTTACATATCTTTGAAGTAGTGGGCTCAGGTATGAAATGAGCAAGGCTCAAAAACCTTTGTTGTAATTATTACAAATAATATGTTAGCTGCAAGATGTAAGTTTGGGGTCAGTTGGCTATTTTGCCACTCTTTTTCATGCAGTTTTGGTAAGCAAGCACATCCTGCATCAATCAGTTTGTGGCAGAGAAGGTAGCTAAAAGTACCATGATTCCACAACAATATTTTTTTTTCACAAAAGCATTTTTCCAAGGAATTTTTTTTAAATCCCATCCAAGAGTTCTTATAGTGATACAGGCACCCCAAATTTAAGATACTTGCAGATTTTGGTTACTACATTTACATTCATAGTATAAGATTCTTTGAGTTTGGAAAACCCTAAAACGTGGAGCATAATAAGGTAGAACTTCCAAGTTTTATTAGAAATTTTTATTTGGTTGGTGGGTTGCTTTCTTGCTTGCGTGGTGTGTGTGTAGTTTCCACATCATAATGTGAAGTGTTTAAGAAACCACTTCGGTACTTCACGGAACTATAAAAACCCAGCCTTTCTGACATTTTCATTTTATTCATCTAAGGCAGATCCAAATGTAATATCCACATTTTAATAAAGGATCGCACAGGATTGTGAGTTCATAAAACCGCAACTACTTTATGTTATTGTTAATGCAGTTGCTTCTGGAACATGTGCAATGTTTTGATATTCTGTAGTTCATAGGCTGTTCCTGCAGAATCCAATGTATACTGAAATAAATAAGTCATTATGGAATGGAAAAACAGTGCTTCTTTTAGGGACTCAGCTGACTCTGGTCTATCATTCAAAAACAAAAGGGTCAATTACATTTTTGTGTCAGGCTTGGAGCTGCTATTAGAAGAGGTCCCCCATAAAGCCTATTTGCTACCTGGCTGAAACTTTACATGCTGATGGCCTGCATCAGGAGGAGATGAGTGCCCTCAAGGAGGTATGAATTCCTCAAGGAATGCAGTGCAGGGGCAAAGCTGAAAATGGCAACTCTGTGTAAGCCCTTGTGAGGCAGCAGAGAGAGTGAGGTGGCACAAGCCAGCTGGGAATGCCCTTGTTCCCTGTACAGTGAGCCGCTCCTAGTGGAGCATTTAGGAGATTCCCATGCTCTGCCCTGCAGGCAGAACCCTAACTTGAAGTCACAGACTTCTTCTTTCCATGAACTTTTTCATTTTAAAAACTGCTGAAAACCTGTAGCTGTCTTTTTACCAGCAGCCTCCAGGCACATGGGAACACAGATTAAAAGCAGGACACTCCATTACTCCAGGAGCTCTCTGCACTGCCAGGAGTCAGACTAACTCCAGCTACTCAAGGTGAAACTGTCATAAGAAGTAAATGCAGCACAGTCCCCTTGCTCCTTTGTCTCTGTACCTTGTGGTGACCTAATGAAATCATTTGACCAGACCATAAGGGAGTTTCAGAGACAGTCCAGTCCTCAGGCAACCCTAAAGTAAGTTCTATAGCTTAAGTACTAGAGAATCTGCTGCAAATGAAAAATCAGGGTCAGATTTCTCAACAGACTAAATTTTCCCAGATGGAGTAGGCTACTGCCATGTTTATAACCTATGGGTTAGGCTTTTCCCGGTTTTTGCACCCAACAACTTAATTTGTTGGCGAGTATTTAATGCTAAAAAACCTGTTACTTTTCATTGTTGGGCAAAAGTGAGGGGAAAAAGTGTCCTACATACCTATTCTGAGTTGATTCAGGCACTCTCTGAAAAGCAAATTATAGCCTTACCTTCAAAAAATTTCTGCAAAGTAGCAGTTTTCACCCATTTTGTTGGGCGTTCTAGGAGAATTAAAGCCCAAAATGAGCAAAATGTTTACAATCCAGCTGGGAGAAGGAAAACAAACTAAGGAAAGAAAGCCAGCTAGGATAATCTACATCTTCTTATACTTGCCTGGAACACTCATGCAATAGCTTTGTGGGACAAGCTCAGAAAAATCAATACTCCAAATGAAATATCATTGGAAAACTCTTCTCATTTCAGCTCTGGTCTCAGTGAGGAGCTGTAATGTATCTATGAATAATGTTTAGCTTCAATCTCTTTTACAGCCGTTCCAAACAGATGAGCAATTTTTGAAAAGCTACTGTGGAAGATGCACTTTTGCCTCTTCATCAAAAACGTATAAAAATGAAATATACTGCAGTATTTATTGCAATGTATTACAAATGTTCATGGTGATCCAGTACAGATGCTTCTTCTTCTCTGTGGCACTGACCTTCAAAAGTGATGATGTGAGAAGCCCTAGATTTTATGACAGCTTAACTCAGAATACATTACAGCTTCTATATTAATATGTATTTGTTCAGCTGTAAACTTGGAATATGAAAAGAAATTCTGTACCTTGTACTATGCTATAAAGTTTAAATATGAAGAGAAAGAGTTTCAAGGAGCTATAACTAGGATTTAAAAATATTTCTGTGAAATTAATATCCCTTTTTGTCTTTCCCTACCACACAAATCATTTTTTCTGGGTATTTCAATGAATTCTGCATTTGTTAAGTGAATCTAATTATCAGCAATGTGAAGACTGTCAGAGTAGCAATAAATAGACCTGCATGACACAGCTATGTAGATAAACTGGTCACTTAATAGTTAAATTTGAAAGGAGGATTCCAAGACAAAACATGCATGAACAATAGCCATGATAGGTGCACTGTCTGTAACAAGCTTTGTGATCCAGTGTAGCAGGACGCCACACTCGGGTCCATATGTAGGAGGATCGGACCCACAGAAGGAACGAGGAAGGCAGCAGCAGTTGAAGGGAAAGCTAATGATACTTTATTCTAGATTCTTCTTCTACATTCTCTCCTGTTCTCTATCAACAATCCAACTCCATATATACAGTTTGTACAAAGGCAAGAGATTGGTCATTTAGGTCACCACCTCTTCAACCTGGATGGTGAACACCGCCATCAATCAATTCTCCTCTCAGAGGAGAAATATGAAAAACAATCTAAAAATATACATTGTTGATGTTGAGCTGCGTGAGAAAACAGGACCGCAATGTCCAAACATTCACGAGCTAGAAAAGTGAGGACAACAATCCAGTTCTGTCAGCTTGAACCAAGCAAACAGCTCTAACTCTGCTCACTGAAGGACATTTGCTGTCCATGTACCAGTGGTGAAAACCTCAGGAGAAATTACAGCAGTGATTCCTATCCACAGTCCCCGATGGCCTATGAGCCTCACCCCTTCGAGGTGCTGGCTGATTCCATCTGTGGCTTGCCTTAGATTATTTCTACAATCAAGGGCTCCAGAATCAGGCACTACTCTAATGAAGGAATGACGCTAGTGCTTCCTGCCTTAGGCATGTAGAGCTCTCCAGCCAACTTAGGCAGTTCCCTGGAAAAATGAAGGAAGACACAACAACCAGTCCTGAAAAAAGGTGAACACCTTTTTTGGAAACCATCACTTAATATTATCAGATTTGATGCTGCAACTGGCAGCATTTTGCTGGCAGGAGGAGAGGAAAAAATGAATCAAAACGGATGACCAGAAATTATGTCCATGGAATCATTCAAGGAGGGTGTGGTTCAGCCTCCAAACTACATAGTTTTAATTGTGTTTGGGTTCTTTGTGTTGCTTAACCTACATGTCCCCTTTGTGTACATGATGTTTTACTCCCATATCCTGCATGTCCACCCATCCTGTCAGGTTTAAATTACTGCTTTGCTTCCATGGGCAGTGAGAGAGCCCTGGCTGAGATAGTGCCCTCACCTCTGCAAGTGAGGTGTGATTGACAGCAGACCCATGAACAGCACTGGCTTTGTGAGACATCAGGTCTGCTTCTGGACAATAGTTGTCCCAAGTAGAAAAAGAGCCCTCAAATCCATGCACTCTAGTCACAGAGGCAACACAGACAGAATTGGAGAGGTATGCCTGAATAGGAGGTGGAGAGATACCTGAAGAGGGGGATACTCACAACTTATGATGTATGTAGCTGACTGGAAATAGAGAACAGCAATGCAAATACACAAGTCCAGAGGGGAGACTGGGGATCTAAAGGATTTGAGATCCATCATTTGGATCACATTGGGTTGTGTCTTGTGCAGAAAAGTTCAAAGCAGCTCTTGCTGCTTGAATATGGCCCAGTCACAAATGCAAAGGACATGGGATAATTTGGAATTTGCAACACTTTATCATGGAAGACATGTCAGGGGGTCTACCTGCAGACCTGAGATGCAGACTTCTGAGATGCAGACTTCTGAGATGCAGATGTAACTGTTGAACACATTATTGGGGCACTACTATAAATTTAGAAATATTATCTGTTGGCTTTGGGCTAGTCTTTGGGAATGGGTGACCTTACCTGTTTCCCTTTTCCTTCACAGAAAGTTTTCAATACATCCACATTCCTTTGATGTAATAAAAGATGATTTGCCTTTAAGATTTGTGTCTATGGCAATAAATTGGAGCTTTCATATGATACTAGTGTCTTGAGCCAGTTCTGATATTTCAATTGTACAATCACTTTTGTGGCATTTCTATGTGCTGCTCCAATGTATTCTATATGGGCACAAGTTCAGCTTGTGCTCAAAACATTCACTTGGGAGTACTATGGTTATGGGCAGTGTGCTGCTGAGGCTGAGCAAACCAGCTTGGAATCTATTACCTCCCACTCACTGTTGTCTATCTATATTTCCTGGCTTCTAATTGTCTAAAAACGTGGGTGGGTTTACTTGCAACTCCTTACATGTGATCATTAGATAGGCTTTCAGATTGATTCAGCACTCTCAGAGAGAGTACTGAAGTAAGTCAGCTCAGTTCTTTGGCACTGAATGTGTCTCTAAATGAGAAGTTTTAGGAGGGATGAAGGTGAAGACAACTCATGAAATGAAGTAACTTACATTTTAGTATATACAAGGCATACACATTTATGAAGGAAACCAATCCCTGTGAAAATAAATAAAACATACATAGTGTCCTTCTCTGTTCAGGCTTAATAGCAACTTTAACAGTAAGTCACATTAATACCTTCTGCAATTGATGCTTTCTGGATAACACAACACAATGACAGCTGAAATTCTTGCACCTTTCAAACCTGCCTCCTTTCCTCAATAAGATTCTGAAATTTGGACAATGAGCAAGAGCCAGATCCAAAAGAAAAATACTTTGGTGCCTAACATTCAAGAGCAGTGGAATTTAAGTTTCCCAGACCAAAAGCAAACAATCCACACCACTTTATTTAACTAATCATATGACTGTCCATTTCCCTGACCTCTCAGACAAAAGTATATATACAATTTATTACACACCTAATGAAAGTTACTTCCTTCCAGCTGAGGCACAACAACAGCTTTTTTTCTATTACAATGTGCAATAAACCCTGAAAAGTTTCCAAGTGAACTTGATTAGTCTGCAGAATAGAAGACCATAGTAACCATCAGCTATTTTCTGTTTAGGAAACAATTTCCAGCTGAAGAAGGCAGTAACATCTTACATTAAGCTAACATCATCACAAGCAGTCACATATTTATAAAAGAGCTATTTACGTTCCTAATAATCTGTTTTGTATGTACCCAGTCATACCAGACTCTTGGCTGGACTAAGCTGATGTCTTCATATGTCAGGCTTTGGTGTGCATCCCTAGAACATTGATTGAAATCCTATTAAGAAGCCTTCTTGGAAGGGTCTCCAATACTGAGATGTATATTGCAATTTATATTCCAAAATATTAAAGAAAATAATTTATCAATACCTTTTTTTTAATGCCTGCAAAAAAGTTTTGGTTGATGTGCACAGCTAAGGAGCAAGGAAAGGACAATTGCCAACTATCTACTGCACAGAAAATCTCTAAGAGTTGATGACAACACTTTTTAGAGGACTTTGAAGTTTATAGCATAGTGAAGAAGGCCTTGCCATACAGTCTGAAATAATGTCGGAGTATTGTGGTCCAAGATTTAGGCAGAGGAAAATAAAAGGGGATAGCACCTGTCAAGAGGATACTGGTTTCAGAATTCCTGTGGAAATTGCTTAAGGGAGAAAGGGCTGAAACTGCTGAAGGAGTAATGTATTTTCTAGACCTGGAACAATGTGTTCATTAACCTTTGGCAGCGAAACTGTAAACAGTAAAACAGTAAGTAGGGGGCAGGCACCCTGTCACTGTGCCTGCTGTATGTGATGGACTACAGGCTATGCCATTCCCCCGCAGGGAAATAAGGCCTGGGAACATTTCTCTTTCTGCAAGCATAGCATTTAGCCAAAGCCTAGGGAGTCTCAGTCTAGATAGAGACAGCTGGGACAGAACTATTAGAAATGTCATGTGAGCCTAACTTTCCAAATGACATAGAGAAAACACCAAAAAGATGATTTAAGATTTTGTGGAGACCAAAAAGCAGAATCCCTGCATAAAGCAAACTAGAAAGAGCCCAGCAAGGGGATTCAGGAGGATATTCACGGAAATGCAAGTGGAAAGTGTTTACAGGTAAAGTTTCTTACAGAGTCAGAGAAAAAGATAGAGGAAAGGTGACAAATATGTGTACCCAAGGAGCAAATCATACTAAAAATTATCTATTGGAGCTGAAGGGTCAGTGGGGTACAGTGAGATAAAGAGCTAAGGGCTTGGAAGGGCACAGAAAGGAAAGCACAGAAGAGCTTGGAAAGGGGAGTAAGCAGTCTCATCTCAGAGGAGCTTTGAGCCAAGTGGTTTTACATAGTGTTTGCAGAAACTGGGAAAGCTACTAGTGGACTGAAATAAGCCCTGCAGAAAGGACCTGCCTGCAGGGAGCAAGTCCCTAAGAGCATTGCCATTGCTTTCTCAAGGCAACCTTTTGTGCATTTAAACTCTTTCTGGTGTTTATCACCAAGTTCTCCAGAAAGAACAAGCATCAGTAAATCTGTCAACGGCCCCTGTAAGCTCTAATAACCCTTACTCCGCCTTACCAGGCTTTACATGGGGCCACAACCTATACCTGCCCATGGGCCCCGTGGCTTCTATGTAAGTCAGACTGGGGAATTCAGTCATTACAGCTGTGCTGTAAGTGTACATACAGCTGAGTCTATTTTCCACTGCTCTAGCTTACTATCTAGGTCTTCTGCATGTACTCTGGCGTTACACTGTAGGTAGTATTGTCTCTGGGCTTTTATTGAGGTGTGAATCTGCAGTGGCTAGCTTTGCTAGTGTGGTCAGCCCACCACAGGCAGTGGCTACCAGTTCCTGTATGCCACAAGATATACCTCTTCATATGGAAGCAGAGAAAGCTGTACTATTCTGAAGATGGAAGTTGCAAGTAGTGCCCATATGGCTGTGCTGGGCTTCCAAGGACAAAAACTGCAGCTTTGCCCTTCAATACCTCCTGGCCACCTTCTAGGCTTCATAGAACACATTGTATAAGAGAATACTGCAGACCTTCGGACAGGGAGGCCTGTCACCTAGTAGTAAATGCACATTAGGGAAGGGGAGATAACTTTTGTATTAGACTTGGAGGCCATGTGGTACAAAGCCTGGCTCTTTTAAAAAGAAAATGCTTTCATCCTAAGGTTCATATAAAGGCCTAAAGTATAAGAAAGCACTGGAAGAAAACAAGAAACTTGCAGTTGCTCTTAAAATTAAATAGTGCCATATAATCTCAATAAACAGGAGTGCAATAGCAGAGCCAGTCTTTCAGAAAATGCACGGTGTGCGGATAGTCAAAGTCATCTCACCATGGTTTAAAAGCTGCCCCTCCTTTCAGCTGCTGTAACTCTGGGAAGGTGGGAGACAAGTGTGAGCAGTGTGACTCAGATTGTAGTGGAAAGTTTTATGCTTATTGACGTGACTCCAGGTTATGCAGGGCTTGGGAAGAAATGGCAGCCTGGAGCTGTGTGTGGTTTTCTGCAGGTGTATTTCCCAACTAGCTTGTCACACCCGCCCCCTGCAAGTGTGTTTGGATGAACAGTCTGTAATGTTGCATCACTGTCCTGGATTTCCCTCTAGCATGGGTAAAGGCAAGAAGGGGGTAAGTTTTCTGGAAGTATTCCTCCTCTGGCAGTTCAGGTGCTGCTGAACTTCCAGCTGCTGCAGTATTTGCTCCCCCATGCAGAGCCCTCTTGGTGCTGTCTCTGCACTTCCCTCTTCTGCCCTCTGACAACGTGAGGAGCCCCAGCAGCCTGCACTTAATAGAGCAACAAGGGAAATTTCAGTGCTGCTTTGTGACTGTAACTAAAGCAGGTCAAGGTCCTTTTCCTGACTTTCTTTGCCTACATCACAGAGGAGGAAAAGTATTCCATATAAGTAAAAGGTAAATTATTTGATGAACCCCCACACAATATGCAGAGACTCCATTGTCATTAAATATAAGACTATGATAAGTGAAATGATGACTGTGGCAATTTGTGCAGTCAGAATGCTGCTCTGTTGTCAGCAGCATTACAGTTATTAAGTTTAAATACATGTGAGATGTTTTGTCATATTCCATCACTGGACTGTGATGACTCTGGAGAATAGCACCGGGCACATGATGTTGAAGGGTACTGTCATGCTTATAGACTGATCCCAATAGCAGCACCTTTCACTGCAGCTGGCACTCAATACATTCCATATTTCCATTTTACTTATCTTCTCCTTGAGGGTTTTGGTAATTCTGCTTCATACAATTCCCTGTGTCTGAGCTGAGACAGGCAGCTGCAATTCTGCAGGTCTTGATGTTCATCTGTCCTTACACCTGTTTCCAGGGGACCTATTAAAAGCTAATAAAATTTTCCTGACTCCAGACTCATTGAAAGAATGGAGACAGCTCAAGATTTCTGAAAGTAGGGTCTTTCTGGGCGCAGTCACAGTCCTCTCTCTTCCTTGGAGTTGCTTTCCATGGACAGGCAGCCTGTCAGCTGCAGAGACCTGCTGCCTTGCTGCCATTTATTGCATCCCACCTGGCACTCAGCTCTTTGTCATTTAATGTCTCCAACTTTGAAAAGATTAGATTGTCTTTTATTGGTGTAGTGGATTTTTTAGGGCAAAATTATGACTGTATGTATGTCCATATGATCAAATTTCATTGAATCTTTTGAAGAACTCCAGTTTCCAGTTTCTAGGTTTGAATGCTTAGGTTTGAGTACAACTGGAAAACAAGCTCCATGAGACAATATTCCAAAATGTGGCATAACCTGATGCACTTCCAGAGATTAGTTTTATGTCTTGGGTCTACCACTAAATTCAGGTGATCTCTGTAAGAGTGCCCATAAATCCTTTAATACTAAATCCCAAACAAATCCTATTAAACATAATGGAAAGTTCAAAAAGAGCACAGCAGGAAAATATTAAGCAAGGCAGCATCCAGTCTGAATTATTATGAATTTTGGTTAATCTCACTTGCCCTTCTCACTTGAATTTGTCACATTTGTAAACATAGTCTTTGTAGACTTTAGTCAGTTTTAATTGAAAGCCAATGACAGTAAAGTACATTTCATACATTTTTAAAGATGTTCCTTAAAGAAAGTGATTTTGCTTAATGATCTTTTTTTTATTTTTTATGATAATGTAGCAAATATGAATCTCTGGTTTAGAAAAATCCATTGTAGGGAGTAGACTGAAAGAATAGCATGTCTTTAAAATGACCTGTTTTCAGAAATCATTTGGCAATTTGTCAGAATGAGAGATTTAACTAATCTAGACCCAATTTTAAAATAACTATGTAAATGAAATTATTCCAATCTCTTTTGAAGACAGGTACAGCAAACTTCAGAGCATGCTATAAGGATCTGATGTTCTCCCAGCCACCTAAAATAAATTACCTTTAGTCTCTATGGTAAAATCATGTAAATCAGCACAGTTTGTATAGCAATCAATCAATAGTTCCCTATTGCCAAGTGAAGTGGCATATTTCTGCCACTGATGCATGGCTGATTGGAGAAAGACAGGCTTTAAAGCAAGGAGCAAGATTAGGATCAGTTGAGACAACTCTTACCTACTTTGACTCTGGTAGTAAGTTAAAGCTTTTTCTAGGACTGCAGGGTCTTGGTAGCCTGTACTATCCTTGGATAAAGGGGAGCTTTTCATCTGGGATCAAGACTGACCAAGAGTTTCCTGCAGTGTCTTCCCCTCCTCTGCTCATATGAGACATAGATGACTGGTTTCAGATGCTATCTCTTTGAAAGACTATGCTGAGCAAAGTGAGATCATTCCCAAAGAGTAGGCACAGTTCGGAACTGTTCAGAGAAACAGGCTTGATATAATATTGTAGACCTTGGAACACTGGAAATAACAGCTGCATATGTGTATCCAGTGAAATACAGCAGATATTATATGGGTATTTGGAGGAGGATAAAATTGGTTTAAAGCACCTAGAATAATTTTTCTCAAAAGTAAATCAAATAAATATTGGATGATAAAAATTTGCAGGCTATAAAACATCATACATCATAAAATTTCACTCATTCTTACCTGAGCATCAGACTATGCAGCAAAAGCACAAATTTGAACATGTGGGTCACAGCATAGCACACTTGCAAGGGATGATTAAGAGTCAGTGATTCTCAAATCCATTATCATCACATGGTTGGTTGCCATCAGAACTGGCTTCAAGATCCAACAATGGCCTTATACATCCATGCATTGATCTCTTTGATGCTTTTGTACAAAATGTCTTTACATAAAATGGAAGTTTCAGGGTATGGCAGGTTCCATGCTGAGACATGTACATGGCTTTTTCCACTGATTAAAGCACTTTGGCTGAAGATTTTTCAGTTCCTAAAAGAGAGAGTAGAAATGTGGAAAAAAATCCAAACCAATAACCACAAAACCTTGTCCCTTTCTAGTGGGGAGAAAGTTAAAGAAGTGAGAGGCAGGGCAGTAAATTATAGCTTTTTTAGCTGCTGTCCTCCCATGTGGCACTGATAACACAGTTCTAAGTATTGCTAAACAGTGTTTGAATAGCATCAAGGCCTTCTCTTCTTCTTACTCTGCCCTGTTTCCACCCTGACCATTGAAGAGACTGGGAGTGGGCAAGAGGCTTGGAGGGCATGCAAACAGGCAGGTGTCCCAAACTGACCAAAAAGCTTCATCATGCTCTGTCACGTCATGCTCAGCAGTAAAATTGAGAAGAGGGGTAGGTTAGGAAATTTTGCTCATGGTCTGAGTGAGCATTAGTCCCTCCATGGGAGGAGGTGAGTGAGTACTGTTAAGTCTTCTGTTGTTCCTCTGCTCTTTCATATCTCCTTTGCTCATTAAACCATTCTTATCTTGACCCGTAAGTTTCCTCTCACTCTTCATTTTTTTCTGCTGTCCTACTGGGAATGAGGAAGGGAATGAAGTTAGAGTGGTGTGGTGTTTAGCTGCCTACTGGAGTTAACCCCCAATAGCTTACCTTGTTTCCTCTGCCTTTTTGACTCCTCATTAACATGTTTTCTCTTTGTTTTTAAAATAATGGCTTAATCTAGCTACAGATTAGGATGTTTTTAAAATACCTAACTGAAATTTCATCTGCACATCTGTGGCTGTTTGAAACAAAGATGACTTTTGAGGCTTGCAGCCCCAACAGTTTCCTTTAGCTCACTCAGAGTATAAAACATAATTTTACTTTACTACATAGGCTGATGTAGGAGCTAGACATTTTTGGGATCAATAAAGAAGCAACTTCCTGCAACTGTGATTAGGTCAGGTTCTAGAAAGAAGGGAAGACTCAGTTCCTGGAACAGCTTGTAACTGGCTCTTCTGTTTGTTTTTTGGAGTTGTTTTAACCTAGAAGAGAGGAATTGACACTGAACAGTGCATTGCAGTGTGGTTAATAATGACTTTCATAGGTATTTATTTTACTTTCCTGATCTGCTGCAGTTGCTACAAAGTAGCTTTAGGTTTTCTGTTATACCTTAATGGACAGGAGATTTTGAAAGAGGCACACTTCTAACTGTTAAACAATATTATGTTATAAACCTCAGCTTAACCTCATCTTTATTTTGAATGGGATTTTTGAGTGGTCCAGTGCTCTCAGTATGAAAATATTAGGGCCACAAATCTCCTGTGGTTCCTAATAAGAGTGAAAAACACAGTGTGGCTTATGTGCAGTAACTCCTGCAGGAGTCTAGTGCAGTTCATCTATTCAGCATAAAGCCACGCAGGACTTGCAAACTTTCCAGGAGTACATGAAGGGTTTGCTTCTGTTAAAAAGTACTATGAAACTTCTAGTGTCTGACAGAATTATGAAGCGTGTTGGAGCCCTGTGGAGTATGAGGCTCTACCACAGACTCTAGGCACAGCAGATGGGATTGGAGAAATGCCTCTGACTTGTCCTTTTCTCAGCTACATCCCATTCACTGCTTTATTTCTGGGCCTACCAGTACCCACAAATGATAGTATCTCGGTCAAAAAGAACATAAATAAAATTGGATCAACTCTCCAGAAATTTCACTGTAGTCTTCATAAGTATTCAATAGCATTAGTTTGAGTCGGCCATGTAATGAAAACTACTCTGTAGTCAAACCTGAGAAATAGCAAATAAGCAACAAAGGTATTCTACAGTCATGAGACTGATCAGATATTTTGCACTGTCCCAAGAAGAAATAGTTAAAAGACAAATGGTGAGCATTACCACTCATGAAGTACAGAGTCCATATGTACGTAGGTGAAAGTCTTTGAAAATAAGTTTCAGAAGCTAGACCTGCTGTTCATGGTACCCAAAGACAGCCTGAGTAATTTCAATACCTAACTAGCCAGGTTTAAGCCCAGACCATTGTAAAACAGTAAAAGGAAGATATTTTGAACCTATTTATTCTTATTTATGCATTGTTCTTATAAATTTGTAATGGAAATAGAGAAGGTCAGACTTTATATTGCTGTAAAATGACACTAAAATAAAATACCTAGAGACTGGCAATTAGTGTGTAAGAACAGTTATTGGAGAAACAATTAGATATAAAGAATGCTATGGCAGATCCTCCATTCTAGATTGTCTTGCTTAATTCCTTTGTCTCAAATATTGAAACCTCTGCTGGTGCTATTTCTGAGAAAAAAAAAAAAAATCTGATAAACTGGATTTATACACCCTCATGCAGATTTTCTTTTGAATGGTATGAACAAACAGCAGAAAGGATTGCACCTAATTTTTCTGGGTTCAAGGAGATATTTATAGATGAAGAAAAAGTACAGACTGGCTTAAATGACAGGTTCCTTTTTAGCATGAAAATTTGAAACCTAATTCTGGTGTTCTAGTAAATACATTTTTGAATGTGTAAAATAGGTGATTTCTAATTGAGGACCAAAAAAAAGATAGAGCCCAGTTCTGTTTTGATCAGTTATAGCTGATGTAGTTTGCCGTATTTTCTCTGTGAAGTGTTTGCAATATGCTTTAGTCATGTTGAAGTATTGCAGTTTTGACCTGTTTCGATTTCTTATTTCATTGTAGCATCTTATTTTAAAGCCCAGATTCTGCAGGGTAACAAGATTAGTCTTCTGCACTGCAAGAGTGAGCTAAGAATGATTGAAGACAAACCTGGGATAGTGTTAAAGTGCTTTCTAGTTATGTCTTGGACAGCATTGCAAGCTGGAAGTATTTCTCCATAAGAGTAGGGCTACAATAGCATGACATTGCTTCAGAGTTAGTGCAGGTATCTCTACAGAGTGCAGCACTATGCTGTGTTGACAGATTTATTCACAGGTTTGAACACACTTCATCTGAACTTGCCCATGCCTCTTTTTATGTTCCCCTGCAAACTAATCTTTAATGCTCAAAGGAGCAGGAGACAAAACTGCCAGCGCTAGTGGCCAGATTATTTCTGGAAGTAAATGCAAACATCAGCCTTACTGTGGTGTGGGTAATACAGGTGTGCTGCATGGTTTTGATACCTGCAATGGCAATGTGACCTGTGAGTGCATGAAAGTCATCACATACCTGCTAGAACCTGCACCACGTACAGTGCCCTATATATACCTGGCTGCTGCTACACTCAGATTAGGGACCTACAAGTTGCATGAGAGGCTGCTTCACACCTTATGTAGGTACAGAGGAGGGAGCTTCACAAAAGTAATTTAACACAGCCTGTCTGCTGGTTTTTTTCCCTCAGTTTTTCAGGCTGATCATGGAGCAGGACAGCTTTGTGTAAAACTGTTTGGGGTTTTTTTGGGTGGTTTGTTTTTGTTTTTGTTTTTTTTTGTTGTTGTTGGTTTTTTTTTGTTTTTGTTTTTGTTTTTTTTTTGGGTTTTTTGTTTTTTTTTTGTTTTTTTTTTTTGCCAGGTTCTTGATTACAAACAGCCTTTGGGATGACTCTTGAACAGTCATCCATCACAATATAACAGCCTCTTACTAGAGAGGTGATGAACATGACATAGTGGTTAATCTCTTCATATCTGGTAGGCAGTTCTAGTCCCCTTGCTTGGGTGCACTGGAGAAAATGAGATTTATGCCCATGTCACTCTTATGTAATTAGAACTCAAATCTTTAGGAGTTTTGGCCAATACACATTGCAGTGAGGCTGCTGAAACTTCTGTCTGAAAGGCTCTGGTAGAGTGGATTTGCCTGGAATTTCCTGACAGGCATAATTATATATAATGTCACTTGTGCTGTTTACAAAACATAGCATGGGGTGATAGTTATTGCTTTTGAGAAGTGTGCAATCTTTTCTGAAGTCATTTTTAAATATAATTCATGTGGAAAATTGGCATTTCCAAGCTTTGTACCTAGACTTCCTATCCCTAGGAGTCTTTCATTTGGTTGTGTTCTAGAAGTGCATCTTTTTAGGCAGTAATAGGAAAACATGGTGAAGGGAAAATAAACAGAAACAAGTTCATTTCTGAGAATAACAATAGGCCCAGGAAATCTTGGTTGTCTGTATCTGAATCATTGTAATCATAACATTGATGACTCTACTACCTCCTCAGGCTACTTCCATTTAGCACAGAGGGGAATTCCACCCTTGCAATGACTTAACTTTTGTGACACCACTGACCAGCTGAGCACACTCATGGGAAGGCTTTGCTATCAGTTCACTTGTTTTTTTTGTTTTCATTCTTGCCATCCTCAGGAAAGACATGGCATAAGATATATTGAAATTCATAGGAGTCTTCTAGTGCAGATTTAGGGTCTATAAGGATTTTTTCTGTGTTTTGTGAGTCTACTGGTTAAGGGTCTGTGACATGAGATCAGAACAGTCTCATATGAATCTGACTCAGAAGGCCTAAACTAAAAAAAGAATTTCTTGTTATTTCAATAGAACTGCATTTTCCAGAACAAAAGCATGCCCTTCAACATTATTCAATGCTTTACAACAACTCTCATCTCAAACTCCATCCATATTTCCTTTTTTTAACTAATTCCAGGTATTTTATCCAATATGATGTCCATAAATTAAAATAATTTAAACACACTTGAAAACTTGTGTAATAAAAGCCAAAAATGAGATCATAGGAATGAATAATAAAATACAGTCAAGTCAAGACTGGAGCAGAGATCTACAGATATTGTGCAGTTCAGCACTCTCTTAAAAGCAAGGTCTTAAAGTCATTAACCCAGAACCCCATCAGGTGGTGTCCTAAACATTTTCAGTGAAGGAGACTCCACTTATCAGGTAAACCTGTTCTCAGGTGTAACTAGATTCGGTGAAGTTTTTTCAGAAACTTTCTCTGAGGCAAAATATAATACTGGCTTACAAAATCTGTGAGTGAATGGATTTTGCTCATTCATTTTCTCAGACTTTGTTTATTCACACTGCTGTACATGAAATACAAAATGCATGTTGTAAATGTTATAGTCAAGATAATTAATGTTACAGAGAGGACAAGGGATGCCAACTGTTCTGCAAAACTTAGTGTTGTGGTTCCTGACACACAACCAAAATTTTTTTGGTCTTGATATTTGAACAAAGATTTCCTATTTTTTAGGAGGCAGAAGTTGTTAGAGGATGATCTTTTGCTTAAGGATCTCCCCTGCTTGCACCTTCAGCAATCTTGGACAATGAGGAGTAACCTTGCCTGTTTTTTCCCTTGTCTGGTAGGAATGTTTTCCCCCTGTCTGGTAGGAATATGTCTGTTCACGAGGGTTCCCCAGGAAAAGAAATGGTATAAGAGGCTCTGCAGCCTTGTTGCTGTGTTCCTGCTATTGTGATGCAGGATCTCCTGCTGATGACACATCTCCACTATGGCCTTACCAGAGTACAGATCTTCTGGTCTTTATGTTAGCTAACAATCACCAGTCTTACTCCTGAGGGCAGTATCTCAGGAACTGGCTTCTCTTTCTCCAAGCAGACTATTCTTTAAATCTTTGTCATGCTCTTACTTCAAGTACTTGTAAACACACATGTTCTGCTATTCATATTTCATTTGTACAAATTTTAAAATTTCCATGGAAAATATCTACAATTCAAACTTGCCTTCAAGTATGTGCCATGAGCTTATTACACACCCATGTTTCTTTGACTCATATATGTATCCGTTAATAAGAATATTCAGCAGCAGAAGATAGTAGTGCCAACGATTCACTGCCATTCCTTCTTGTTTGAAACTGTCTGCAAACTTCAGGAAAAAAATATTTAAATATCCTTGTTTATTTTAGAGGAAATCAATGACACATGACTTGAGGGGAAAGTGTTCTAATTCAAATCTGCAATTACTCTCTATTTTGGAGGACACATTTTATCTATGCTCAGCTATTTCTAACATAAGAAACTATGGTAGAAATAGTCATGTTGAAATATTTTTGTTTAACTTTCTTAATCCCATGGTGCTATGAAACTGCTGCTTTTTCTGTCATTTTGACATATCACTCCTTTTAAAAATTTGCCTAAGCACAGTAATTATTTCAAACTTCTCTTCTGACAATTGATTAGAACAGGTTCTGAGGATAAAACAGTGTTTTTAATTAGGTTGAACATAGTTTGAATCCACAATGCTTGAAAATAGGAAATGCTACTTGCTGTTATTAAATTAAGGAACTCTTCATCAAAGCCATCAAAAATTATCAAAATCTAGGAAGTAGGTCACTGTTTGTCTTGGAGAACAGACTAAGCCCAAAGACTATATTCTTATGGCTCTTCTCAGAAAAAGTACTCTGTGGTCTTTCAGCACTGCTAAATAAGAGATAAGGTTATTATTTCCCACACTGAGAAACAGAATTTATTTATTTATAATATAAAGCACTATTATCAAGCCAATTACATAAATCTACAGAGGTATGACAATGAATAAAATCTTTTTTAGCTACTTTATACAAAGACCCATATTCTGCTGAAAATCATTCTCCTCACCCAGACCAACCTTCCATGGAAGCCAGCGGATGTCTGTTTGTTGCATAAGTACTTTAATATGTAGGTTGGGTAATTCTGAATTGAAGTGTAAAGACACTTCAGATCTAACACTAGTTAGCAAACTAAATGGATTTTAAATATCCTCATTGGTGAGGGAGGAAAGTGAAGGCATGAATGCTTCTCTAATAAATCATCGTATGTCATCTCTCTTCTGTAATAACCTTGTGAAAATTCCAGCTGTAAAGTACCTGCTTACACAGCTTGGTCAGCACTATATACAAGCTGAAGTGTTTTCCCTTGCTTCTACAGTTTCTGATGCAGGTTGGAATCCTTGACCTTCTACAGGTGTCAAATCTGCATTGCTGAGACACTTCCTCCTGGTTTTAAGACTCTGAAAAAAGGGCATAAGAGGAGTTCAGATTTCTCTGTACCTTGCCTAAAGAAATCCTCAGGCTTCTTCTTTAAATTAGCAAGTTAATACAGAAGTGTCCTGGTTCCAGTTAGGACAGGGTTAATTTTTGCTGTGGGCAGAAGGGGGCATGGCTAGGACCTGGAGGTTATCCCGTAACACCTTACATCATTTTCCAGGGACAGAGATCTTTTCTTGGTCAGGGCAGCATGGCTGTGATCCATGTATTCCCACTTTTCCACATGGTGAGCATTCACGTGTGCATCATTTGCCTCTCTTGTACACTCTGTTATTAATATTGTTGCTGTTGCTGTTTGTTTTCTTATTTCATTGCTGTTTCCAGTAAATTGATTTTATCTCAACCCATGATCTTTTTGTGCTTCTACTTCTCCTTTGCAGCCCACTGAATGGGGGAGAAGGAGAGGAATCAGGGAGCAAATGACCAGTACGTGGCTTAGAGTGTTTCAATGGGAACACTAAATGGGGGAATTACATTTAAACCATGACAGGAAGGAATGCAGCATTTTTCTGGGCTGAATGCCTCTCTGTTCTTTCCTCAGTATGAATTACAGCTATCTGAGTCTGCACAGCCTGCTTCACCTCCTCTCTGATTAAACTGACGTTGCTTCAAAGCCACTTTGCCTTCATAAGAGGAATGAATTCATCCTGAACCTCTGTTTTTGGAGAAGAATTCAAGCTGCCCATGATATGTCAATGTAGGTGGTACTGTTGACCAGTAAGTCAACAGAAATTTAAGAGCTAATTATTCCTGCAGGACTTTAGCCTCAAAAATTCAATCTGGAGCTCCTGTCACACCAGAAGGTTCCAGTGGAAGCCTTAAAAGAGAGCAGCAGCATCTCCTCCCTCATCATACTTCCAACCTCCCACCATACTGCCTATAGATTTTGATGTGGGTTTTGTTAGGTTACTGGGCTTTTTTCCCCATGTTTTTCAAGGCTTCTGTGCCTGAATTAGTTTCTACAGGAAAGTAAAGAATGTTCTGCTCAGAAAAATGCTGTCAGGAGTCTCCTGAAGATCTGAAGATAAAGCTGGGGAAGGCTGGGTAACCCAGCCTTGTTCTAACCTCATCTCTGCTGCAAGTATATTTCATGTAAGGAGCACATGAGCTCCTAGGGGTTCCATCTGCAGCTCATTATATTTTCTCTCCCTTCTCCTCAGCACCTCAGTGGTGTTGAGGACCATGATATTGACCTGAATTTATGACTGCTCATGTCCATCGACTGATGAGGTGTTATCTTGTAGCATAGTTATAATAAATCTTAATTTGAGTAACTACCACAGTACTTGACTTGCTTCTGTTAATTGAAGGCTTGCAAGCAAGCTGTCTCAGCTCCCACATTAGCTGCACTCCCAGTTGTCTGAAGCCACATGATATCCTTGTACATCTTTGTATAATCAAGGTTGTGTGGCATTTACTATTTTTATTTTGTCAACACTCTAAGACCACCCTTCACCTCTTCTCTGTATATCCTGGGTCTCCATTGTATATTCTGTTCTTGTCCAGTCCCTGTGGATAAAACAACTGCAGCATGCACAGAAAAGGTGAGATTTCCTCTTATCTAAATTGTTCGCATGCATTAGTTAAAAGCTACCTGACCTCTGAGGTACCTCACTAGCAAACCCTTTTCCTTCACACCTCTTATTACCTCTTCACTGTTTCCTATTTTTGAGATAATTTTCTATCCTAAAGCTATTATTTTAACCTGTGTACCATAACTCTCTGCCTTATTCAATTATCTTCAGTGTGGAATCTTATTACTCTTTGAAAATGTAAGTGTATGAAACACTGTAGTTCCCTTACTCCTGCTGCAGCAACAATATCTCTTAAGAATGAAAATGAGTTAGTTTAAGCAGGACTCCTAAGGGTTCACAATGGATATTTAGAATCAAATTCTTCACATTAAAGTCTTCATTAAATGTCCTTTATATAATTTCTTCACCTGTCTCCCTTTTTCCTTAACTATGCTAACCAGGCTGTAATTTGTTTGCCATAATACACTTTGTTCAATAGCAGTTGTAGGTTTCCTGTTTTCCAGTCCTCTGGAGTATGTCCTGTGAAGAGAAAACAAAGCTCTGTCTCCTTTGTCCTCTGGAAAGTTTGGAGCAAAATAACTGTTTAACAAATCTGCCATCTTCATCCTTGTTGCCAATTCTCTACTATCACTTTTTAGTGGACCAATTTTCTCTTTTATGATCTGTCAAGTGAAAATATATGTGAAAAGTCCTTTATTTTACTTGAGCATTGCCTGGCAATTTGGATGTTTGGTTTCCTTATTTTACACCTTTAACCAGAAAGAAACATGCTGCCATTTACCCCGGTAACAGAAGTTAGTAACTATTGAATTCGTCAGGCATGTTATAGATTGCTACTTGAATGAAAGTTCTTTATCATAACCCCTGCTATAATAAAGTGCTGATGCATTTCCCACCTTTCTCATCAAAAAGCTCTGTTCTCTACAAGGCTGATATAAACAGATGATCTTCTGGGGGCCCTTTCCTGCCTCTGCAACATATGAAGGGCTTTAGAGGGAATGGGTACTCTCTATTGGAGAGTACGGAAGCTTGAAAAAATAGATAATACCAGTTACTCTCTGTATCCATCCAATTGAATAGAGAAATCAATTTACATTTAATAACGCAATTCCTTCAACAGTTATGAGAATCAGTATAGACCCCAGCTTAGCTGCTTCACCACATATTTAGCCGGACCTCTTTTATGAGGAAGTAATGGTATTCTGAGATCAGTACATGTTAAATCCCACTAAATTTACCACGAGGGAAAGCTTATTTCATCTAGGTCATACCTGTGTTATGAATGCTTTAAAAGCAGAAAATCTGAAATCTCTCATTCATTTGCAGTTTCCATATAAAATGGAAGATGGTTGCTTAAACTTAATAAGCCTATAAAAATCAGGCTTATCTTCTGTGTTCTTTCATGGAAAGAAGATAATTTTCAAAACCTTGACAAACATGGAACAGATTATTATGCATTTTGTAGATGGGGTTGTCCTCTTTAGGATGATACTTTAAAGTTTGTTTTGCTCTGTCCTATTTCAGCAATTTTAGAGGCTCTGTGACACTGTCCCTGCTGGCAGAGTGGGGAAGAGGACACGGGAAACATAAGCACTAGATCCTCAATCAGAGATTCTTTGGAAATTTCTTCAGGTTTTGCATTTGTCCTTCTGATACAGGATCACATAATATGCTGAGTTGGGAGGAACCTGCAAGGATCACCAAGTCCAAATCCTGGCCCAGAACAGGACACCCCCAAGAGTCATACCATGGGCCTGAGAGTGTTGTGCAAATGCTTCCTGAATTCTGTCAGGCTTGAGCTGTGACCAGTTCCCTGGGGAGCCTTCCAGTGCCCAACCACCCTCTGGGGGAAGAACCTCTTTCTAATATCCAACCTAAACCCCCCCGACAAAACTTCAGGCCTCGAGTCCTGTCACTGGTCACCGCAGAGCAGAGATCAGTGCCTGCCCTTGCTTTTCCCCTCGCAAGGAGGTTGTAGACTGCAGTGGGGTCTCCCCTCAGTCTCCTCCAGGCAGAACAGATCAAGTGACCTCAGCCACTCCTCATACAGCTTCCCCTCAAGGCTCTTCACCTTCTTCATTTCTCTCCAACGCATCAGCTTCCTGACAGGCACTCATCTAAAATCCCAAATCTTGCTAAAAATAGGACTTAGACTATTATGTGTAAGTGTTAATCCAAAGAAGAGATGATGTTTTTCTGTCAGAACAATTTTGTCAAAGAATGCTGATTTTTGGTAATATTAGAAACATCCTTAATAGCTTTGTCAAGATGATTAATAACAAAACCAAGTTTCTTAGGTATGGAAAAATAGTTTTGTTCTGACTTCTGTACAAAGTTATAATGCAGCATAATAATGCTAAATACAAAAATGTCTCAAATGATTAATGGATAGCAGGGCTAAATGTATTCTCATGAGACTTGCAGAGGGCTGCCACCCAAGGGACCTCAAAAGGGTAGGGGAGTGGATTGGCAGAAACCTTGTAAGTCTAGTAAAACTATGACTGGGAGGGAATAACTCTACATGTGCAATAGTGCAGGTGTGGATGAATCTGGAGAATTTGCTGCATGCTCTGGTGGCAGTCAAAGTTGATCATGTAGGAGGCTGTATTGGCCAGGATGTAACTGCTGGGTTGAGGGAAGGGACTGTTGCCTATTCTCCAGCACTTGTGTGTTGAAAGTGCTATGCCTGGTTTTGTCTCTTCCCACTAGTAGAGACTAACAAAGTGGAGCCAGTCCAGGGGACAGCTGCCAGGATGGTGAAGGGGCTGGATGATGTACATACTGAGAGGAAGACTGAAGGCCCTGGGACTGCTTATCCTGGAGGAGAGAAGGCATTTGAGGGAATCTTCTGTTACCTGTAGGGGTCTTGTCAGTGAAGACGGAAAGCAGGGTCTTCTCTGAAGTGCATAAGATACTGAAGGGACAATGGTTGGCTGTTGCAAACTGCTGCAAGGAAAATCATGGGTTATAAAGCAAAACTTTCACTGTGACAGTGGTCAAACACGGGAACAAGTCATCTGGAGAGGCTTCGGAACTCTTAAGAGCCTGACTGGGCAAGACTTTGGTAGCCTCACTTGACTCTGAAGTCAGCCTTACTTTGAGCATAAAGTGACATTAGATGGCACTTGAAAGTTCTTTTCAATCTAAATAACTCTGTGAAAAATTGTGGTAAAGTTTGATACAGACCTTGATCAAAATTTTGGTAACATGGATTTTTTTTTTGTTTTTCCAGAATGGGAAGAAATGTTTATAATTCTATAAGTGAAGAAACTGTTCCCATCAAAATTGTAGTAAGGTTGCTCCTGATTCAATTTTAAAATTGTCACAAATATAAATGAGTTTAAATATGATACTTCTACCTCTCTTCTAGTTCAAGCCAATAGTGTGTTGTCATATAGCAGAGATAAATGTGCATCTTCCTCCTATTTCAATCCATGGCATGCTAAACAAAAAGTAGTAGCATGAGTTCTGCAGTTGAACTCCAATTTGTTAACCATGTTTCCTAGGGCAGTGCTCACAGACCACAAGAGATGATAACCCCGCTGTGCTAAGCACTCTACCAGCATATTGTATTGCTTTATATTACAGAAAATGTAATTTTTCCTAATCACTTGACATCTGGAGTTCTATAATACAAAAAATAAAAGGGGTTTTTTTGCCCAAGTAGTGGGTTTGAACAGCCAATGAGTATTTTTATATAGTTTGTTCAAAACCAGATTTATTTGTGTGCATGTTCATGAAAATCTCAGTGTTTATTTTAAATCCTTGTGTACTCATAGAAATATTAATAACTGCATATTGGAATTAAGAATCTGCATGTAATGCTTTGTATTTGGTAGGTTATGTAAATTAAATCTGTTTGAAATCTTAATACAATTTATATCACAGAAAATGTGCATTGCAACCAGCTGCACATTGTGCTTGAAAAGTTGTGCTAATTCTACAAGTTAATTTAGAAGGTTTCATCTCATATTGCAGCACTTGGTTTTAATAGAGAAGGCTGGAAGTATTTACAAGACCAAGATTATTTACTGAGGCAATTTGAGAATACTTTTAATGAAGTATGGATAAGAGGATTCTTCATACTGCTTGGAGAATTCATAAATAGGGAAAAATATTATGAATCAATCCCTTGGTTCTCTGAAAGATCAGCAAAGATCAGCCCTATTTTATTTTTCCTTTTAGACCAATATTCTCTCTAGGATGTAGGTATGCTCCACAGGAGCACATCCAAGTATTAGTTGTGTAGCTGGCAAAGGAGACAGGGCCCTCAATAGTTATTTAAGGAAATCCAAGTGAATTTTAATTCATTTTACAAAGAAAATGTTCTGTTAGAGGTTACTTATTAATCTTGCTAGTGTAGAAGCCAGTATTTTAAGAAATCCAACAAACAACTTCAAGAAAAGAAACGGTGTTAAAAGTGTTGATAAAGTATGGAATAAGAAAGATTATACTCTTGCATCTTAGGTTTGATGGAAGCCCTTGCCAAAGACTGTGTCAGTGAAGTTCAAGAAACAGAGGGCAGACTTCAGAGACCCTAACCTGGAATTGGGGAAGGGATTATAAAGTGTGTATTTCATAAAAATGAACAAGGTCATGCAAAGCAATTGTGAAATCAGCAGAGCCACAGGAGAGACAGTAGGCAGGAACTAAAAATTAGTTATTTAATCATATTCACTGTGTGATACGGGGAGTGATATGTGTAAGCCAGAAGAAATGAGATATTAAACAAGGAAATCAAGGGGTGGAAGCAGGTAACAGGCATTCTAAAAACTGGAACAAGTGGGAGAGAAAGAGAGGAAAAAGAAAGCAGATGAGAAATATTTCAGGGAAAAGTGTTATAGAAGAAAAATGGGAAAGGGAAAAAATGAGGGTAAAGACAAAAAAAATTTTGTCGGTTTTGTGTGTAGGGAGGGAAATTAACAGATAAATGAACTAGAAATTCAAGAAACTTAGCATCCAGGATTCAGTTAATTTAAACAAATTGCAGATGTTTGCTCAGAAAGATGTTTTTTATAATGGAGTAAGCATATTTATGGGATTTCCTCAAACACTGCAGCATACCTTGTATAAAGGAAGTTTATTTTGGAACAGAGGGTTTTGCCAAAAACCTGGACTGGTGCCCCTTTAATCATGAGCAAATGCCAAAGTTTGGGGAGATTGAACAGCCCTCTAGTCAAAAGAGAGCACTGAGAGCAGATGCCAGCCCATCAATGCAGCTGAGCTGAAGTCAGCAGGGCTGGATTGAAAGGGAGGGGCGGTATAAAGAGGGGCTTGCTGGATAGTGGTGGAAGGAGGTGGTCAATGAGAGTATTTGGCAGCAGAGGAGACCAACTGATAAACTTTGGAAAACTTAGAAAAGCAGTCAGAGTGAAGTTTCTGAGCCACTGACTGGAATAAGATAAATTCCTTCTTATGTGATGCTCCATTTTGCAGTTGGTTTTACTCTCGCCTGTACATACTCCACTGTTAGATGCTGTACAAGAGCCTCACTGCTCACATTGTTAGAGACTTAATTCACAAATAAAACTTAGCTCAAAGCCATTTGTTCTCTTGCCAGTACCAGCTTCTGCTTTCAAGTAGCTCTGGCTTAGATACTCTTCATTCTCTTCAACAAAGTTGAATATCTGTATCCCTAGTAGATATTTTTGTTCCCTCTCACCCTCTCCAATGCAGCTGACCCAAACTATATATTCCATAAAGTCTTTCTGATGCATTTTCCAGAGTGCTAGGAGCTGGTTCTGGTGATGGTTGCCTTTTCCACAGCTGCCTGATTGATGGTTTATTCTTGTCACGAGATTAAAGCACATACTCTGTCTGAAGAAGAGCACAAGACTGAATGAAGATGAATAAACAAGGACACAGCTACCTGAGATGGAAGGCTTATCATTAAGGAGATTACAAAGTCCTATCAAGTCTCATTCGAGAGGTGCTGCTCTTCAGTGCAGTGTTATTCTGATTAACTTGATAACAAAAAAGCCCTGCACCATGAGTCTTGATGCAGAGACCTCCAAGACTAGTAGAGTGCTTTGTCTGCAAGAGCCTGGTTTGTAGTGAAACACACAGACCCTCTTAGCATTGGTCTGAAAATGGCCATACCCAGCCTGGGCATCTGCTGATCTGGACACCAGCACAGGAAGGTTTGGTCTGGTGCTCGCTTGCAACTGAAGGTGTCACTGAGGTAAATGCTCTCCTCTCCCATGAGACCTGAGTAACACAGTGAAAGCCACCTGGGATATGTTTTTGCTTACTGGCATGAAACTTCTTAGCCAACCAGACAACGGGAGGCTGTTTGCCTTCCAGGATATCAGGATTTTCTTCTGCCTCAGATTTATACAGCAAAAAAAAAAAAAAAAAGAGGAAGCAAAGAAACACAGAACTGCATTTTTTAACTCCAGTCAATTTTTTTTTTTTTTTAGTACTTGAAGTCATTATCAAGCGTATATATATTCTTCACAAATTACATTCTTCAATTTGTTTAAACTCAGATCCCCTTCACTGATTTTCAACTAGTTTAGCTAGCAGCACTATGCAGTCTGTGTGTAAGTAATGGCAGCTTTTTGGTCCAGCAGCTCCCTTAGCAAAGGGAAAATTTGGACAGGACTTTCCAGTCACTGAGATCTTGCAGCCATTTATTCCCCTCATGGCACAGAATTGTTCTCTCTCAGCTGCATGTGGAAAAGCAAGTGAAATACACCGAGCACTGAGGAATCTAAAAAAGATGTCCTGTTAAAAACGATGACAAAAGAGCCTGCCCTCAAAGTTTTATGTTGGGACAAGATTTTAGGAGTTCAGTTATTGGCAGGTGCTGTGTGTTCACCAAGCAGATGGGATCAATAAAGCCTTGTAAATATATACGTCCCTTACTTTTACAGCTGTACTTCTAAATTTAGGGGATTGTGTGTGTGTATATATGTATACTCAAGTACCACCAACAGTGTTGAATTTGTTTCTCCTAGTTTGATGAAGAAAAGGTACTGTTTGTACACTAGAGAAGTGAACTTTTTAAAACTATATAAATCCTAGAACCTGTAAAAAAGCTTAGACAGGCAGTAACCCCTGGCAAAACACTTGACACACTTATTCTTTGTGTGATGTAATAAATCCAGTTCAGGAGTTACAAATACATATTTTTCCCAAATCATCTGTTTATGCCAAGGCTGGCACCATCAGCCCACAAGTGAAATAACTGTGGGCTTCTGTGCCTTGAAGAGGCTGCTCACCTGGGACCCAAGAGACAAGGACAATCAGCAGGGAAGAATATGAAGGAATTAAAAGCAGAGGATAAATAAAACAAGGTGAAGAACAGAAAAGATGACAAGGGTGTGTGTCAGACTGAGGAGTCCAAGAAAATAAAAAAATCCAAGGAGGTGAAAAAAAAGCAAGTGTTATCAGAATTGGGGAACTTACAATCAGTGATGGTAGAGTGGGTGTGAGAGTATGTTTGCATTCAGGTTGGGTAGTGGTTTGGTCCCTAGCAGCTAACGGGAAATGAATGTCTGTCCCAGAGGAATTTTTCATATATTTATTTTTCTTCCTGTATTGGGATGATAATTCAAGCAGAGCCTTTCAAAGTCATGAAAAGCTTTGTTTTGAACATGCCAGTGAATCAGGTTGAAGCCAGATATTTGTACTAAGGGCAGTGTGATGATAACCTGTGGTGGGCTGCACTGCTGTGGTCTCATTTGAACTACAGCAGGGACATGCTCTCTGCCCTGTCTAATATGCCAAAGTTCCAACAGACCTGCATGGCTCCTTGAGAAAGGACCTCAGTGCATCTGAGGAAATGCGGTCTGGGCTCCTGTGTCTATAGTGGGATCCATAAAAATACATGCAGGTCAGCTCATCTTAATGAAATGTAGGAAGCTGCATACATATATTGGAAATACAGATCTTAATAGCTGGGCATGCTGGATTTACTGGTTTGTGTTTGGAAATTTGCAGAAATGCTTTATCTGAATTTTCCTTTGCAGTCTAGCATAGATTTTTGTGTTTGCTGTTGTGCTTATTCTTCCCTGACTATTAGTGTTATTTATCTTTTTTAGTTCTCTGTACCTTCACATCCTTCTGCTTCTTGTGCTGAGTCTAATTTGTACTTTCTCTCCCATGTTTTCCTCATAAGCCATTTTTTCTGAATTCCAGTGCCCTCCTTCACAATCTATTTTCTTCTCAGCACAGTCCACCCCTGGTTTGTTTCCCTCCCATATGTGTGGCAAGGCATTCCAATACAGAAGGCTTTATTCAAGAAAAATAGTAAAAAATGGGGACTGTCTACCTTACAAGTTATTTTTCTTAATGTTTGCTATGTCTGTCTACATGGGAATCTGTTGCACTGTGAGTTCACATACTAATTTACAATAAATTTATGGCGCAGTGAATTAGCCTTAGGCTCCTAAACATCCTGGTAGTTTTTACAATGTTATGCATAGTGCTTTCCAGTTTATAGTCTTACAGTTTAAAAAATGCACATGCAGTAAAATGTACTTATAGTTTTTGAATATTCAGATTTTTAAGGTCAGTGAAATTAGTGTTTCTCTCTTTTTTTCTTTTTCTCTTTTTTTTTTAAGATATTTTAAAAAAATGTTTGATTGTCTTGAAGATCAATGCAAACATGCATGTTGAAAGTTTTCATTCTTTCATGAAATTATTTGTGATTCTGAGCACCAGGTAGTGTTCTTCAACTTGTTGAAAATGTGTGATGCAGGACTGGAATATGCTTAAATCTACCGGAGACAAATTGCTCC
>VXBB01016560.1:333533-354011 GCA_013399915.1 Illadopsis cleaveri
AAAAAAAAAAAAGGCGAGATATGGAATGATACTGAGACATGCACACCTTTCCACTTGCAATTTAATGTTCTCTACTCACTACAGAAATCTGCATTAATGTAGCTCTCATGAAACAGCCCTCTTCCACCTCTGCCTCTGGGACTGAACTTCCGTGGCAAACTGAATCCAAAAGCTGGAGTTTGCCTTTGTACATCAAAATTAAGGTCAAGGTCTAAAACTGAGATTAGTGACTTGTCTCAGACCTTCGGTTTTGTAGGATAGAAAGTTACTAGATAACACTTCATATCTTGCAAAGGGCATCAGCAAAAGTAGAAATATGGCCCTACATGATGTTTATCCTTAACATAAACCGAGCCCTCTTCCCTGCTGCATGCTTGGGTTCTCTCATGCTGTTCCCATCTAAACACATATCCTTCTCTCCTTGATCTTCTTTGTGGTAGGTAGTTACAGTCATAATAAAGTATGCAGTCCCTGGTCCATCACTGCCTTTAAACCCTTTGTAATTGCAAGTATTCAAATTGTCTTCAATTCATACTCTATTGCTCTATTTGTTTGCCTCTATAAAGGTTTTTTGTCAGTATGCAATTCTGCTTGGCAAACGTGTTTCTGGATTTGTAATATGGTTTAGTCATGGTTAGCAAATTATAATTTCAGTGAGACTTCAAGGAGTTTAAACCTCAGTAAACTCAATAACAGTGTTGATGTGTTGATATTTGTTTTCTTCCAATGTCTGTCTAAACATTCTTGTTTTTCAGTTGTCAAAGAGTTCATTTTTCCCTTTATTTCTTAAAAATGAGGATGTACTCTCATGGGCCTGAATCTCCAGGATAGCATTTTTACGATATTTATTCACAAAGTTAGTTACATTATGCGGTTGGAAAAGAGACACTGTGATCTGCCTGGGCATGTCAATAAATTTGGATCAATGTCTTCAAACCCAAGGGCTTAAAATGAGGCTCTGAGCTCCTAAAGCCTTGGGCATCTTCTGAAATTCCAGTCCTGGTATACTTGATGAAATCTTAGAAGGTAAAAATCAGTTCTATTTGTTCAGTCTTTACCACTTTTACACCACTATTACGATGATCAGTTACTTATTTCACAGTAAACTTTTGAGTTAAGTTTTATGTAAATATAGGAAGATATATAAAGTATTCCATATAACTACAATAAAATATCATATAAATGTACTATACTGACTGTAAAATGCATAATTCTGGTTACTTATATTCAGCAATGCCCAGAACTTCATATCAACTTACTTCTGAATATCAAATCATGTATTTATGGGCCTAAATATCCATATAAAATCCATTATCTACAACTTACATTAGGTAGTACACACAAGTTGCAAGTTCAGTGATAGGGTGAACACTTCTTTATCTATCTTTCTTTATCTATGTTTGGGACCAGGTCTTAAAAATAAGAAAATTCATCTTGGCAGGGGCTCTGAGAGATCATTCTGTCCGGCTTCCCACTCTAAACCATGATCAGTGCTGATTTCAGACTGGCTTTGTCAGGCCTTTGGTACAGCTAGGTCTTGAAAACCTCCAAGGAAGACTGTGCAACATGTGTCAGCCTTCAGCAAGGTTTCAGTGATTTTTTTTTTTTCCTTTTATGTAGATAAAACAACTTCTGTTTCAGTTCAGGATCATTGTATCCTGGTGTCCCACAGTCCGCCTCTGTAAAGATCTTGGGTCTCCCATCTTAATCCCCCTGCAGGCAGGAGGAGCCTGCTATCAGGTTTTCCCAGAAAAGCCTCACTTCCTCAGCTTCTGCTCACAAGGCATGTGAGCTTCCGGACTAGGCTGTCTTTGCAGTCAGCTCTTGCCTCAATTTATCTCTCTGGTACTGGTAAGCGCATATGGATCAAGAATTTCTGAAACAGATTCCAGATTTGGTCAATTCTCACTATTGTGAAAATACATCTTGAAACCTCTCTCTAGGCAGAGTCCTGGGAGATTCAGTTATGGACTGATACAAAGAGAAGGGGTTGAGTACTTCACTTTAAATATACCTGCTGTTACAAAATCACCTGCCCATTGAGCAAGAGGTCCCTGTCTTCTGTGTTTATTCTGTCATTAGTACAGAGGTAGAAGGGCTTCTTGTTACCCTTGTTCCTCATTGATTTCAATTGCAGCTGAGCTTTGGCTTTTCTAATGCTACCCCGGCATGGCTAGGAGATTCCTCTATATTTCTTTGCTTCCTGCCTTAATTCCAGCTCTTGTATATGGTTAGTTTGTGCTGGAGCTCAGTCCCTGTTTGATAAAGCCAATCTCCTCCTGTTTGCTACTTTTTCTGAACATAGGTGGGCCACTCTTTATGCTGAGGAGAGGTTGTCCTAAAAGTCTAGCCAGTTCACTTGAGGTCATTTTTCCTAATGACCTGTTTTTCACAAGATCCTACCTACCAGCATTCTTCACAAATATTTTCACCCTTAAATTAATCTGTGGACATTTTAAACCTAGTTATTAATAGTCTGTCTTGTCTGATTCCACTTAAGATTATTTGTGTTGATTCCTTCTTTCCCCAAATTGCTTCTTGTTCCCCTCAGTGCATGACATTATCGGTTAAGTATACCTTAGGTTTTACAAACCTTGTCACTTCTTCCATCAACTCAGGGAACAGCTTTCTCCAAGGGTTTTTATTTTTTCCTTTTTCTTTTTCTTTTTTTAATGGCTTAATAATGGAAGATGGCAAGCGCTTTTTTGTAATCTCTCTCTTTCTCTTGTAATATCTCTCTTTCTCTAAAGAAACTCACTGCAGTCACAGTTGAAGATTCAGGGAGAGAAAATCTATCTCTAAAAAAAAATAAAACCAATCTAACGCAACTGATTATAATGCATATTTATCATGGTTTAAAAAAAAAGGAGAAAAGATTCCTTCTTGGTGAAGGATTATAAAGGTAATGCTAAAAGAAATAAATTAGCTCTGGCAATATGGATGTTTTACTCTAGCCTGCTGTTAGTTTGCAATTATTTCAGCATGATGATTTTCTTATGTGCCTTTTGTTTATACAAATTGTTAACTTCTTTCCCTTCCCCCCTCCCCTTGGTGCATGCTGAGCATATGCAATACAATTTTTGAAAATTTATACTTCGTTTGGAACTCTCTTTAATCTCCAGTTTTAATCGATTTCATGCTAGCTGCAGCACAACTGAGGGAACAAAGAAAAATTAGTAAGAGACAATTTGATCAAGACAGTTGGATAAAGGGTGGCATCATGAGACCTTTATGATGCTGTTCTTTGGAGGGTTTACTCCAGTTTTTATTCCACACCTTCACAGTTTACTGGACAAGATTTTTTTGTTCATGAGATAATATTCAAATAATGAATTTTTCTTGCACTTACAATAAGAAAGAGATTTGAAGCTGCTCAGACAGAAGTCTTATGTAGTTCCCCTTCCATCAAAGCAGAGCTGGATGACTATTTTGTTAAACATGAAAAGTTCCACTAGTCCTCTTGCAACAGCCTCACTATTAGGGAACTACAGTATCCTTTAATATAAATAACAACTTTTTTTTTAATGCCAGATTAGAAATGTGAAGTCAACAGTAAAAAGATTCACTCAGCCCAAACTGCTTCACCGATTGAACAGTGAAAACAAGCATATTGCTTTCCTGAAAATGAACTATAAAATACTAAAAGGCAGACTGTGGTATCTGATAAACTTTCATGTAAGAAAACACAGCAGGATAAAGGTCTTCCAAAGTTTTCTATTGATACCTCTGTTTAGTTGTGTCTGTCCAATTTTATTCTGTAAATAGGTTTGATCCTGTTTTTAGAATGAACTGATTCAAAGTGAATATAATACCAGGCTGTCTTATGAATAACACATTTATAGATGTGTCTGAGCCTTAGTTATACTGATTTAAACCTACAATGCCTGTACACATACTTGAATTTGCATCAGACCCATGAACCCTGTGGCACCAACAGCAATCCCACCACTTGGCCATCAGTTGCCTTAAGGAAAGCAAGATATAGAAGCTGTACCCCCTAGGGTGCCAGCCCTTTATGTGCTTGCTGACTACAGCTGCCCTACACCTAGACCTCTGTGGTGCAGGGAACAGACTGCATGGCTCACAAACAGGTGTCTAGTGAGCCCAAAGCACTACAGCCCCTAAACTCTAATGGAGTTACTCAAAATTTGATGTTACTAAACTGTTTAGATGCACCTGCAAAATGTGTTGCATTACAATGAAGAAAGAGCTTGGGGGGTTTCCAGCCAGTGTTATTTTTCTTTTTAATCAGTTAACTGAGACCACGATGCCCTACTGGCAGTTGCAGATGTCTGCTTTTCAGGCCAGAGCTCTGTTGTTTTCTCCCTACCTAAAAGCATCACGCTCCTGAGCTCTGCTTCTTGAGGGATGAGAAGAAAACCTATGTTCTCTAGCAAACCTTTTGGCAACTGACACTAATAAGTACCAGTGGGAAATGGTTCCCTTATAGAAAAATTCCCCAGTGTGAGGATTTGGATATTCTTTTGGAAGCAGAGCCAAGTAGCCTGCAGGACTCTTACCTGGTGCTACACTCACCTTCAGAGTTCATGACCCAGGTTAGGATCTGGCACAGTAAACCAGTTTCATATGCATCTATAGATTTTCAAATAAAAAATGTTTATTGAGTGTTATATTCATCTAATTTATTTTAATGCTATTAAGGTAGATAAAGACAGAACAATACAGTGATCAAATTGCAATCTATTGTTTTTAATTTTCTCACAGTATCAAGTTTTAATTCTTTGCCAAGGGAAACAACATGGTACAGGTAAAATGCCTGCTCCTGTCACAGTTAGCAAGAGAGCTTTTCCAAAGCCTTAACACAAGTTGAAGATTGGATTGTGCAGTAAATCATGTTTTGAACCCAATGACAGTTTATTGAAAGTAGCTTTGTGGAAGTGAAACTTCAAACAACACACACAAGAATATGTTGACTAATAAGATGGAGTAACAAAAGGTAAAGTTTCAATTTGAAACAAGAATAAAAATAGTTTGAAGCACTTCCACCTGATTACTGAAGATGTTTATTTTAGGTAGTTGTTGGCAGGATTTCAAGTGCTGAGTCAGCACCTCTCTTCTTACTAATGATTCTAAATTTTCTTCTTGTGCTCAGAAAGACTAGGACAGGGAAACACAGAGGGTTTCAGATGTTGTACAGCAGGATAGTTTGAATAGCAGAAACATGAAAGCCCATTTTCTTTCATCTATTTTGCTTTGTTCTTGTGGGAATTACTTCTCATATTTTCCATGAGCATGTGTGGCTTCTGGGCTAACTGGGTGAATCCTAGAGTCCAGAATAGTCATTGCAATCAAATTCATTTGGAGAACTGTTAATGTCAATCTGGGAAGCCTCATCACTAACAAACATCCATTTTAGCAAATAGACGACAGGTAAGAGGATCTTTTGAGTGTGGTGTGTCTGACGTTGGCTGGGTGCCAGGTGCCCACCAAACCCCTCTATCACTCTCCCATTTCAGCTGGTCAGTAGAGAGAAAACAAGACAAAAATCTCTTGGCTCAAGATAAAGACAGGGATAGATCACTAAGCAATTGCTGCCATAAGCAAAACAGACTTGATCAAATTAATTTATTGCCAGTCAAATCAGAGTAGTGTAATGAGAAAACAAACAAAAAAAAGTTGTAAAATACCTTTCCCCCACCTCTCCCTTCCTCCTGTTTTCATCTTCACTCTCAATTTCTGTATCTACTCACTCTCCCAAGCAGCTCAGGAGGACAAGAACTGGAGGCTGCGGTCTGTGTTGCTCCCCTCTCCTCACAGTCTTCCCTTGCTCCAGTGTGGGTTCCCTCTCACAGGAGACAGCTCTCCACAAACCACTCCAATGGGAGTCCTTCCCACAGGCTACAGCTCTTGCAAATTTCTCCAGTGTGGATCCCTTCCACATGGTGCAGTTCCTTAGGACTTCTTTAGAACGGGTTCCTCATGGGTCCACATGACCTACCAGCAAGCCTGCTCTGGCATAGGCTTTCCATGGGGTCACAGCCTCCTTCAGGCATTCATCTGCACCAGTGGGGGTGCTCTATGGGCTGCAGGTGGATCTCTGCTCTATTGCAGACCTCCATGAGCTGCCTGGCTCTCCATGATCTTCACCACAGGCTGCAGGATAATCTATGCTCAGGCACATGGAGCACTTTCTGCCCCTTTCCTCACTGACCTTGCTGTCCACAGGGCTGTCTCTTTTACCTATTCTCACTCCTCTCTTCTCTGGCTGCAAGTGCTCTCACACAGGAAATTTTTCCCCTTAAATATTTTTGGCAGCCCGAAGTGCTGCCACTCTTGCTGACGGTCAGTGACAGGTCCCTCTTGGAACCATCTGGCACTGGCTCTACTGGACATAGGGGGAAGCTTTTAGCAGCTTCCCTCAAAAAATACCTCTGTAACCTCCCTGCTACCAAAACCTTGCCACGCAAACCCAACACAATAGGAAAGATTAAAGATATCAGGGATACATTGTCAAGAAGGCTATTTATTGCATCCTTTCCTGTCTGGATGAGATAATGGATGAGGCAGCCACAATAAGCAAAAAAATTGTGTTTGATGTTAAATGCCTAATTGTCTAATCTATTTGTAGTTATCTTCAAGAGATTTTTTTGAATAATTCAACCTTTCTTAAAATTCTTAAGACTGTTCTAGTAGGGTACTAATATGAAACTTTAAGCACTGCCAGAAAAACGTGACTTGCAGCTTGTGGCAATGTCCTTTGAACTCCTTTTCCTTGAACTGGCTTCAGATTCAAGTCAAATTAGGACTTCTCATCAACCTGACTTTCTTAAAAGTGGTTCACTTTTGCAATGCACAGCTGACAAATCAAATTTAATCTTCAGAATGGAAATGTTTTAGTTCTATAAGACTTTGTGTTAGTAATGCCATTGAGTGATATTCAGAATAGTGTTTTGAAAAGCCATTCAATAATTCCATCTAAATTATTTACTGAGTGGAAAATATGATGGATAACAAATGGATGCCCTTGGAAAAGAAAGGAGTACAACATCTGGAGTGCAGTTTGTAATCCCAGAAGTACAACTAACTCATGTTGCAATTGAGGGCTAGTGAAGGTGAAAAGCAGAGGAGAATCAGATTTGTAGTATAGTCAGCAGATCAGCCAGTAGATGTGATGTCTGCAAAGAAACTCAGCCTGAAATCTTTGCATTGCCTTGCCTCAGAAGCACATGCACACATGGCACAGAGAGTTTGCAAGAAGAGGATTGTATCAAAGACAGAGGAAGCTTGAGAAATAGCCCTGCATTCAAAACAAAGAGGAAGTTTTGTGTTTTGCTTCAGTCTGGTCACACAGCTTGTGGTGTATTTGCAGTGAGTTCTCTGGCCTCTCCCCTGCAAGCAGCTGTGCCATGGACTGCTAAACTGCTGTGGCGCACAAATACATCTGGTAGCTGCATGGTTCGTCCTGTGCAGCTCTCTAGCTGCCACAAGAATTCAAATAAACCTGGTTGCAATTATTGCTTTTCCTGCAGATTTGATATGGATGCAGAAGAGAGGAATTCTCACATAAGTATTCAATTCCTTAAATCAGTCCTCTTTGCAAAGTGCAGAATTCTTTTTCTCTATATACAAACAGCTTGCTGGAAAACATTTTTATTTTTCGATATCAATTATGAAAACATCCATTAATACTGGCACAATAAAACAATTGCATACAGGCTATTTATTGTTAAATTTTCAACTCTGACTAGATCATAATAAAGCAAATTTGAAGGAGGAAAGCTGGCTAATAGGTAAAATGTGACAAAACCCCACTATGTGATGGAATATCCAAGTTCAATCTTTTGTACTGCTTTAGAAAATACATGGTTCCAGGGTTTCTTGCTCTTCCACCACCCTCTTGGCAACTTGAAATGGGGGATGAGCCAGGAAGTATGGCCTCAACAGTACCAACTGTGAAAAGCAAATGCCAGGTGTTTGAACCACATGGAATCCTGAACTCCCATAAAAAGGCACATGTTTGCAGCTGTTCTGGGCAGTATATAGCAAACTAAATAAACCTACATTCATTTATGCCCCAAAATGTTGTTAACTAGCTTTAGTGAAGTAATTCATGGACTGTGGAGTATTTATCTTTTAATTCTGGGTAGCTATCTTACACAAATAATGCTTGTTTTACAATTTAAATATTTAAAAAGTTAGTTTGTATATATTCCTCTGTACATTTAAACACATACATCTAGTGAGAGATGGAGGCACACAATACCAAATGCTATTAGGAAGAAGTTGTTGAATGAAACTGAGTAAATTTGAAATATTGAAACTGCTGGAATTTGCCTTGACTCAGAGTTTTTAAGTCTCCTGAGTTGCCGAGATTTCTCACCGGTAATATTAAACGAGGGTTATTTATGTATATATGTATTTTCAGATTGATTTATTCTACAGGTGGAGTGAATTGTATTTGCAAATTACAAAGTGTATATGTGCAGTTTGGGTTAACAGAAAATCAAAATCAGCCTGGTTTCAGTTGTGGTGGTTTGAGTTGGTCCCTGGTGTCCTGTTTTCAAAAGCAAATTTCACTGCAGATATTCACTTATGAATATCCACTCATGAGAGTAATGTGTTGAATTTACCTTTTTTACTTATTTTGGTTTAAAAAAAACCCCAAACATAACCTGACATAATCTTGAGCTCACTAGACTTAAACTCGCTTTTATTTGAAGGGGGGGAAAAATGCTTTTTGTATCCAATGCTACTTTCCCCATTTATGGAGAGTCAGGGTTGGTGTAGTTGAAAAAACACTGCAGATAAAGCAATACAAAGCTGAGAAAGGGTAGATGGAAACAAAGTGTGGTGGTTGAGGGGTTTTTTGTTTGTTTAATTGTGGGGATATCTCCTTCACACAAATCTTGGAAATCAGGAGTTACTGTCTCCATTGGTCCGTGGAAGGGTTCACCCACACAATTTTTGTCAGGATTGCAACCTTGAATTGTGTGCCTTAATAACAAAGCTGTAAATGTGTTTTAAAAAGGAAAGAGACAAGTGGTTTAATCTAATAATGCAAGATTATTCAGCAAGAAATGCTGCTACAGTTCTGCATTGTTCCAAAACCAAGTGGTTCCAAAATTTGCTATGAGAGGTTAGTCCAGACCAGCTAAAGGTCTTCTTTAGCTGTGTTTTGTGTTTTTCTGCAGAAGTGTTTTTAATTCCACTGTGACTGTAGTTAAGAGCTTTGAAAATGCCTAACTTTTTTAAGCACAGTACAGAAGGCAACAGGGAATCATTACAATGACTCATAAGGCATAGGATACCAATATTGAAATAAAAATGAGTTGTTCCAATTTCTATGTTTCAAGCAGTAATTCTGCAACATCTAGGACTGCTTTATGAAGCACAATCTTTTTCTTTAATAAGGAGATAATCGAAAACAAGTTAGCTGGGCTTGAGAGAACAAACAATGTTTCTCCTGGCAGGCTGGGGATCATAAACATTTTTTTGACAAGGATTTAGAGAAAGCTCTGGCTGGAAGCTGGTCTTCCTAAACCCAAATATATATCTGATGTGATGATTCTACACTTCGGGAGGTGTCAGCAAAAAAAACCTCTTGGGTTCTTTTTGTTACTGCTTTGACAGCAACTAGTGTCTCGAGACACTAGGAAAGAAAAAGTGAGCCTGACAGGATAGGAATGAATTGCCTCCATGACAGACAGAAACTGCTATGTGTAAGGAGGTAATACACCAACTGAAGGAGGGTAAAGATAAATAAGAATGTATATGAGGGCAATATCTTTTCTATATTGAGTGTCTAAGGGCATTAGTCTTCCTTATATTTTTTCCTCTTGTCTCCTAGTTTCTTCCTGCCATGAAGTATACTTTTTTCAAGTTTGCAGGTTTGTTGTTTAAGTAGATTTTATTATGCATATATTCATTGTACTATGTCTTTTTCACCATTTTGCATATAAACCCCATATTGAAATATCTCTCTTAATCCCACATCTTTTGATGCCCCTGAGTGGTTTTCAAATGGATGACATGGACACAAATCCTTCACTTATGCAACCTAACGGGGGCCTCAGAAAGCCTGAGCTGCTCTGAACCCCACAGAAAGCAATATTATATGTCTAGGGGTTAAGCTGAAAGGATCTCTTATCACCCTGTACTTGTGGGCTTGGATTTTAATGTCTTGGATTGAAAGCTCATTTTGTGATACCTCTTGGTTTCTTTAGCTCTGCAGGTGATGAGTAGAAAAAGGTAAAATATTGATGTCATTGAAGTCTGTTGGTATTTTGAAGGTGTCAGGATGTTAGCTGGGAAGCATGAGTTCAAGAAGGTACTGTTCAAGTCATTAACAATGATTACGGTTAAAATTATTTCCCTGCTTTTTTGGTACATTTGTGGTAATTTTGATTTTTCTCATTAGCTTGTTCTTCACCATGGCTTCTGCTTTGACACTGCTAAACCTTAAGTCTAAAAACCAGATTAATTTTGCATTAGCAATTTACTTTTGACTTGTGAATAAAATTATTTAATTGCTTTGTGATTCAGCCAGAAAATACGAAAATAGAAATGGGGGGAAAGAGAATAAAAACTTTCAAACACAGGCTTGTATTTTAAAGGTGGTTTATTTACAGAAATGGAAAACAAATGTGAAACATGGGCTAAAAGACAGATAAAATCTGATGTAGGGCAGTGATATCCAAGAAAAAATGGAAAATATCTTTGCTCCTATTTTCCTGATCTCTGTAATAACATGTCTTAAAAGCAACTTATTTAAGACTCCTTGGACTATTTGCTGGCAGCAGATTTCATAAAAATATGAACAAAAATCTGAATTAAAGGTTGATTTTTGCCATTGTGTAGAGAAAAACGAGCCTCAGCTGTAAATAAGACCACATATTTCTCACTGCCACAGCAATCACTTTGATTTTATTTTTTTTTCCAACTGAAAAAAAAATTGGAAAAAATCTTTTTTTGAATTTTATGCTGTTGATCAAAAAGAATGAATGATGTTAGAGAAGGAAGGAAGAGTAGAACAAATAGGTTCTACACAGGTGTGCATGCTCTCAGTGGCTCTGTCAGTCACATTTGTTCAATCTAATCTGAAGAAAATAAACCCATTAAACTCTCAGTGGAAAGAATAACTTTTCTGATCCTTAGGTGAACAGCAAATACCCAAATCCCAGGGAAGCTGGACAGTACCTTACAGCAAGGGCAGCAAATTTGCACAAGGCAGAAACACAACATGGTTTCTCCTTGGACTTCAGAGGCATTTCTCTGACATCTATCCCCAAGCTAGAAATTATTCAGACATTAAATGTGCAGAAGAAAACAAGCTTATCATATTTTGAAGTCTTTTGGGCCCCTCTTCTCCTCTCTGTCAGGAATCAGTGACATCCTACCATATTTCATCTATGCCTGCCTAATTAACAGGTACCTTTCTTTTCAAGATAGGCCTATCATCATGACATGTCAATGCTTTTCTTTCTTTCTCTCTTTCTTTCTCTTTCTTTCTTTCTTTCTTTCTTTCTTTCTTTCTTTCTTTCTTTCTTTCTTTCTTTCTTTTGTTCTTTTTCCCCTATTTTTTTTTTGATGGGGAGATTATCTTTATGGTTTAGCATTAATAGCAGCTCAGATGAGGAGGAATAAGCACACATTATTAGGAACGACTGGCTTCACTCAGATGCCATTGCACTGGTTGGCATACTCATTACAATCTGAAAATTACCTTCACTCGTATAACTGTGTCATCAAAATCATAGCATCTAAGCTAATAATTTAACAAAAACCTACAGAACAGATTAGTTTTATATTCTCTTCACCCCTCAGTCAAAAAGCCACAATAAACCACATCTCGTGCTAAATGTGCCACTTAAGATCTTTGTACATTTTCCATGTTCTCTCTCTGGCTGTGTTTTTCTTGTCTTTTTCTGTTTGAACTTTGTCAACACTGAAGAAAAAGAACATCTCAATCTGAACCGCCAAAGCTGTGGAAGGGCATTGAAGCAAGACCTCATCACCTACGCACTGGCAGTGAGGGATGTACACTGCATACTTAATAGCACCTGCAGAGCATCAGATTGATCACCTCCATGGCAAGTGCTGTACAAACATGTTATAAAGGAAGACAGTCCCTTTCCCACAGAAGGTTCAGCTGAAAATCTCTCCTATCTACCTTTTGTTCACGTTCCTATGCCCACTCCAATTACTACTACTACTCTTGTTCCTATTCCCTGTTGACTTCCCACTCTTCTCTGGCTCCTTATGAAAAGGAAATGATCCTTTCAGACAACTTTGTTCTACTTCTTGCTCCATTTCAAGTGCCTCAGCATGGAGCTAGAATGTTTTCTTCAGGCATCACCATGGCAGACCTCAGCTGGAGTAGGGAGGGCATGGTGTGGGGAACTGTCTCTGTGGGATCTGGTGTAGCTCGTGTCACTCTCTGAAAGTTAAAGTAAATAAAGAATAAAGAATTAATGTGTGATCATGTAATGAGTCAAAAACCCAAAGAAATCAAGACATAGGACACAGGTTAGACAAGCAGGGAAGAGGCAGTACATAGGTTATACCTACGCTGCAATTTCAATCATATTGTGATAGCTGTGAATAAGAACACAGACGAACTCTGCCCATAAGTCATGCAAGATGAAATTGCTGCAACAATGAAAACTGACTTTTTTTTCCTCAGAAAGGACACAATTATTAATGAGTCTTTGATGAGTGCTTTTAACAATTAAGCTCCTTTTGGCCTTGTCGAGTAGAATTGGTCTGGAACTGCAACTTTGCACCTTGCAAAAAACAGTGAAGGAATGAATTTTGACAAACTTGCTCAGTACCTCAGCAGGGAAATTTTGGACGATAAGACATACTGGTATTTTTAGTGGTAAAAACTTCTAATCAGTTCTTTAATCCCAAAGCTAGCAGCCAAAACCTCCAGCTTTCAGGAAGTGAAAGAAAGAGCTGGAGGCTTTGGCTTACAAATGCTTTTCCACTGAGATTATTGGGGGAAAAGTAGAAAAGTATTTTAAGCATTTGAGCCTTTGCTGGTTTGCTGGTTTTTTATGCTAAACTCTGGGAACCACATTAAAAATGTGAGTTTACTGACTGCTGAAAATATTGCACACTAACATGTGAGTGAACAAATGCAATATATTGCCTCACATGGTCAATTCATATTTTCAAGGGCAGTACAGCTTTAATCTGTAGTCTTTAGTCTTCATCTCCTTGATCCCCAAGATGGGCCACTGATGATAGCTTCCATGTCAGAGTAAAACCTCTGCTGACTTGGAAGTAGAAGACACTGTGATTTAGCATGCAGAATGACCCAGGTGATGGATACAGCAGGAATACTTTGCAGCAAGGAACAAGAACACTGAACAGCTCACGTTGAGGTACTGTGACATTACAGCAGTGTACAAAAAGAAAACATGTAGTGGGGTAAGAGGGGATTTAACAGATGCTTCTTTTCTCTCCTTGTGTTAGCTTCAGAACTCTTTAGGATGAAGGTTTCACAGAATTAGAGTATTCTGATTTGGAAGGGACCCACAAGGATCATCAAGTCCAATTCTGTAGCAAAAGGCCCATCCAGGGATTGAACCAACAACCTTGGCATCATTGCACCCTGCTCTAACCAACTGACCTAATCTTTGTGTGGTAATCTAGCTGTATGCATACTATAACTTCAGAATAACTGTTTCTTGGAGATTTTTAGTGTGTGTTCAATTTTCTCCTTTTCTTCCTGCATGAAGAAAAGCTGATAAGAAACATTTTTTTCAGGAATAAAAGACACCTGAAGGCTTAAGAAAAATATCAGAATTAAAATTAAATGCAATTTTTTTGTAAAAAAAAATCATACATTTTACCTATTTTTCCCATTTCACTGTTCACAGTTAATTTCTCTGGAACCAGGAGTTAGTATGATCATGAGTAATTTTTTTGCTTCCCTAAGATTACAAATATTCTTTTGAAGAAGCTGTGTTCCTGTTGCTAGACCCCAAGTCCTCCACATATACCTGCCATTCAGGTACCTGTAAATTTGATTTTCTAAGCATGTTTATTGTGTGGAGCTGAATATGTAATCATGTGTCTCTTTCAGTAAAATGATGGTTTTGACTGAGCTTGCATTTTCCTCTGGTTTTTGGTGTATTATACTACAGTGCTTCTTTTTGTAAGCACAGCATGTACCATTATGGCAGCATCCACTGGGGGGAAAAAGGAAAAAAAAAAAAAAAAGGAAAAAAAAAAAAGGCAGGACAAATTGTAACTTCAGTCAATGGTTTTGACTGGGTGAAAAAAAAACAAACCTGGGAACCTTTAGCATATTGGAAAGAAGTTCCTGGGATACCAGTGCATCTGTAAAGCAAAATAATCTGGCTCACAAAACAAGGATGTTTTGTGTTACTTATTGTTCTGTTCTAGGTAAAATTATCTTGAAATATCATTCTGAATATCGAATTTTTAAGCTCCATCAAAAAAAAATACACTTAACTTCCATCTAATTACTTAATATGCAACTAGAAATTGGATGAAAGCTCTTTAAAAAGTATTTCTATTCTGTGTTACCATGCTAGAACTGAAAAGAAGTTTTGGAAGTGATTATTTTCTGCTCTTTGATAAAAGGAAATTGATTGCGACTTATAATATACTGTCCCAAGTTTAGTATTGTGACTTCTCTGCTAAGAAAAGCAATGTCTTGATGGCAGCATATATTACCTATCAAGAGAAAGAATAATATCTCTACTATATAGAAATCAAACCCTGAGGAACAATTCCAGTTAAAAACCTTACTGGCTTTGGGAGCCACTCCCTAGTAATGCTTATAGTACCGGTTTAACCTTTGAAAACTGCTTTAAACCTTTTAAAGTCAGATTTAGTCAAGTACTTCAGAATATATTTTAGAGAAAAATACTACTTAGGCAAAGGAATGAAGAAGATGCAATTAAATTAACAGTAAGTCTTCTATCTGGAATTTCTTTTTTTTATTTTTGGGAACTGTAAGACTGTAGAGGAGTTGACTTGGTCAATTCTTATTCCGTCCAGCTCTCATCTAAAATTAGAAATAAAAAGTGGAATATGCCAGTTGATGCTTCTGATAAGGTAGGGAAACATAGAATTTTATGTAAAGAGAGAGACAGATTTAAACTTTGAAGGTAGCAGCAATCCTTCTGTTATTAGGGAAGCAACTTGTCTCAGGGCCTTAATTCTGTAGTATTTCTTGCCCTGTACTATCAGTAGGGGAATAGGAGAGTCCTTAGTAATAACCTCAGTTCCAGCTGTAGCTCCTTCTCAGGGGGAAGCCACACTGACTTTTCTGACAGCGCAAAGAGTGTAGCGGAGGGTGAGTTTCACGGCTACTGCTGCACTATAAATATATTGTATTACTCAGTTCATGGGATACTCTTCCAGTGAGGTAAGAACTAATCTTGGTGTTTGAAAACCACTGTCACCTGAAGAAGATATAAAAGTCTGGATAATGAACATAGAAAATAATAGAGTAACATATACAACCAGGAGTCCTTACTTTTTTGTGTATGGAAGCTGATATTTTATTAATTGTAGTGAAAATTACAGATTTTGAAGTCCTCTCTGAAGCAAGAAATATGGCCTTAAGCTAAATCAAGAGGTCTTCTGAATATTTTGGCAGTACATTTCTACTGAAACTGCTAGATGCAGTTAATTGGCAAACACATGTTACCATAGCAGGGAACTTTTTGATCACTCTCATGGCTTAGAGGATGAATTGCTGCTGTAAGGCAGGCCCAAGAGCACAGAATCACAAAGCACGTGTATTCACTGACTTGAAAGTATTTTTTTTCACAAGGCCTTTGCATAAAGTTGTGCTTTTGGGACTAGGTGAACCTGTTTTGTACAAGCAGACTGTGCTTTGTCTTAATTATAATTTTGCATTCCATTCATGGGAGAGAATATGGGGTAAAGCTGAGGAATATGTGCAGTAGCTTCTTAAGAAATAGAAGCTATGAAAGGATTGACTGTCTCCAAATTACTTTCACAGCACCACTCAAAATGCCGAATCATCACTCAGATAGCATTTAAGTACCCAATACTCCTCAGCAGAAAATTAAGGCAGAGAAACTTATTTCTCTGTGTCAACTGAAACCTTTATTGCCAATATGTACATGCTAATGATCTATTGACTGATCGTTTCAGGAAAGTAATTCATGAACAATACTTGATGTCCACTGATCCTGGCCTGAAGTGCTACATTACTTTTATTGTCAATCTTTATCATTAGAGGGTAAGCAAAGCAGTAGGTCAGAAAATGGCTTTTTTCTCAAAAAGTCACAGAGACTGGGAAATTGTGAAGGGGTTTTCTCATAGAAAATACCAACTTGAGCAAAGAGAGGAAATAATGCTGATCCTGAAATATCACAAGCATATTTTGAAGGACTTGCACTGGAAATCTGTGTCCTCTTCTATTGTGAGTCATCTTCCCCAGATTATTTCCCATGGAGTATTTCCCTCTCTCCTCTTTCCAGTGTCTCAGGGCCAGAGAACATATTCTATAGAAGAGGGTGGGTATACTGAAACAGTTGAACTAAAACTCCTCTGTAGTGCAGTGACAGCTTATTCAAATCTACTATGGGTTTGGATGCTCTGTTTTTTGGCAAAGCCTTTGGAAAGCAGATGCTTTCATATTTTGCATCAACAGATGCAAATGTTCAGTTTTCCACAGAACATTTTTCCTTTCTTCATTAGAAAGCGACAAGTATGCTAAATTTTTTATCAGGATTTACTTTATTCAGAACATAATTTACTTTTTCCCTTAAATTTCACTTAAAAATGCTATATTTTCTGGAAATTTCTGAAAATTTCTATTTCATCTTTATTTTATGGCTTACATTCCTCAAGCTGATACATTTTTATATATAAAATGTCTATCTGCTTAAATATTCTTATTTATATAATTGCAAAAAATAACGGCAGATGGAATCCTCTTGCTGTTTGCAAACAACAACATTTGATGATGAACGCACAACATTGTCATCCAAAATTGCTGTTTATGGTGAACTGCAGCCTTTAATAAGAACTTGCTGTGTATGTTGAACAGTACCCTGGATTTCTGTAAAATGCTTCAATAAACTTGTCATGCAGATTTCTCTTCCTCCAGGAAAAGACAACTTAATGCCTCCTCTATGTTTACCTCTGTTTTGGATTTATCAGTGGAGGCATGCATGTGTATATACACGCTAGAAGGTTTTTATGAATTGCACAGTTATTGTTATTTCCCCTCATTCACAGAGTAAAAAGCTCCTTTCAGCCTGACTGAATTTTAATTCTGTTTCAGAGAATAACAGAACAGGAAAGCATCAGTCAGACTGAGAGAGCATGTTGTGGCTGTCCTGTATAATCTGTGCGGCTGTGGGTGGCACAGTCTAGACTTAAGTAACCCTTAGAACAACCTGATTTGTCTCCCATAACCTTGCTTTTGGTGTTTGGAGGATTTTATCAACTAAACTCCTCAGGATAGAGTTTTCCATGCTGTGCATTCACCTCTGGCTGGTCATATCCAGCAATTTTTTGTGAAAGCTTCAGACCAACATGGTACAGTTATTTATAGGATGATGATTAGAGGGAAATATGTTTAGCTCACTTGAAAGGATAAATCTGAAAATATGTTTAAGAACCACCAGCAGTGTTCTTTCCTTCTCTCAATCCACCAAACCCCATGTTTTAGTGCCAGCACTTGAGGTGGTGAATCATTACCTGCAAATTTTCTCTCTATTTCCATAAAAAGCAACCCACTTTTAGCCACGTCAAAAGCCTCTTTAAAAGACTTTTTGAGCATGAGCCAAAAAGCTTTTTCATCAGGGCACCAGATTTCTCCAGATATGATCAGCATTCCTTACACCCTGGCCTATTTGATAACATTTGCCGTTATGATCACACTGGTTCCCACTATCCAGTCTTGTGTGACAAAGTGTGGCCCAGACATTTGAGTCCTAGTGGGGGTGGGGAGGTGAGGTGGAAGCAGCCTTTGGCATTGTGGGTTAAGATGTCACCTCTCCCATGCTTTCCACCCCATAGCCCTAAAGAGGAAGAGATACACAGGAGGTGTGAGCTCAACCTACAAGATTGTGGTGGAGGTAGGTTTAGTGCATAAGGTTAGTTGGGCAGAGACATGAAGCTACTGGGAGCTGGAGATGAAAAGAGAGGAGTGGGAAGGGTATAGAGATAAGATGACATGAATTAGATGCCCACTGAATAGGGAAGGGAAGCTAAAGCTGAGATTTTTGACAGTAACTTTAATTATTTGTTTCTTTTTTTTCTCTTCTCATTGTAATGGTCATTGAAACTTGATGGTGTCCTGAACATTTATTTTAAATAATAGCAGCCTCTTATTCATCTCCAACTCCAATTAGAGGCAGTTTCAGCCTCTTGAGAACATCTCTAGAAATTTCCTTTTCACAGCAACAGAACAAGACTTCTGTCACCTAACAGCCTTTTTCCTTGGACAGTAAGGTAAGCCAGCGTTGCATCACTTGGTAGCATATTTTGAGTTCAGCTGCTCTATCCAAGAAAGTAGGAAGAAAGTATTCTGAACATGAGATTTGATAGTTTAGCTTTCTTTGTAAGGGGGGTCAGCTAAGATTTTTTTTCACTGAAACAACTGCAAGTACATTCCTAATTTCATGCCAAAGGTGCTGCTTGCTTCTTGGCTTAAATGGAGAGATATATATATAGAGATATATATGTAATTTTATCATACAGTGAAAGACTACTTCCCTACAGCATCGTCTCTCCCATGTCTTTCCACTAATTTTGTAAGGTAGTTCTTTCCATGATTGGAATGAATCCAAGTTTGTGTGTGCATTTCTGCCATATTTGGCAAGGGGAATGAGAAGAGGTTGTGCCCTCTGTGTAAGTAACCGGCTTACAAGAAAGAAGAGAGAAAGCTGGTTGATAATCAAGGGTCACCTCCTCTGAGCTCAGGAGCAATGCATCCCAGAGAAAAAGGAAGTCAAGTAAAAATGTGAGGAGGTCTGCTTGGATGAACAAAGAACTCCTGAACAAGCTCAAACGTAGAAAGGAAACTTACAGAGGGCGGAAGCCAGGACCAGTAGCCTGGGGGGAATACAGAGAGGTTGTCCAAACAGCCATGGATTGTCTTAGGAAAGTTAATGATTTGATAGAATTAAACCTGCCCAAGGAGGCCAAGGGCAAAAAGAAAAGCTTCCAGGTGTATGTTGGTGATAAAAAGAAGACTAGGGAAATAAGGGGCCTCTCTGGAATGCAACAAGAGATCTGGTAACCCAGGATAAGGAGTAGCTTATGTACTTAGTACTCAATGACTTTTTTGCCCCTTTTTTGCACCTACTGTAGGAGAAGATCAGGTTTGAGATCTAAGGAACCTTAGAAAACCTTTCAAAATATCTAAGATACAAAACTATAGGACCTGATGAGATGCATCTGTGGGTCCTGAGGGAACTGGAAGATGAAGTACCTAAGCTACTATCCATCCTATTTGAGAAGTTGTGGCAGTCTGGTGAAATTCCTACTGACTGGGAAAGGGGAAACATAACCTCCATTTTAAGAAGATAAAAAAGGATGATCAAGTGAACTACAAGCCAGACACTTTCTCCTCTGTGACTTACAAGGTCATGGAGCAGATCCTCCTGGAGTAGATGCTAAAATATATTGAAAGCAAAGAAATTATTTGTGACAGCCAGCATGGCTTCACTGAGGGCAAGTCATGTTCGACAAATCTGTTGGCCTTCTAGGATGGAGCTACAACATCGGTGGATGAAGTGTGAGAGACTGGGATGTTAATGACTCAGTCAGACATTTGCAAAAGCAGCAGGTGCTTTGCTGATGTGCAAGGTCACAACCCAAGCACAGAGAACGTGCACGCCTAGAACTGGAGCCTACAATCTGGGGTTTGAGCCAGATAAGGAAGAAGTCCAATAAAAAGCAGATCCTGCAAGGTGGAATGGTGCTTTTTTATCATGTCAATGCCCTTCCATACACAATTGGTTTAGCTGTAAAACTCCCCCACACCCCAGGAAGGTCACATTCTCACACAGCATTCACATTCACACATAGGCCTGAGGGTATCCATTCTTTCTCATGGAACACAACTGGCTCAGCATGCTGATGTGAGAGGTCATAAATCACCAAACATGCCCGAAGTGCCCCCAGACTCATTTCTGGGGCCTTCCACCAGAGTACTGCATATGATCCATAGTGTTGCAACAGATCCACAGAGCTGCAAAAGACAGTGTTAAACCCCACCTACAGGGGAGGTGCTTGGGCATTCCACCCAAACCTAAATGTGCATTAACGCACTGAACTTTGTGTTTCATGGCTTTCCCCCACCCCCCATGGAGCAAAACTGTGACCATCTGTAGTGGTTTGAAAGCAAACCAAGTGAGAGGGTCTAAGTCAGAAATACAATTTAATAAGAAGAAAGGGGGAAAAAAAAAGTAAAATAAAATAAAATAAGATAAAATAAATGCAATAATACAAAAGACCACTGACAGAGTCAGAATACAACCTGAGCAGGGT
>VXBB01016560.1:362867-391940 GCA_013399915.1 Illadopsis cleaveri
ACTCAGAGGTGACCTTATCACTCTACAACTTCCTGAAAGGTGGATGTAGTCAGGTTGGGCTTGGTCTCTCTCCAGGCAGCAACTGACAGAATGAGAGGACACAGTCTTAAGCTGCTCCAAGGTTGGATATTAGGAAAAAGCTTTTATAGAAGGGGTGATAAAGTGTTGGAATGGTCTGACTGGGGAGGAGGTGGAGTCACCATCCCTGGATGTGTTTAAAAAAAGATTGGATATGGCACTCAGTGCCATTGTTTAGTTGAGGTGTTAGGGCACGGGTTGGACTCGATGATCTTGAAAGTCTCTTCCAACCTAGTGATCCTGTGATTCTGTGACTCTGTGATGTAATCTACATATTTTGATAGAGAAATTTTGAAAGATATTGCATATGTATTTACTGGGAAAAAAAGCTGGGGATTCTTTGGATTTATGGTAAGAAAAATTAACATTTTTCTTGCTGTTTGATGGGGTGGGAGGTATATGGCATAAAGGCATATGGTAGGTGGAAGAACCTGTGCGGAGAGTTATGTTATGAATAGTTCTTCTTTAATTGACAGTTCAGGTACCCCTTTGGGTGTTTGTTTCTTGGTTCTTGCTCAAGCAGTTCAAATTGTTTTAATTAGTTCCTGTCTTTCTTTCTGTGTTTTGTGTACATAGTCAAAACTAATAAAAAAAACTGTAGAAAAAGTGAAGAACTCAGTTTGGATGGAGGCATGCATTTTCTCTTTTTGCCTTCAGGGATAAATAGCGTGATGCCTCCAATTTTATAATATTTATGTAAATTTTTAAGAGGATGCTGTTCACGTTTCCTGAGACTATCCCAGCCTACTTTCTCCACCCCAGCTCTGTAATTAATACGCTTACAAAGTTGTTTCCAAACTGTACTGTTCAGTGCAATCAGATCTCTCTTGATTTTTATTTTTTTTAGCTGAGCTGAAAACTGGAGACAACTGACTTTCTTAAGAAGAAACAGAAAGGACCAGCTTTCTTATATTTCTGTCTCTCTACATACCAATGAAAGTGAGCATGTGTGTATGTCGGAGAGAGACTTCTTTTCTTGGAAAGCAGAGATACAGACATATCTGCAGGGTAAGAAATTTCTATCTTCAGAGTGGAATGGACAGTGTTTTATAAAGGTTCTTTTACTACAGATAGGAAGTATTGATGCCTTGGAAAGCCTGACCTGAAACAGAGACTGGACAGAGCTAGGCGAATAAACTAGATATTTATTGAAAGGACTTTAGGGTACATCATGGGCAGGACAAGCGCCTGACCAGAGCTACACCCAAGGTGGACTTAAAATGGTCACAAAATGGACAACTGGTCACGAGGTCTTACACTTTTATAAGTTTTGGTCCCTTTGCATACTGGGGTTTAATTGTCCAACTACAGCTTTGGGTTGTGAAGTCCTATCCTTCTTTTCCTTCTTCAATCCACTCTTGTTTATGCTTTTGGGTCTGAAACATGTACTCCTTGTCCATGGTCTTCATCAGAAAAGGGAATTGTTTTGTCTACCTACTCTGTGAAGAGAGCTTACTAGCACTTAATATGAGGCTCAGAACTACACCCCTAGGCAGCACAGAATCTGAAAAACATGAAAGCTAAAACTTAAGGCATCAGTATGTCAGTAGTGAGGGGGGATGAGGCCTTAGGTATCTCCCTAGAGCCAGATGTTAACCATGGAGCACAGGATGCCAAGTCTGCACCTTATGACGGTCAGAGAACAGGGAGGGTGAAGGAACTGTGTTGTGGTGGTTAAAAACAGCCTTCCTAAATAGATATCCTATGAAGCTTCATGGCAGCAGAAGAACAGAATCATGGCCCAGGGGCTCTGCAAGTTTTCATGTTGCAAGTTAACTTTGTACCATGTAGAAAGCAACTTCCCAAGCATATGCTGTGGGTTAGAGCCATCTTTAACCATCTCCCATGTCTGCTGCTGCCTCTGACAAAATCACAGTCTCGCTTTTTGGGGAGAAATATCCAACATCATGATGGGGAGGAGGGAGGGAGGACCTTGGCTAAGATGCTCCCCCCTCACCAGCTGCTAGCTCACTCACCCTTCCTCAGTGAGGAAGATTTGGCTTGTGGAAATTTAATTTTATTGCCATATGAAATAGATTTGGGTATTGTGAAATAGAAAGGCATTGAAACACCCTGCTTCCTCCCTTCACCCTCCCCTCACCCTGTCTCAGCTCTGGGACTGCTGGAACCAGCGGTGTCCAGCATGAGGAAGCTCATCCCCTCCCTTCATGGACACCCCTTCAAGCCACCAGCCAGAACCTGGGCACCTATACCCAGTAGACATATATAGCAGGGAAAGATGCATTAATGGGAATTCCCAAATCAAATGTGATGAGCAAGTATGTCAGAAATGGCACACTGCATAGCAGCATAAACTGAGTTAAAATAAATCCCTGGAAGTTACAAGGAGATAACATTAACATTTCATGGCCTTTCCTGAGATGTCCTAGAGACTGACTCAGAAAAGCACATGAAATGTTGCCTCATAAAAAAAAGTCACAAGAGATTGGCCTTACATGATATGGCCAATGAAATAATTTGAAAAATGTTGCTTGATATACCTAATAAGTTAAACAAAAACACTTCTCTTGAAATTAAAAAGGGAAGCTCTTCAGACTACCTGAAACCCAAAGTGATACAGAATGCTTATTAATGTAAAGCAAAGGCTTAATAAACTGTTGAGAGGAAAAAAAGGCACATAGTAAAGAAAATTAGCTAGAAGAACCTTTATGAAAAGGGCAGTGGAACTGATAAAAAAATTCTGGTTTATCTCCTCAGGAGAGCTCATCTGAAAGCCATTTGTCAAATAAGAACTAAAAAGGGATGTGATAAGGGATCCTAGATCTATTAAATCTGTCCTTTAGGATTTCTATACCTATTGTGTCATATCACCTCCAAATACAGAGTGAATAAAATCATATTTTAAAATGTGAAGCTGCTGTTTATATAAAAAAATGCAATTACATTAGAGGAGGCAGTCTCAAATAGAGACTGAAAATACTTACGTTTTAATAAAACTTCCAGGACGTTTGCTAAAATTTTAGAAACAGGAGGCCTTTGAAAAGCCTGTGGAAGTGACAGCATCTGATCCATTACTTTGTTTTCAAACTCACAGCTGAAGTCTTCAAGATGGATGCAAAACACCACTGGCACTGTTTGCCATTGCAATACTGTTTCATTGAAAGAAAAATGCATGTTTGGAATGGACAAATTTTGAAAACCCTGAACCCACATTAAATCACTTTTATGACATTATTCTTCTAAGACTTCAATTATGTTATGCAGTGTTTCACTGCTGAAAAACAGAATGCTTTTTAGCTATTGTGTGTGTACATATATACATATATATGTGTATGTGTGTGTGTGTATGTACATATATATATATTAAACCCCATCTCACAAAGGAGTTTGCAGTTCATGAAAGGGTAGTGATCCAGAAATCGTGCAAGAAGCCCCAACTGAAAATTTAAAAAAATTGTTCAATTGTAAGATTGAAGATTCTAGTTTCCAATCGGTTGCTGTACATGGATATAAATGTATGTATAGCTGGACCTCTTATTGTCAGATTTCCCTTTAAGAGATATTAAAATATACACTGCCTAAAAGAATGAAGATTAATGTGTGGTTTGTTACTAAAAATGAGCCAGCCTGTATCATAAGGATGGAAGATCCAGATAACCTGTTATCTATGATGAATGAAGTCTGCTTATGCTGCTCACAGGATACTTGTTTTGTCATCGTAACTCATGAGAGGACTTTGACTATGTTGAGTGGCTATTTTTACTGTTTTGAGCTATTTTGAATGATATGAATTCTGCCTGACCTTAGAGCACAGAAAAAAATCTGCTTTGTATTTTTTCGGAGAAGTAACGTTGTGTGTCAAGACAGATTGCAGAAAACTTCAGCTCATTTTGCTCATAAATACTATGACCTTCAGAAAAATCACTTAATCTACGTTGTAGATTACCTATTTTATAAATAGTAATTCTCAATTTTAAGAGCATTTTTGAGAACACAATCTATCAGTAGTTTCAAAAAGGATGAGATACAATGATGATAATAGACAGAAAAATGCTAAAGTAAATATTGTTTAAATTCCTGTTCTTCTTGCTGGGTCATTTTCTGTAGCTATAGAGGTGATACTTGGAATGTGGAACAAGAATACCTTAGTGCAAGGAAGTGATGTGGGTTTGTCATAGGAATTACCAGGCCAGCGTCTACAGTCTGTGATTTGACAGAAGATTGGACTAGACTATCCTAAGTGTCCTTCACTTCAAAATTTAGTTGATGTTGGCAGTCTCAGCTGATAACTGAGCAAAGGCCTATTAACAGGTGAGATGAGACTATATTCCACAAAGCTTTTCTTACTTTGTGTATTGTCTCCAGTTCTCCTGACCATTGCCTGATAGAGAACAAAAAAGGAAGTATAAAATCAAGACAGACAGAATCATAAAACATCCTCAGCTGGAAGGAACTCACAAGGGTCAATGGGCCCAACTCCCTGCCCTGAACAGAACAGTTCCAAGAGTCAGACCATGTGCCCAAGAATATTGTCCAAATTCTTCTCGAACTGTGTCAGGCTTGGTGTTGGGACCAGTTCCCTGGGGAGCCTGTTCAGTGTCCAACCACTCTTGGGGGAAGAACCTTCTCCTTATATCTAAACTAAACCTCCACTAACACAACTTCAGTCATTGTCTTGGGGCCTGTCACTGGTCATCAGAGAGAAGAGATGAGTGTTTGCACATTCTCTTCTTCTCACGAGGAAGTTGTAGACTGCGATGAGTCTCCCCTCAGTGTGCTCCAGTCTGAACAAGACAAGTGACCTCAGCCACTCCTCGTATGGGTTCCCCTCAAGGCCCTTCACCATCTTTGTTGCCCTCCTTTGGATGCTCTCTAATAGCTTTATATCCTTCTTCTGTTGCAGCACCCAAAATTCCCTCCAGCATCTGAAGTGAGACTGCCCCAGTGCAGAGCAGAGCAGGACAATCCCTTCCCTGCCCAGCTGGCAATGCTGTGCCTGATCAACCCCAGGACACAGCTGGCCCTCCTGGCTGCCAGGGCACTGCTGACTCACATTCAACTTTCCATCAGATCCCTTTCCACAGTGCTGTTCTTCAGCATCTCATTTCCCAGCCTGTCCATACCTCTGGAGCTGCCCCATCGCAGATGCAGAATCCAACACTTGACCTTGTTAAACTTCATATGATTGGTGCTTGCCCAGTCCTTTGATTTGTCCAGGCCTCCCTTCAGGGCCTGTCTGCCTTCAAGGGAGTCAACAACTTTTCCCGATTCAGTATCATCTGCAAACTTACTTAGTGTACCTTTGAGACCCAAGTAATTTATGAAGATGCTGAAGAGGCCGAGGATGGAGCCCTGCAGATCCCCACTAATGACAAGTCATCAGTCTGATGTGACCCTATTGACTGTAACCCTTTGTGCCTAACCTGTGAGCCAGTTGCTCACACACTGCATAACGTATTTATCCAGCTGTATGGTAGACTTCTTTGCCCTGAAGGATCCTGTGAAAGATGATATTGAAAGCTTTACTGAAATCCAAAAAGATTACATCAACTGGCTTCAGTTGATCAGCCAGATGGGTCACATTTTCATAAAAGAAAATTTGACAAGCAGGAATTTCTTCCCATGAAGCCATGCTGGCTGTGACCAATGACTGCATTGTTCTTCAGGTGTTTTTCAATTTCTTCCAGAATAATCTTCTCCATAATTTTACCAGTCACTAAAGTGAGACTGACAGGCCCATATTTCCAAGCTCATCCTTTTTATCATCCATGAAAACTGGGACAACATTAACCAACTTCCAGCCAACTGAGACCTCTCCAGATTCCCAAAACTGTTCAAATATCATTGAGGAAGGTCTTGCAATGACATCAGCCAGCTCTTTGAGTATTCTTGGATGTATCCCATCAGGCCTGACAAGCTTGCAGAGATTCAGCTGGAGGAGCAGGTCCTGCACAAGTTCAGCATCCACTGGGAGTCGATCATTCTCATAGGCAAGCTCAGGGCACTGGGACGTCCTTAGCCCATCATCGGTGTTGAAGGCAGAGGCAAAGAAACCATTAAACATCTCTGCCTTTTCTATGTCCCTTTTTTGAGGTGACCGTCTTATTCCTGTACAAGACTGATGACAATAGATTCTTTACAGGACTTTTTAAAGCCCTAGCTAAAACAGACCATAGAAGTGTTACTAATTACACTCAACACAGATTGTAATTGGATTTTCAGGCTTTAAACAATAGTATTGGATACCTGACTTAACTACATGTCATCAAAGTTTCCTTGTGCTACAATAAGTGGAATATTGGAGGCTTAGCCTTAAGGTGTTGTATTTGTTGTTAATGCTAAATTTACCATTCCAACAGCTTTTCTTAATTAGGAAACCTAAAGGATTTGTACCTTCTAGAAAGAAAAGAATACTGTAACAATTCCTGTCACTGCATTTAAAATTCTAGCTTCAAAAAGTATGAAATGGTAGAGAAATTAGATTAGTAGGAAAAGCCATAATCTTCTACAATTGGAATTATTTTAGAATCAGTCGTATTTCTGGATAATCAGAGAGAAGCATAACAACATATCAAAATGTATTTCAAATATACAGAAATAGCAAACTGAATTATAAGGGGAAAAAAGGAAATATTTTAATGTTTCAAACTGAAAGACGAAATAAGTGCAACAGAAGCTACCAGCACATGCAATTCTGTAAGTTGAATTCATCAACCTTGATATAAACTGAACAAACTTTTTGAAAATATTTCATCATTTTGGTCAAGAATGAGATTTTCAAAACTAGCTTTAACATGGAAATTTTCCATCTGCGTAAAAAATATTTAGTTTTCTATTATTGGAGGTAAAGGAGAGGTAAACTCCCTCAAAAGGTGTTTCTTTGTAAAAGGTAAAAATGTGGATTCTTGCTTCTCTCCCATTTTCCTTCACTGGGAAAAATAAGTGAGGCAAAAGCAAGAATCTCCGAAGAAAGAATCTCATCTAGTTCAAAACAAAGATTTTTCCCTGAAACGGTCAAGTAAAACAATAAATATTTTCTTTCATCTTACACTTTTAATAGAAATCACACTTCTTTTTTTTTGCCCTTCAATAATAGATTCTACTCCATGGGGGTGAAGGCTGTAGTTCACAAATCAGGAGCCAGAGGAGGTGCAACAACAGAGATGCCATGAAATGGAAATGGGCTTGAGCAGATCATTGCTGTTTCCTGAAAGCATAGAGTTACTGGTGGTTCCAATTACTGGAACAATTATTCATATAAGAAATATTATGTTCTTTCCAGGAACCTATATTTAGAATACAGAATACTGAAATGTCAGATGCAAAACCTTTTAAGAGCCAAACAGCTTCTTAAAATATTTAGTTTTATTTTTCCTAATAGAAATCTGCAGTATTTTAAGGATCAGCTTTCTCTTGTAAAAGGTCAGACTCCTGAGATACACCTTTTCAACTGATATAAACAGATTTAATTCCCCCATCATCACTGAATTTAATCAACTGACATTTGGCTTTTCCTCAACCCCATAAAGCAAAGCCTGCACAGGAGGAGATCAGGACAACTGGTTCTGTTTGAGGGAACCAGAACCCTCAAAACACATGTTAAATGGGGCTTAGGGCTTAGATCTCTTTCATATGGTTGGATTTGATCAATAATAAGTGCCCACTTTGTAGTCCATGGCAAGCAGTGAAGGAGACTTGGGGATTTATCTTTTCCTAAAGGACATTAAAGAACTTTAAAAACTAAAAATGTCCTTACACTGGAGAGCAGATGATTCTAAAGATAGCAGAGTGCAAATTTTATTTCACATAAAGGTACACAGACAAAATGTTATACTTATTAAATAAATATATAGTATACTAAATTGTTTTTAGTAGGGGTTTATATCTGGTTCTGTGTCTGAAGCCCATTTTTTTAGGATTACTACATTGTTGTTAGGTACTTTCTACCTTTGAAAGTTATTTTACATGGTGTCTAAATGGTTGAAATAGCATGTTGGTTGTGTCAATAAATATGATCATTAATAATATGTTATTACATATATGAGAGTTAAATCTGCACAAAAAAGTTTTATTACATTTACAGATGTGATAGAAATTATTCAGGGTTTAAGCCCAAGTCTTGTCTGTGCTGTTACTTTAACAGAAAAAAATACCTTGAGAGCCATAGCCAGGTTAAATCCAGCAGTATAGTGGTGGTGTTTGGCAGTAGTCTATGCTTTTTGTAGCAGATGAAATCTTAGATCTTGGTATGCAGCTTGGGAGAATTTTGTGCTACACAGATACTTTTAATTTTTTTCACATTTAATTTTCTGCAAAATATGTGCTCAAGCCCCAGAGTTTCTATGACCTTTCTAACAACAGTTTATTTTTTATGCCAGATGGCTGGATGAGCATCAGGTTGTTTTTATTTTTATTCCATTAAAAAAAATCTTAAGTGCAAGTAGTAAGAACTTAATAGCAGAAGGTAGAAACAGAGATTTGCTTATTTTTAATATGGCATTTGTGGTATTTCTTGAAATTTTTTCTGCTAATACAGATCTAAAGGAAAAAATCAAGATGGTGCTAATATTACATCAAAATGTATTCTTTTTAATTGGCCTGCAAGCATTTTAGTCTTCAGAATTACGTGCTTCTTACTGAGGGGACCATGCCTGTGTGCTCTAGCTGTATAGAAAGCCCTTACAATACAACATAAACTATACTAATGTATGCTGAGTTTTTTAAACTGCATAATAATTTAGTGGCTCAGTAATTCTGATTGCTTTTGTTGCACCCTCATAATCCTTCCAAGGATCAGCCACCTGGGGCAATGACCTATTATTTTTATGGCACAGTTGATCCATTTTCAGTTCTGTGCACACTTCTGGAGCCCTACTCATTAATAGGCTGCATATAAAGGCTAAATACAAACAGTGTTTGCAAAGTACCCTCTCATTTACAGCTGCTTCTGTAAATTATTTTTATTTATGTTAATTACTGCATATTTAAATTTGGAGAAACAGTCAATATAAAAAGCACCAGCATTTTCCATTTTAGGTTAAAACTGTGGGGGCTTATTTGGATGCAGGATTTCTGATCAAGCTGAGATAAAAAATAAGCTGCATAACCCAGCAAAATCAGTTTTGTGTAAAAAAGAATGCTCAATTCTTTCATCTAGAATGCGAGAGACAATTCATTAATTTGGGACTTTTTCAGGTATTATGAAGAGACAAGGCCATTGCACTGGAATTTGACAAAACTATGAGGGGAATGTTAACAGTCAAAGCAAGATTCTGCTAAATACAGGTTTTTGCAATTTTTTCTCCTTTTTCACACTTTTCCTCCTCATTTGCAGATCATTATATTTCTGTAATAGCTTAGCAGCCAGGAGAGACAGAGGTAATGTCAGTCCCTAGGTAGAACTAGCTGGAGGAAGAGCTGCAATTGCTTTTGGTTTGCTGATTACTGGAAGAGTTTGCCCTCTCACATTCTATTATTAAGTCTTCCTTATGTGAATGTAGCAAATAAAGATGAGAAGTAGAAGTAGAAGTACCACCTTTTGAAGAATACAGCAGAACATCCAAAGGGCAATCCAGCTGTGCCTATTAAGTAGAGTCCCAAACCAGTCAGCCTTGAGTTACACTATTTGCTGTGGAGAAACCTAAGTCTGCCAGATGGATTTTAATAAATACATCCAAATGAGAATTATTTGGGTCTGTTCATACCTGTGTAAGAATACCTCACTGTGGTTATGCAGTCTATCACTGAGGAAGAGCCTAGAGTTTTTTGCCTTTTAGTATCACTGTTTTTTTATAGTGTGGTCCCATTGAGAGAATATATCCATCTGATGTGGCTGAGCTGGAGTTCTGTTTCCCCACAGCAGCCCTCACAGAGCTGTGCTTTGCACCGGTAGCTGGAGAGCTTATAACTCCCCAGTGTTCTGGTTGCTGCTCAGCAGTGTATACACAACATCAGCCCTGTCTTTCCAATGATCTGCCCCCCACACCACTTGGCCAGAAATGGACAAATCTCAGGAGGGGACGTAGGCAGGACAGCTGACCAAAATTAACCAAAGGGATATTGCACATTTTATTGTTCAGCAATAAAAGCTAAGAGAATGGGGAAGGGCCATTTTTTCCTACGTTTGTCTCACAGAGCAACCACTAAGTGTACTGAAGCCCTACTTCCTAGGAAGCAGTTGGACATCTCTGCTGATGGGAAACAGAGCATAATTTTTTTTTCTTTTCTTCTGCGAATGACCTTTACTTTTGCTTTATAAAACTGTCTTTATTCTGACCTACGAGGGTTTTTTTTGTTTGTTTTGTTGTGGGTTTTTTTCCTTTTGTTTTTGTTTTTGTTTTGTTGTTGTTGTTGTTTTTTAATTTTCTCTTGCCCCTGTCCTCCTGAGGAGTGAGAGAGCGGCTTTTTGGGCACCTGGCATCCAACCAGGGTCAGCCCACCAGAGAGGATGTTAATAAAACAGCTATAGTTTGATACCATTCAGCAGGAAACTCTTGTAGCTCTGCAGACTTTGTCTTATTAATATTTCTCTGAGCCCTTCAATCTGAAGGGCAGGTTGTGAACCTGCATCATTCTCAAGAAAAACCTTCCCTGGTCCCAAGATTGACACCAAAATGGGGATATATGTTTCATTGAGAGTCCACTGGCCTTTTCCCAACCTCCCTCCATTTACTCCTATTCAAAATAAGGCATTGCTTACTCACCTGCTCCAAGCCTGGATGTTTACAATATGGCTGGTCCCTCTTTTTCTCCCTTGGAAGAATACACCATGTGGAAAAGTGGATATTAAGCTTTTGTAGGTAAAATGCCACAGGCAGGTATATTTAAGATGAAGTGCTTGCTCCTTTGCACAAGAAATACCTCACAACAGTACATTTTAGAGGTGTAGCTCATTCAAACAATTCTAGTTCACTCTGTCTCAGTCTCTAATTTATTTTTTTTTCATTTTCTGTATACATACTAATAAATGACACATCCATTCAGGTACCATATGTTTCAAATGTAACCTTCTATAATCTACCCCCTAGATATATTTTGTACAAAATTGCTTTTGAGCTTAGCCCATCTTAACAGTGTGTGTGGGAGAGAGCAATGATCTGAATGCTTTAAAAAAAGTTCACACCTCCACTCTTAATACTTAGCCTTTATATGACATGTTTCTCCTGAAAGGTTCTCTGAAAGGTGCTGTACTATAATTAACTCTTTAGTCTGATAATTAGTTATTTTAGGGTTAAAAAGCCAGTGGTACATTTTTAAAAAGCATGCAAGCTGTTTAGAAACTCAGAATATTCTCCCCTTCTTTCCTCTGCCTCAAAGGGAATCTTTGGCCAAATTTTCACACGTATTTAGGCCTTTTACAAGACCAGCCTAGAGAAATTTCAAAAGCCGACTTAGGTGTCCCACATATGGTTGAAAATTAAGCTGGTTCCCTGAGGCTATTTTGTGCATGCTTGAACAGCTTTGAAAATTCAGACATGGGGCATTTAGTAGCTCAGCTTTCATCGACTTGCAATAAAACCTAAGCTGCTAAGAGCCACAGATTCTGTTTTCCAAAATGAAGAATTTGAGAAAATAAATCGTATGGGTACTTCTGGAAATTGTGTATTATGCATGAAGTGCTACAATGGATGGCAAGGTAGGGATCTTGCCATGGCCAAAAATAGCAGTAGCCAGGGACTGAGAAGGTGATGGTAACCAGGCTGTGATGACCTCTGGCAGTGAGGGAGAGGATGGTGACACAGCTGTGAGTGACCAGGTTGGGGTCTGGCAGGAATTTTCCTTTGGAGGTCCAGAATAAGAGTAGTGGTGAAGAATAGGGCAGCAGTGATGATAAGGAGGAAGGAGGTGCAGGAGGTAGTGAGTGTCTTGAGGGACTAGGAAGTGGGGTGAGAAGGAAGATGAGAAACAAGTGGAATGAGAAGTCAGAAGTGCCAGAAACCCTGGCAGCAAAGTTAATGGGCTGAATAACCTTGTAACAGACCAAGTTTAGGATGAGATGAAACCAGATGATAAACAGATCAATATAAAGAAGAAGGAAAGGGCAAAAGGGAGTGATGGGGACACACACAGCCTGGTGTCAAAAAGGAAAGCAGTGAGGAAAGGTGGGAAACAAGGTGGTGAAGGATAGACTGAAGGAAGAATCAAAGCCTGGAGACTAATATGTACATAAAAGATTCCTCCCCCTTAGTGAGAAGATGCAGTAAAAGGCGATGATGAGAGAAGCACTGGTGGTAAAAAGGGCAGCAGTGGAGCCCTGCAGTTGGGAGGTGGGTGGTAAAGGGCAGGCGACTGTGTGGAAAGGGCTCGCACTGCGTAGGGGAGGTGGTGGTGGCAAGGAGGAAAGTGAGAAAAGAGCAGGGCAGGATGCAAGGGGAGGAAAGAGCAGTAACAGTAGTATAACAAGCAGTAATATAAAATCACAGATTAAAGTCAGCTGTTTTGGCAGGAAATTGTACTGGGTCTGGATGGGATGGAGTTAATTTCTCCGTATTTCTCAGTCCGTATGGTACTATGTTTTGGATTTGGAACTAAACCAGTACTGGTAACACAGCAAAGTGTTTTGCTATTGCTGAGCAGTGTTTGCACAGCATCAAGGTTTTATCTGTTCCCCACCTAGCCTTCTTCCATTCCTCACACTCCAGTGAGGTGGGAAAGAATTGGAAGGAGACAGTCCGGATAGTTGACATAACTGGATGAAGGTATAGCCATACAACACAGCATCATGCTCAGCAACCAAACAGGGGAGACAAGGTGGGAAGAGAGTCCTCCATGGTAACTATTGCTTAGCAGTTGGCTGGGCATTGGTCAGCACATGGAAGGTGGTAAGTGATTGTTTTTGCATTTTTTTTTCCCTCCAAATCTTTCTCTTGCTTATAAAACTGTCTTCGCTTGTTAACTTATTTATTAACTGCATTAAACTGCCCTTATCCTGAGTTTTCTAGCTTTCATTCTTCTTGTACTCTTCTCTACCCCACTGGGACAGCAATAAGCAAGAAGCTGTGTGGGAGTTTTGCTGCTGGCTGGGGTCAACCCACCACGGAATTGAATACTGCTGCCTGGAAAGGCACCAAATGCAGGCAGCTAAGGAGTTGGGAACAGAAACAGCTATAGGAAGTGGTAAAAGGCCGGTTGCATTACAGCTGCAAGGGGAGTTTTGAGAGCAGTCAGTAAGGAGAATGAGGAGGCTTGCTAGGAAATGAAGTAGCAATCATAGGCAGAAAGTGCTGGTGATATGACAAGAGCAAAGCCACAGGCTGTGCAGCAACTGGGGAGGTGCATGTCTGACAGGCTGGTTAGAGGAGGGGGACAAGCAGGGTAACAAGTGAGAAAGAACAAGGAAGAAGAGTAAATGGACAAGCAGGTGCAGCTTCTGGACAACAAGGAGAAAGCAGGCAGTATTTGGAGCGACAAGCTGAGGGGAAAGTATGCAGCAGATCAAGGCTTGAGAGGACACACTGAACACAGGGTGTGAATGAAGTGCAAAGCAGAGGCAGGGGGCTGGCAACAGCAGGAGGCAGCAAACATGCTCCTGAACAGAGTTGGCAAACATGGTCCAACATGAAAACTGACCAGGTCAGCAAGTCAGGTATTGAAATGATAGGATGAGACCAGGAAGAAGCAGAGTAGGGAAATGGTGATATCCAGAAAGAAAAAGCTGAGAGTTCAATCCAGATATCTTGCTTTGAAAAGCTGTAGGAAGGATGTTTACAAGCACAGGAATCAAGGAGTGACAAGAGCAATCTAGAAAGACAGGCAGTGAGGGCCTGTAGCTAAGCAAAATGGTAAAAGCAAGAAAGAAGAAAGGCTTGTTCTGTGTAAAGTTGGACATGGGCAGCAGTACATGCTAATGGCATAGAAATGAGTCAGTGAAGAGAGGTGGGAGGTGGAGGAGTGACAGAGTGGCAGAAGGGAGTGATGCCTTGAGTTTTAGCCTGTATATTTTTCAGATCAGTACTGCTTTAGCATATAACTCTAAAACTCCATAGCCTGTCAGCTACTCTTCTCCCATTTTATTCAGACAAAACAATTTCTCTCTAGGCCTGAAACTCAAGGACACTTTACTGTCTCAGGCCCCGAGACATGTAAAAGTGAATTAGGGGGGACAAACTTGGAGTAAGTGACTTCGTTACCTGAAGCTGTAATTGGACAATTAACCTCTGATATGCAAATAGACCAAACATATCTGTCAGAAAAACTCATGATTGTCATCCATCTTGGGTGGGAGACTCACTGTGAGACTCCTGCACTGCCCAAGGTGTACCCTTTGAAGGCCTTTCAATAAATACCTACATTTATCCTTTAAGTCTGTCTAGCCTCTGTTCTAGGCAGCCCTTCCAGGCATAAGAAGAAGTAAATGGAGAAGTTTGGTGATGAAGGTGAATGGTGACAGGCAGTGAATGAACAAGCATGCTCAGCAGATAGGAAAGGGAGAAGTTGTGAGGACTGTCTGCAAACAAGGCAGCTCCAGACGGGTGGAGACAAAATGAAGCAGCAAGAGCAGGCAGGATGGCAAACGGTGATAAGTAATGGCTTGACAATATGATCTGAGAAAGGTCCTGGTCATCTGGGGAGTAAGAGCAAGCAACAAGTGGAACAGTAAACAAAAATAGTGTGTGTAGAGAGCAAACATGGCTGCTGGGAGAAGAGGAGGAGGAGGAGAGGAAACAGAAAATGGGGCGGGCCAGAACAAGCAGTGAATTACAGTAGCAAGACGTGGTGGAAAACAGAGCAGTTAGGAGAAGGGAAAGCAGAGGCAAGCAGAAAGGTGTTGAAGGTGTGTGGCAAAGAGCAGGACAAAGCTGTGGGACCATAGGGCAAGGTGACAATGGGACAGGAAAATAGCACATGAAGCAGTAAAATGAGATGGTGCAGTGTTGAGGGGAGAGGCACTGAAGGGAATAGGGTATGGGAACACTAGGAGAAGTAGGGCAAGGCAGGCATAGATGAGACTGCAGGGTAAGCAGTAATTGAGGTGATGAGGCTGCAAGAGACAATGAAGAAATTATGAACAGGAATAGAGAACAGAAAGAAAGAAGGCAGTGGTGGGTGAGCCCAGCAAGGGTAGGCAGAATTGAAACAGATATAGTAAGAGATGGCAGAAAATGAGATGGAAGCAATGCCAGAGGCCGTGAATGCGATGGGGTGTCACAGGCATTGGGACTTGACTGGCACAGCCAGACAAAGGAAAGGGACGGGCAAGTGGCAAGCCAATGTATGCCAGAGATGCATGGGGGAGGAGAGAGGCAGGCAGACTGAAGTAACAGGCAGGAGAACAAGTGAAACAATGAAGGTGATGAGCAAAATACAACCCTGAGCCTTGCTGGTTGGAATTTATTATACCTTGAAAATAATTGTATAGTATTTGCACCTTGTACCTTTTCTGGACTTGCTTCCCCCAGCCTGAACCTCTCCTGAAGGGGGAAGTGTTGTATTTCTCTGGGGAATGGTTTTTCCCCAGAACCCCTGAAGCCTGTGACCATATAGTTTGACCCTCCCTTCCTTTCTTGACCTAATTGGCTGAAGTCCAGTTATTTCCCCCAGAGCAGGAGGCTAGAAAAAGCCCCTGCTCTTCCTTGTTCTCTCTCTTACCCCCCTGGAAGCCTTCGAGAATAAACGTCTTGGAACATACCCCAGGGTAAGGGCCTCTTTTATTTGTCCCTGGAATATCCCTCCAAAGCCTCTCTAGTAACTGAGCTAGCAAAGACCCCCGGGAGGCTGAAGGGGGTTTATTTCAGGGAAGGACTGGACTATTCCCCCTGTCTCTTCTCTGTAGCCTTAAATGAAAGAGCCATTCTTTTCCTAATCATTTTCTACACAAAACACAGGATTCTAAATCTACTGACAGCAACTCTTAGTGCCACCTAGTAATTCTGGGATGGTTATTAACAGAACCAAATCCTTGAATCTAAAGTCACCATTTCTCCTTGTCTGTGTTAATGACCTGAGGTGCTGACCTTTCAGCTGTTGTCTCTGCCCTTTTGTTAAAGGGATTTGTTCAGGCATTTGCATGTTACAGCCTAAAAAACACCTGTGCCACCTTTCTGGATTGAAAAAAGGTGTAATCCGCTAAGCAGGGCTCTAGTGGGCGGACTGGGAATGGACATAGTCTAAATCTGACTACTGTGGTGTGAAAACAGTTAAAAACTGCCTGTGACTGAAGAAGTAGTTGGATCCATTTTTTATTGGGCTAGTTGGTTTCTTAATAGGGGATTAGGAGTAATTAATTGCTTAAGTCAGTGCTGTGTTTACTCACACATTGAGTGGGTAGTAAAAAGGATAGATGCAGCATTAGTAAAGGCCATATCAAGGATTTACAAATAAGGAAAAAATGAGAAAAAAAATCATTATCCACTATTTATGTTTGTACTTGAAGTGACTCTGAAATTTTCAAATTGTTCTCATAGATCAGTTACATTCAATGGCAGATGCATATATTTTATTGCGAGAGGCAGTTTCTATTGCAAGAGGATTTGTTTAAAGCTGAATCACAGTAAGCAAATATCAGCTTATCACACAATATCCTAAGGAGGAGCAGTGAGGAAGCAATCCAGTGGAGTTGACTCAGCCCTTTGTCCTTCTAGAGCAGATGAATACCATGCTGTTTGCTGTGTGGCATGTTTCAAATGAAACAGAGAGGAAGGCAGCCTTTCTGACTTTGCCTCGAATCTATGGTCCATCTAAGGCACCCAGATGAAGTTTACTATTAGGGATTTAAAATATCTTTTCACTGCTTAGTGAGAAAGTGCTGCAGAGTCTATCTACACTGAGTACAGAAACTGCCTCTGGTGACCATATTCTTAACTTTGCTCCTCCTAAATATTTTGGGGGATAATCAGTGCCTAAACACCATTGAAAATGGAATGTAGACCCCAGAGTTCTTCATCAGCAGTTCCCTTTTTGTTTCAGTTTGGTGGCAGGCCTGCTTGCTACTGCTCACCCATGGAAAAACTGATGGATTCTGGTCATGCCATGAATATGGTGTGTATAATTAAGCACAGGGGCTGCCTGTAGGGTGAGCGATTATAACACATTTATTTCCTGCATCAAAGAGAACTCACATTTAATTAGTTTTTCCCAAGTGAAACTGATACCATGAGGGACTGTCAGGGAACTAATTTCAGATTGTGTACCATGGCAAGTCAGGTTCCTTTGAAATATTTAAGAAAAAAGTTTATCAAATAAAATGCCAGATTATTGCTGGGTTTATGTCACTCTCTGCATAAAAGTAGAAATGGGAAATTAGCTCATTTTCTTAATAATTTACAAGCTTTACTGTTGATGCACCCCAGTTTTTAAAACCTTAAAAGCTATTAAGGCAACTTTACCCATGGAAATATAAGATAAAAGCATTTTGGGGAGGACATCAACACTAATGAAGTCTGGTTTCCTCTGAATTTGCATCGTCCATTTGTATACCTTCACCACGATAATAATAATGTTAGACTTTCACTAAAGTTCCTTAAAAATCTGTCCCCTCTGCTAGCTGGTATGAAGTATCATCAGTGTTCTCAACTACTGCTGACTGTTGAGGTCATAAGATAACTCAGGTTTTAGGGGATCCCAGGAGGTCTTTAGTCCAAATTCCTACTCAAACTGAGTAAACTGTGCCAGTTCATTCAGAGCTTATTCCTGCTGGGTCTTGAAAACCAACAAGGATGGACACTGCTCTGACAGAGGCAGTATCATGCTTGTGATGCTATCTGCTCATCCATGGAGTTCTAATCCGGGTCTGTCTCCTCCACCCAGCCTTTGATTTTTCCCAAAGCTGGTGAGGATGTGGTGCGGGGGGATGGAGGATGTGCTTCACTGTCTGATCATCTAGAAACCCACCAACGGCAAAAGACCCTCATGGGGGTGAGGGAGAAAAGATGAACAGGTAGGCAAGTCCACACAAGCCACATGCACAAAAGCATCCTATTTCCCAGGTGTCCTATTTCCCAAGCATCCTATTTCCCAGGTGTCCTATTTCCCAGGCATCCTATTTTCCAGGCTAAAATTACATCTGCAAGCACTGAACCTCTCCACAGAAACTCAGATAGGACCATAAAATTAATTTATATTGACAATTTCTACATTCTGAAGAAGCATGTAGTTCCCAGTTCATATTTTAAGAGCAAAGTTAAGATAAAGCAATGCTCTTCTGCCTTGCAGAAACTGCAGCTGGACAGAATGAGCTAAGAGTGTTTTAACACAAAGCTCAAAGGAACAGTGTCAGTCACCTCAATGATCTTTATTACTTCTGATACAGCATTATTAGGATCAGTATCTCTCATTACTATGTTTCCGGCTGGCACCTCAAAAAAGTTGCTTGAAATAGATGAAATCACATCACTGGGTTCGTACTACTGAGAAAAAAATATCATGTCAGGTCCATGTGTGCTGGTTTTCTTGAGGTGGAGTTAATTTTCTTCACAGTGGCTCATATGAGGCTGTGTTTCTGATTTGTGCTGAGCACAGAGTTGATAATATAGAGATCTTTTTATTATTGCTGGGCAGGGCTTGCACAGACCCAAGGCCTTTTCTTCTTTTTGTACTGCCACACTGGCCAGGAAGCTCAGGGTTCATGGGAAATTGGAAGGAGACACAGCCAGGACAGGTGATCCAAACTGACCACACTAATATGACATCATGCTCAGTAAATAAAGTGGGGGGAAGAAGGAGGAAGGGGTAATGTTTGGACTCATGATGTTTGTCTTTCCAAGTAACCATTATGTGTGATGGGACCTTGCTCTCCTGGAGATGGCTGAACACCTGCTGCCCATGGGAAGCAGTGAATCAATTCCTTGTATTGCTCTGCTTCTGTACTTAGCTTTCACTTTCCCTATTAAACTGTCTTTATCTCAATCCACAAGTTTTCTAGCTTTTATTCTTCTAATTCTCTTCCAAATCCCACTGGTGGGGGAGTGAGCAGCAGATGTGGGGCTTGGCTGCTGGCTGGGGTTAAATCACAACACCACATCAAGTCATTGTTCCAGCTGGTTCTTGCAAGGTGTCTGCTGCTACCTTACCAATCCTGCTTGTGGAAAATGTCAGATACAGCTCATCTGTCAGACCATGAGTTACAGTATGATCCCAGAGAGGGTAAAAATGCTCTACAAAAAAGCAAACAAACACTGAGTCTCAAAGGAAAGATCAGCAGTGCACAAGTAAATATGAGCGAAATCAGTTAGAGCTTTTTTACAATTGGCTGAAATTGCAGACGGTTCAAATAAACAAAAAAAAATAAACAAAACGCAGCATAAAGAAAAAAGAATATGAGGGCATTGTGCTTGCACCAAACTGTACATGCGAAGAGGTTGTCATACAACAAATGAAGTTGTAATGACAAATAGGAATGGGATAGCAAGTTGTTTTCAGATGCATCTAATCTAGCTATTTAGATGATAAGCCATATAAATCCTTGTTGTGTCATCTAACCCTCCATTGTGCAACTACTATGATCAGGATGATGTTAAATGTCAAGGAATTTGCTCATTCATTGCATGATAAGATGACAGCTTACTTGAAAGGCTTCCAGATAAAAGGGACAGAAGACAAGTTTCTTGATTCATGCTCAAATAATTTATTCAGCCCAGATGCATTGCTTAACTTACAGAACTACAGTGAATTAATTATGTGATAAATAAAGCACATGTGTGCATTTCCTTGAAGACAGAAAAATTACGAAGCTGGTATAAAAAGCAATCCAAATCCAGAATATTTAGCTTTTTGAACCAGTTTTAGTTCTATGCAAGTTTTAAAACATCTATACAACAGTATGCATGGGAAGATGTTTGGGTAACTTTTGGTAATGTCTAGTTTTCCTAAATACTAAGGCTGTACATCTCTAAAAGCCATTTATTAGCAAAGAGTTTTGTTCAGAGACTTTTATATGAATGATGAATATATTGAATTAAACTAGCTAGAAGATTTTAGGACAAAGTCAAATTAGCTCCATTAGTCTCAAAAGTGATTAAATTGAAAGAACTTTTTTATAAACCTGGAGTAATGAGAGCTTTTTAACAAATCCAGAAGCTATCATCTCTTAGAAATGTATGACTTGAATGTTTTGTAATGAATCTGTGAAATACCAAAGTTGAGTTCACAGCAGAATACACAGTTTTTATTTTACTCCTGTCTTTTTCTACTGTCTTTTATCTTTCTAGATTGTGTAAAATTATTTAACTTAAAAATTAAGGTCTTTTTTTGCTGAATGTGGCGTCACCTTCTGCTTTTCCTGATAAAATGGGTTACTGCCTGTTACCCCTGAGGGCTAGATATGCTGCTGTGTGTATGTCTCGTCTTACCACCAAATGATGTGGCTCTATTGCAGCTCTGATGCGATATAATTAAAAATATTGCCATCAGTGAACTACATGGGTTTTTCATTAGGAAGACTTCTGAACTCCCGAACGATTTTGCAATTGGTCTCTGGTGCAAGAGACCATTTTTATGTATTCCACAACCTTTGAGTATGCAGAAATGTGGCAGGAACATACATTATACTGAAGTCTCCAGGACTCAGTGTCCCCAGGTAAATGTTGCAAACATGATAGGAAATGATGAAGATGTTTTGCCCCACAACAACACATTATTATTACCATTATTAACCTTTCTATGGCTATTATTATTTAGAGGATCTTGAGGTTAGTGCTTGATCCTCAGTAGTAATTAGTTGTACCTCAGCCAATTGGTTTTGGACTGTAGATGAGAAGTAATAAATGCAGAGACAAGGCTATGACGTGAGCAAGCTGAATAGAGAGGGAAGAAGGCAATAATTCCTGCACATATCTGTATGTAAACCCCAGTTTGATTGAAAGGTGACAGTGTCCATGCCAGTATCCTTCTGGACAAGCTGTCCAGCTGAGATGAGAAAGTACATGGTGCAAAGGGTGACGAACTGGCTGAAGGGCAGAGCTCAAAGGGTCATGGTGCATGGGGCTACATCTGGCTGGTGACCAGTGACCACAGTCATCCTCAGGGTGCAATTCTAGAGTAAATTCTGATCAATATTTGTATTGATGACCTGGACACAGGAGCTGAATGCACAGTTAGTAAGTCTGCAGAGGAAACTAAACTAGGAGATGCTGTTGGCTGTCTCAGGGGACAAGAGGCCCTGCAGGGGTGTATGGATAGCTGCAGCACTGAGCAATTACCAGTGGTATGAAATACTGGATTCTGTACCTGGGATGGAGTAACACCATACATGAGACTAAACTGGGAGAGGAGTGGCTGGAGAACAGCCCTGCAGAAAGGGATCTGGGAGTGCTGGCAGCCAGGAGGGCAAACCCCACCCTGGAGTGCATCAAACACAGCATCACCAGCTGGTCAAAAGAGACAATTATCCTGCTGTATCTAGCATTGGTGGAGCCCTGAATACTGCATGCAGTTCAGTTTAAGAAGGATGTGAAGATTCTTGAATGCATCCAGAGAAGGGCACCAAAGCTGGGGAATGGGCTGGCAGGAATGTTCTCTGAGGAGCAGCTGAGGGCACTGGGTTTGTCTGGTTTGGAGAGGAGGAAGTTGAGGGGTGACCTCACTGCTCCCTACAACTTCCTGAGGAGGGGAAGTGGTCTCCAAAGTGTCCAGTGTCTGACGAAGAGAACCACCCGTGTCTGAAGAAGTGCACATGAGCACTGAAATCTAGCCCTGACAGGGTCCTGGGGGTGCTCACAGGCCTCAGTGCCTGGAACTGGCCTCCTCTGGCACCCCCAGCCCCATCACATCCTGCCAAGGGCCCAGGGGACGTGTCCCACCTCTGTCTGGGACCTTCAGTCCCTGCCTGAGCCCTGCTGTAGGTGTGTCTGCCTCTGCCCCTGTCTCCTGGGTGCACTGGCGTGGGACCTGCACCGCATGGAACTGCTCTCCAGGGTGGAGCCCTCAGACCTGAGTCGGACTTTGTTATGCAGAATGCTGGGTGTAACATGGCATAACTCTCCTCTTTCTCCTCCTCCTCCTTCTTCTCCCTCTCCCTCTCCCTCTCGCTCTCCCTCTCGCTCTCGCTCCCCCTCTCCCTCTCCCTCTCTCTCTCTTCTCCTCTCCTTTCTTCTCTATCTTATCAAGCAAGTAAGGTAATACCAGGTCATGAGAGTGGACTTGGAAGTTGAACAACAATGATTTCCATGTTTTCTAATTAATGCCAGGATGGCTTAGGTTTGGCAGGTTGTATGCATTTTGGGGTGGAGTTGTTTGCTTTTCGGTGGTTGCATTGGTGGGGAATTTGCTGTTGGATGTTCTGTTAGTGTAGTGACTGGGGATCTGATCTAGCAGCCTGCAATCCCATTTGCACCTGTGAATAAAGAAACAACATTCTCCATACCAAAGGCTTTACTATCAATATAAATGAAACACTACAGGCAAGTAATTTCATATCTAGCCAGGAGGTCTTTTCTGAAGCTGGAGTTCCATTTAATAATGAGGGCTGTCACCTTTTTTTCTGAAGTACTATACATTTTAAATATTAATTCATGGAGTTTTACTTTTAGCTTAAAATCAAGCTTTGCTTTATGTCATTGGGTATTTTTTATATATGTGAATTAGGTCTTAATATTCACATTAGGTTGTCTCAGTCGCTTGCATGATATTAGGAGTTGTAGTTTACATTCTGTTAGTCACCCTTGGCTGCTTTGTCTTCACTAGGCACAGATCAAGAACTCTGTTGCACCAGAGGTGTCTCTGAGGGAGGGTCCAGGCTCTGCTAGACACAAATTGTTATTCTTCACTGCTTTCTAAATATGAGTTGTGGGAGGCAGGGAGGGAGGCAGGGAGGGAGCGAAGAGCTAAATGAGACAACCAGTGGTCTATGCAGAGACTCAGGATCAAGTCCCAGGTATGCTAAAGAATTCCTTCATGAGCTATTTAAACCAGCTTTAGCTATGCTTACCCAATAACTTGCAATGCTGTGGAAATGTTCCCAAACTAGTTAGGCACCAAGAAGAGGGCTGCTATTCACACAGTGCTCTATTTAGGCTACTTAACCCCCTAACTGACAAGCTGAGTATTTTCCAGACTTGAGTATCCTCAGAGCTGCGCTGTATTTGTAAACATCCCTACTCCATGCTTCAGCCTTTTTCTATGAAATGCTTCTTCCCTGATCACACTTTTTTGACGAACTGCAAGGAGAGGTGCTATTTCTCATGCTATGTTTGGATGGCACCCAACAAAGGATGTCATAATCTGTACCCAACAGTGTGATACAAATGAACAGAAGGAGTGACCTGCTATTATTTGCTTGTACTGCTCTATCAGACAGAGATAGCAAGCCAATTTTACACCCTTCAGAGTGAAAACATACGTAAGCCTGTGGGTAGAATGATAAGATTGTCGATTGGATTAATCTTTCAAGAAGGATAGCAGAATCTGTATCACCTATCAGACACCTGAAGTGGTCTGGATGAACTGTTTTGTTCCAGGAGTAGGACAGATTAAAGGGGGGGGAAAAAAAAGAAAAAAAAGAAAAAAGAAAACCAGACAGAATATCATTTAGACAGCAAAACTGTGACCAGCTACAAGTCACACCCCACAGGCAATAGTTCTCTTTCCCCAGAGCACATGGCTGGCCTGTAAGCCTTCCCAGTAGCTGTCACAGGGTGGTGCAGGGGCCAGTGTCCCCATATGCCCGAGGAACCTCTGCAGGCTGGCATTTCTTAACAAGGAAAGAAGACAGGCTTTGCTGGCTTTTCAGTGATCTCTGCCTCCAGTTTGCTGATGAGTGCATTCTCTACTCCAAAAGCTACCTGGCTCCCTCTGTCTCTTTTTAGCAATCTGCAGTTACTCTCATGTTGTTCCAAAGGACTCAAGGTGAGACAGTCCAATGGTGGTTCAGAAATTTGCATGGCAGCCCACCTGGGCTGTCCTGAACCTCGTCCTCCCCCTCTGTACTTGTGGTACTGTCTACCGAGTGTTTCACCACTACTGAATCAAAAACACAATGGCAAATAAAGCAGAAAGGGAAGAGATAAAGCACTTGCCTTCTCTGTGTTGAGCCATACAGCCTAACAGCTGGTATAGCATATTCCCAGAAACCAACTACACTCCCAGCCATGGGAGGATATGGCACTCTACACCTAGTATTCTGAGGCATGGTGGGGTTTTATTTACAGGATTTTGATCTCATTATTGGCTCTTCTGAATCATAACCTGGATATTGCTGTTATACTATGGATCCAAGGGTCACAAGGGCATGCTACAATTATGAAAGATTAATGAGATACTTCATTAACCTTTGCACTTTTGACTGCTCAGAAATATCTTATCTGTGTTATTTTAAAAAAGAAGGAGGAAAAAAGTTTTAGTACAGGGAAGCTAAATACTTTGGTGTTATTAGAACACTTTTGTGACAGAATTTAGCACTGTTTTTGTTTGGTTGTTCTTTTTTTTTACTTTATCTTCTCTCTCTGCTCATACCTTTCACTGCTCTCCTTCCCCTGCTTTCTCCTTTCTCTCCAGGCCTGCTCTTACATCACCCTGAAGAAAGCAATGATCTTTTCAGTGGTAGGGGGGCATTTCACTGGCAAACCACCCAAAATTCTGGGAAGTTTGTACTCTCATGACTGTAGTTTTAATCTTCTTTCATTTTGCGACAGTTTTCCAACACCTCCCATGATTTAATGGTGATTTTAGAGGTAAGCTTATTGTAGGTAAAAGGAGGAAGGTAACTTCCTATTCATGTAGCTGCTTTGTGACTACTCTAAAGAAGTACAAAAACAACTCCAAAACACATATCTAAGAAAGGAAAGGTTTACTTTCTGAGACTAAGTATTCTGAGACTAATTATTCAGGACTGTTTTAAACTGTTAGGAATTTGCTTCTATGCTGTAGTGAAGAATATGAGTAAATGAAAAAATCACAATAATTATAACTTTGGTCAAACCCCATTTTGTTGTGTTCAGAGTTTGCCTTAGATAACTCATTATCTAGGTCTTGATTTGCTATTTTTTCTTTTTTTGTCATACTTTGAATTTTTATAGGAATTAGAATTCAGTGGATTAAGCACTGTACACATTTCCTCACAGTGCTAAACTGCTTGTTGAGTCTCTTAAATCTCATTCAAGTCCAGCAAGCCTGAGATTCCAGAATCATTTAGGTGTTCTTAAAGCTCTCCTTTAGTTTATTCTTTTTAGGGGTTACAGCCCTAAATCCAAAAGCTAATAGTTTAAAATCAGACAAGATAGGGAAATAATTAATGTGAGCTTGATTTCATGGAGGGCAAAAGTCAGAGACATATTAGAGGAAAAAGTTTCACACATCTGTCTGTATCATGTAAAGCTAAGATACATCTTTTCCTGTTCTTTCTGTTTTAATTCCAAGTTTTAGTGGTCTGTCCATGTCCATGCTTGAATTGGACAACAAGCACTGGACTGAGCTCTTGCTGTCACAGTCCCTGCTGATATAATCTCAAGCTGGTCCACCTCATTTCCATAGTCATTTTACTGTCTGTGTTAAGGAAACATCCAACATCGTGTCCAAAGCAAGCTCTTTTACCTCTGAAAAAGTGTGAACTTTGCCTTTTTAATTTGTCCGTGGAATCCCCTATCTTCACTGGGGTTGTGTCAGTAACACATTGCACTTTTATGCACTGGTGACCTGTGACTCCAGAATATTGCTCTATGCTCAGTAATGACCCTGCTTCTTGATGGAGAGAGATGGGATTTGGAAAATTCTGAGCAACCACTCCAAGAAGAACGTGATTTGCCACTGGATAGGTATTGGGTGTAAATCACTGTTCTTAAATCTCACACCTGTAACAAGCTTCTAGCCCATCCCCTCTAATTCACCTGATGTTGAATTGTCACTTTCTAGAGGTTTTCTATGAAAGTTTTAGTTTGCTTTTGGACATAGAGACTCTTTACTAAAAACATCTCTTAACTTTGAGGTACCAGTTAAGCTTGCATCACTTTTACCAGAGACTGGGAGAAATTCTTGCCTCACAGAAATTACTGCATAAAACTCCCATAAGAGATGATAAGACCTGGTCCCATAAGAACAGACAAAGGTCAAGAGCCCTTAGCAGCCTTTTCATTTGCCAAAAAAAGGCCTAAATTCTTAATTTCATTCAAAACTTGCGCCTATAGATAGATAATAATTTAGCTAGTACCTAAAACATGCAACTTTTTTTGTTGCATGTTGTCTGACAAAGGATCCTGGGCTCTGGAGAAGGCTAATGCAGTCGAACAGTAACAAATTATTTATAAATGAGCATCAGGCCTTGTGTTGCCTTGCCAAGGCCTGCTTGGAAATGCCCATCAATCACCTTTAACTGGTGTGCCTAATCTCCCACTTCAATTTTAGGGCCTTTTTTCATCCTTTTTTTCCTGTAAATATACCTTTTTTTTCCCTCCTCACAGAGGAACTGGTGAAGGTCAAACATCAGTCCCTCTTTTTATACTGCACAATTTAAAGTCTATAGTGATGAACTCTATATTGAATGCTTGTCTTAGTTCAAGATGTTTCTAACTTGGGCTTTTCACAAACTATTATTGATCTCCGCTTCTAAACCAGTAAATCCTTTCATGTAGTAATTCCATAAATACAGCAGAGTTGGGAAGGCTTTGAATCTTCATTTGAACAAAAAGTTCCAAATCTCTCAGATAAATCTATAGCTCTCAGTGGCAACTTTCAAGGTGTTCAATCATCTTTCCTTGGACACTAAATGAAATGCCTTGAGTTTATGTTTAATCTCTTGCTATGCTCCCATGACATCTGTCTTAAGTGTATTGTCCTCAGGTGACTATCAACGAAATATATTTTGCATTTATCAAAATAAGAAAGAGGTAATCCACTTAATAAATTTAACTAACTCTTTTCCTCTTTTAATTTATGGCCACAGACAGATAGTTCAGGAGGATGGAAGGGGTAAAATAATTACCTGAGTCTGCTTAATGTCTTCCTGTAAAGTTCTTTAAAAACTGGTTTAGTAGACCCTAATCTCTATTTATTTGGACTATTTATAATAAAGCCCATTAGAATCTCCCTTGAAAATACTTGGATTGGGTGAAATTAACTTCTTATGGACACAAAAAGAGGCAGCACTGGATACTAATTTAGATGTAGGGTCTGAAAGTGGGTGCCAAGTTCTTCACTCCTTGTTCTTTAAGTGCTTGGCAATGTGGGAAAGTAGCTACCTCAACAACTATAGCTGGAGTTACTTCTTAAATTTGGTAATACAAATTTAATTTGGTCTGTATTGTGTCTGTAATCTGCATATTTTTACTGATAACACAATTGTTCTGCTACCTGGGGTATGTCTTTTCTTTGCTCAATAAGGGATGGAAACAACATTACAGAGATGAAGATAAGGGACTTTCTCCTGCAGAAATGAACTGTCATCATATTCAGAATATATCTCTTTTATTGCACATCTTTTTATCATTCACTAAAATAAATGTTCAAAAATACACCATGCAAAATATCTCCCAATGACACACACAAATCAAAAACTCCTTGCTCTATTAGGCATTAAAAACATCTATTCATTAGTGATACTAGTTTTATGGCATTTTATAGCTTTCCCTATTTCTGAGGCCTTGCCTGTGTTCAACAAAAAAAATCTTCCTGTTTCTGTCCTGCAGAGACAATCTTATGCCTGTCTCTGTCAGCTCTATAGACAGTCTCCTAATCTGAAAGATATAATCTGAGTAAAATTCAGAGGAGCTGTTTTTTAGTTTGAATTTGACTTTGAAGTTTGCTGCTTCTGTTTCAGACTTGGAGAAAGAATATTTGTATCTGAAAGTTTGTCTTCCCATTATTTGTCAACCTCTTCCTTACAGCCTTGACTTCATTATACATTAGCATATCACAGCTTCTGCAATACTACCACTGTCAAAAGAAGACAATAACTGAAGATTGATTTGAAAAAATAAAGGTGCCCTTGCAGGGCTCTAGATTTGAATTGTTTATCATTCTTTTGGATAAAACCATCAGGTTTGTGGTTTTATCTAATTCACTCTTGGCCGTATGTTTTTCCTTCTGATATTCCTGTAGTCTCCCAAGACTTTCTCTGATTTTAAGAAAGCAGTTGTTAGCCAGATAAAACAAGGCCACAACGACACTTAGCTAAATCAAGGGCCTCTCTATGATTTTGTAATTTCTTTCCCAGGGGCTTTCACTTTAAAATTCTTCTCAGTTCATCAAAAAATCCCTAATTGCTCTTTAGCATCCAGTTATGTTTAATACTTTGTATATTTTGTATTCAAACAAAAAAGTTTTGTTGATAATTTATGCTGGTTATGAAGCTCTGCTGTTTCCCTTCTTCCTTATTCCCAAATGTGAGGTGAATGCAACCAAGTGAAATTCTTTTATCACATGCAATAAAGCCTGTGGTTATTAAGTAGTAGTCTATCATTTGCATTGGCTTTGTTGCACTTTTAATGAAAAGCATGATAAAAGAAGTGCATAGGAGCCCACAAGAAATGTTTTAGGGTTGTAGTCCTGCCTTGTAAAGGTTTGCAAATCCCTGAGCTCGATAACAGAGAAACTACAGCATTTTTGTTCTGATGTTATGCTGGGTCTGGCAAATGTTCACAATGTTTGAAAACAGTCATCATTTACTAAAATTTCTTTTAGGATATGCTTGTATTTATTTAAAAAAGTAGAGCCATCTTCTTTGTCCAATAACTGTCCTTCCTCCCAACAAAAAAAAGCATTGCTATATTTTTCCTGTAAACTAAAGTAATATATACAGACACATACAACAAATATATATAACAGGTATTTAGAATGTCAGGTTTAACTCCTTTGAGCCTGCAAAATCTAGGCAGGAAAAGAGCCAGACTGTGCTTCCAAACTTTTTAAATATGTTATCACATTTGTGAAGGACTGGTTTTGCACCGGGGAGACTAGCAATAGAATTTAAAAGACTCGATCCAGGAAGCATAACAAAGGATGATTTGAAGGACTGCATTTATAGTGAACACAGTGCTGTTAAATCAGTATGTGCCAATGAACAGTATGTGACCACCAGCTCTCTAAAACTTTTCTCATATCCAGCACCCCCACCATATTAATCTGATGGAACATATGCTCTTAAAACCAGACAATCTGCCAGAAACTGACCAA
>VXBB01016560.1:391994-405040 GCA_013399915.1 Illadopsis cleaveri
AAAGATAAAGTGGGTCAAATTTGACATTCATTTGGCAGATAACAACACTTGATATTCACCTGTCTGCATTCAAAGAGCTGGACAGCTTGCAGTTCATCAGCATTGCTTTTGTTCAGGGTCTACCTTATAAATGACTGACTGCCTGTGAAGTTCCAGGTGAGTGCCTCCTTCCATTTCTTTTTACAAGGGAAAGGAGATACTCAAAATAAACTCACAAGGGATGAAAGCTAATTGGAAAATAGCATCCCTCCTGAAACACTCCTACAGCTGTTTTAACCCAGAGTACATTTCGATTGTGCTCTACACCACATTCAGCTTACTTAATGTTTATGTGACTTGACTTCTCTTTTATTCTCTGCTTATACATGAAGCCTGGCATAAAGTGGAAACCCATTAGCTCTTCTACACTAAAGAAACATGCACAGAGCATAAAGAACAAGAAAATTAGAAGATTCCCCAGGCTGACTTGAAGTCTGGCTAACATGGACTGAGACAGGGATAACACCCTGGGAAACTAATATGAGCCATAACTCATCAGAAAATACATAGAAGAGAATCATAGAATAATTAAGGTTGGAAAGGACTTTCAAGATCATTGAATCCAAACTTTGACCAAATACCACTATGCCCACTAAGCCGTATCGCCAAGTGCACATCTACTCGGTTTTGAACACTTCCAGGCATGGTGATTCCACCACTTCTGAGGCTTAAGCACTATTTCACTGAAAATTTTTTTCAAAATATCCAACCTGAACCTCCCTTGGTGCAACTTAAGGACATTTTCCCTTGTTCTGCCACTGGTTGCTCATGAGAAGAGACCAAACCCCAGCTTCCTATGACCTCCTTTCAGGTAGTTGTAGAGAGAGACAAGATCTCCCCTGAGCCCCCTTCTGTCCAGGCTAAACATCCCCAGCTCCTTCAGTCTCCTGTCTGAGGACTTATGTTCCAGACCCTTCACCAGCTCTGTTGCCCTTCTCTGGATGCACTCTGGCACCTCAATGTCTTTCTTGTAGTGAGAAGCCGAGAACCTGACATACTCAGGATGTGGCCTCACCAGTACCAAGTACAGGGGAATGATCACTGCCCTGGTCCTGCTGGCCAAACTATTGCTGATAGAGGCCAGGATGCTATTGGCCTTCTTGGCCATCTGGGCACACACTGACTCATATTGAGTCACTGTCAACCAGCAGCCCCAGGTCCCTTCTCGCTGGGCAGCTTCCCAACAACCACTCCTCCTCCAGCTCGTCGTGCTGCCTGGAGTTGTTGTGTTCCAAGTGCAGGACCTGGTAATTCACCTTATTGAACCTCATACCATTGGCTTCAGCCCATTGATCCAGCCTGTCCGGATCCTTCTGTAGAGACTTTCTGCCCTCCAGCAAATTAACTTGGTGTAGTCTGTATGTAAATATACACATATCAGGAGTAACTTCCTGAATGCTGTGGTTTATCTACATGGAGACTGGTATGCATTTCAGTTTAAACCACAGCATTGATAACTTCCTTGATTTGGAAAATCATGGAAATTTATTTTGTTATTTTGAAAATAATGTTTACTTTTTTATTTTGAAAATAACAGGGTGGACTTGTTATTCTGGACCTCATCTATTAATTTTAAACTGTCCAAACAAAGGGCTTCCCTATTGAACTTGAAGCTATTTATTACTATTTCCTATGGAATATGTTACTGACAACAGATGTATTCCTTCAATGTACTTCTATAAAGTGGCTGGTGTTACGAAACTGTTTTGTCAAAGAGAAAAAAACCTGTTGTCCTTTGACTTTCTTAAGTCTTGCTTGGTGGCTTTTGATACATGGCCACATTAAGACCCTGTGCTTTATGCCACCAGTATATTTTCAAAATTCAGTCAGTATGCCTTTATGTTTTGCACTTTCCTTTCAAAGCTAGATGTTATGAACAGCTCAGGTCTTGCAATTTCAAGGTTGCAGCCCTTAAAATTTACCCTCCTCAAAAAGTGTTTTGCTAAGTGTCAGAGATCTAGAGCTAGAAGTAAACCGAATTGACAGGACCATTTAACTTCTATTCGTAGGTATTCCTCCTTTAATAATACAAGGATGACATAAGAAGATGCCAGAATCCATTATCCATTTCCTCCTCTGACATAATTTAGCTGTTAATAAAGGACTGGTTTGTCACTGAAAAAAATCTGTTCTTTATAAATATACCTTTATTGTCAATCTTGTGTTTACTAAGTTGCTCCTCTGTCATTCTCCACTTTATTGAATAGAGTATTTAAAAGTATTTGCTAATTATTGAATAGAGTATTTAAAATATTTGCTAATTTCAGATGCGCTCTTTTGGATGGATAGATCCCTTATAAATATGAAGTCCCTTCAAACTTTGTGGTGAGAGGAGACTGAGGAGGAGAAATGAGATAATTGTGTGATTTTGTACTAACAGTGAGTCCACATAAATGGTTATCCATGAATCTATAGAAAACAGGGATTTACTCTCTGATACTGAGAAAGTAGTTAAAGTTTTTCTTTTCTCATGTCCATGTTCATGACTGAGAATAAACTGCACTCACAATTAATCTTTTCCAGGTACATGCATATTATCAAATTGTTGTCTCTACACAATGCACACTTGGTTCTCCTAGCAGTCTGCACTGAACATATTTTTTCAGTCTTTTATCGCTTTAGTTGCCCTCATTGGTTTCTTTCTGATTTTTTTCATATTTTGGGTCGAAGCCAGTGCTTTTCCACCAGCACCAACTTGACTTACAAAACAAATCTTGGCATAACAGAAACAAATGTAATGGCAGCACTAGAGTGGTGTGTACAGATGCAGACCTGGCCTCGCAGAGTTGATGTAAAATAGTGCTTCTATTGCTCCCTTGATTCCTCACTGGTTAATGCTACTGTTTATTCATTTCAAAACAGCAATCACCTCTTTTTGCAGCAGTAGCTTCACACTTCATGCTTGTCTGGAGTTAATGGGCTCAGGCTGTACTGGGATCTCTGATTAAGCTTTGGTATGGTGAAACATTTCAGGTGTACTATGTTTGATCACAGCCCCAGCCTGCACAACAGAGCCTCTCTCTTCCCCAGCAAAGCACCTTGAGCATATGGTTGGGGTTTTTTTCCTAGTGTTTGCTGTAGTTTAGCTGCCTCCTTGGCAGTTTAATTGCTCATCTTAGCATGTCTTAGGCTATTTAGGCCAAACAGCCCAATCTGGTGGTTCACAGTTACATATTTAAAGCATTAACCAAGCACTAAACCAGTAGACTTTATTTGATTTTTTCCTCCTCAGTTTGTTTAAAATCAGTAGGATTCCTGAGTGCTTGAGAAGTCTGAACATCACATCACTTTTGGGGCACATAAAGTTTAAGACTGAAGTGTTGATATTGTCAGAAAGTGGGATTTAGGAAAAGTATGCTCCTCAGCTGCATGTCCCAGCAGGAGCAGTGAGAAAAGAGAACCTGAATGAAGCTAAAAACAGGGTAAATCCATTCCTGTTTGTTTAAAATATGTTACACCACACTCAGTCAAGGTAGATGGAGAAAGGGCTACCACAGCTCAGCTACTTCTGAACACCAAGTAGAACTTCACTTTAGCAAAATTCCAATTATTACTGTGTTCATGATGTACCAGAGAAGAAAAAAGGTGCTAATTGCTTCCCCAGTTGGACTCATTAGACTTGTCTTATGCAACTTATAAAGTAATCTCTTACTTCCTAAGATAAGGATTATGTCTTTAGAAGGATGACTCCTGCTGGAGCTTGCAGAGGTAGTTAATTCAAACACACCATTCTAAGGTACATGGCCACCAGTCTGAAGTTCAGCAGCAGAAATATCCTGACACAGTTATTCCTTACAAGATGTATTAATCATTGCTATATCTAATGTAAGTAACTGTCTGAATTGTTTGTGGTTTTTTGTCACAATTGCCCATATTTATGTATGTGTGTATATATATATATTTGACATATAGCATGCACACAGCAAAAACTGGTTTTTTAATATGTGTGGTCTGTGCATAAAATCTTGCTTTTTAACCTTGAAGGAATATAAGCAAGGTTCCACCACCCCAAACATTTTGTCTGCAAATTTAAGTGGATGCTCCCCTAGGTCTGCCATTCCTTTGAAACAAACTTCCAGTTCAAACTGGATCTCCTATGAGGTGTCACCTCTTGGTGATTGACTGTGATTCTTCATGGATGGAATATTCCTGGTAAACTCCCATGTAGCTTAACAGAGCAGAAATCTTCATTTTCTTGAAACACCCAAATGTTTTCCATCTTCCAAGTACTACTCATAAAAATACAGCTTTTTGTAAATGAAATGCAAGTCCTGGATAGAAGATAACTCAGGAGAGCCATAGACTAAATTTTCAGTTACAGAATGTGCTTTTCTAGCACAACATACCTTACAATTTGTGGTCACTTTTTAAGCAAGTAATTAAACATTACTGTAAAGTATGTATGAAAAATTAAACCCATTTAACAGATGTCTGAATGGAAACAAAACAAAGCAGTAGCTGGAAGTCCCCAGAAGAGCCAGAACCCTGCATGCATTTCCAACTCCTGTATCTCAGCCTCTTTCACAGAATCACATATTCTCTTCCAACTGCAATTTTCACAATTATTTCTCAGTAGATCAACTTTCTTTGAACTACAGCATTTGAGAAGATGCTTTAATTCATCCTCATCACTTCAACAAGAAAATGGTCATTGTCCTTGGAGACTGTTTCTCTGAAACTGCTGGCTTTGCCTTGGACAGTGACCTCAGGGACATGCTGGTGGCCCTGTAAAAGAGCCCAAAGCATTCAGCATTGTTGCACTGACAAAAAAAGTTGGCTATTCAGGATCGGTGAAAAAGAAGACTTTGCAAAATAGTTCCTGGTGGTAACTAACTGTTCTATTATGCAAAATGCCTTGTCACCAAACATTTGTTGTGTCTTATTTAGGTATTGGCTCAGATATTTTATAATGTAGTAGGTTGCCTTTCAAAAAGAATCAGCTGGGATTTTTTTCCTTCATATTTCTTTACCCTGTATTTTATAATACAATTCTACTATAAGCATCTGAAAATGTCTTTACTTCTCCTGATAAAGCTTTTTTTTTTTTGTAATTTAGTGGGACAGCTATTTTAGTATAACACCTATTGTTAGAGGCTTATTTACCAAAAAAATCATCATTAATGGTTAAAGCCTTGAACTAGAAGCTGTTCTTATTTGCATTACTGTAACACCCTCAGGTGTCTTAAGAGATCTTGCACTTGCCTTTGTATTACACTAAGATATTATAGACAAACAGTAAGATGCCATTTACCATTCCTATCCCTGAAGAATCCTCAACCTTCTTGTTAGCTGCCTGACTTGTGTGCTCATTACTTTTTCTTCTTTCCCTCTCATCCACATGCAGTTTATTCTTTTTTCTATTTCACTAGTTTTACTCATAGGATTCATCCCTACCACGGAAGTTTTTGAAAACAGCAGTTATATTATTCTGGCACTGTACAAATACCACAGTGCCAACCTGAAATACTTACAGTTTAAGATATAGGCTTGCTTCTGGGGTGGGTTTATTTAAAGAGGGAATTGTGCCTGAATATGAATATGAACGGAGCTAGGCTAGTTTTATATTAGTTTCACTGTGAAAACAAACTTTCTTACTCAATCCTACATCTCTATTTACTTTCTCTTTATAGCCATGTAATTCCATACACTTTGACAAAATGAATTATGTCTCATGCTAGCATTAACAATAAGAAGAATAAATGCAAACAACACATTATACAGGTAAACACTACAGGACACGGCCATTAGAAGATATACTGGAATGCAAATTGTATGCTTCAGATGCTGAAAAAGACTGTAATGTGCCTGCGTTTGGTTATTTTTATTCCCCTCGATTTAGTCCAAAGTACCCAAGATGCTTGGTGGGTCTGTTACTCTGAGATGGATTGCACGATGCAATTGCTTTTGTAAGGAAACACTTGCCTCAAACTGTACGGAAGTCAATTTTATGCAGTTCAATTTGGATTTCAAAACAGTCTCCTACATGCAGAACATAAACATCCTCCCTCCTGTCTAGGTGGAGGCAGTAAAATGAGGCTCCTAATTCACACTGGGTGGTAGGAGGCATGCTGGAACAGGAACCCACTGCTGCAGTCTGTGCAAGAGGAGGGAGTCCCAGGAACCTGGGAAAACGGTGCAAAGCTGTTACCGTCAGTACTGTGAGTCCTAAAATGGCTCTACTGATAACTGTAACATTGGTTGATAAAAGGTGACTTTGGTTTTGTCTCCTTATTTCCAGATTTTGACTTTATTTTGCTCTTTTTCTTTTATTATTCTTCCCCCTACTCCAGACTAGGTTGTTTTGTTGTTTTGTTGGTTTTTTTTGCGGGGGAGGGGGGTTTGTTTGTTTCTTTGTTTGGTTTTTTGTTTGTTTTTTTATGGTCCTCATCAAGCAGCTGTTCCTAATGTGGCGCCTGATCACTGCTGCTTTTCATTTGCCATAGTCCCTCCAGGACTCTCATGTCATCAACACCTGTTTCTTATTCTTTTGGGTGGTTGCTAAAAGGCACATTAACCAGATCCTTCGGTGTCATCCACAGAAATTACCTATTACTAAGGTAAACAAAGACTAAGACTCCAATTCTATTATCTTCCTTTTTGCCTTTCTTCTGTTTTTTGAGTTTGTTTGGGGTTTTTTTCCAGCCACTTCCATCATAGGAAGGCAAAATACCTGATCCTTTTCTTTTAGATCACCTGTCAATTCTTGCTAATAGTGTCCTCCCTTGCCAACCCACTAGCCACTCACCCACCAGCAAGTCAACAGCATTCTTAGTACCTGCTTTTATAGTGAGTACGTGCAAAAAATTCTGCTCATAAAACTACTGTAAATTCAACTTTTTGGCCTCTAATTTTTTTTTTTTTTTTCTTTGTTGAAATGAAGAGAAATGGACCCTTCCTCTGATTTTGCCAGTAGTTACAGCCTGCAGTTTTACCTCTGTAAAACTGTATTCTAGTTGGTGAGCTAGATTTAAGTCTTACAGTTCACACTGCATTGGTCACTGCTCTAGTCTTCCTCTAAAGTGTCATTTTAGTACGTGTAAGAAAGTCGTAACTAATGCTATTGTTTTTAACTGTAATTATTGGAATGGTTATTATTCTACATAGAAAATACACTCATTAGATGGGATTCATTCTCCAATAAGTTTGTTTTGGCAGAGCTTTTCTTGGTGGGCAGTAAGGAGGACTGAGTTGTTTATTTTTTTGAAAAGCTTTGATAAGATGTTTAAAAAACCTTATGGAAAACAATATTCAATCTCAACCCCTCTATTTTTAATAGGCAGAAAAGACAATTAACCATCTTTCCCTAGAGTAGCAATATAGCAGGCTCCAGCAGGTGTGTTACTATTGCAATATCAAAATAAAAAGTCTAGTCAGCCTTTCACTATAAAAATAAGTGAAATGCAGAGCAGATGCTGTAATAACCATTAATTTACATTCACCAACTATATTTGTTGTAAAAGTAGATGAGGACACTGGAAAAACAAGTTATTTTTGGCTCTTCCCTGCAATATCACAAGAAAACTACTGTAATGTGTTTAGCAGAGCAATGAATACATATTGGCCGAATTTATCTCTGCTATAACCCTGCAGAAATGTAGAATGAATTTAGTTTTAAATTTTACTTTGTGGAAGGAAGGATAAAATTAAAGGAGTTTATAGAACATCACCAGAAATTTTCCAGACCTGGTACTGAACCAACTTTGAAAAACTTCACATGGAAACTAGAATGATAGACAGATTTTACCTAAATTTTACTATTCAGAATTTACACTTGTAACTTTCTATTAGAAACAGATTTTAATGACCTATATCCAGAGGAACTCAAAAAGAAAGTAGCATTTCTTGGATGCTGATTTCTGTAAGACTTCTGTGCTTACCATTGAGGTCTTTGTACTGGGTATAACATGCAGTTTGTCTCTGCAGAACCACAAGTAGAGGTTGGCACATCTGGACTACGGGGTGAAAGGGTCAACAGCATCTTAAGTTCTACAGTAGGTTTCATGTGGGCATGCTCAAGTGTTGTATATACAATTAAATGAACTTTGCCATAGGGTAATTTATGCTATGTATTTATTTTTAGAGATGAAAACAAAAAGCTGAACCAGCCTTTTCTGTTTACTAGAGGGGCTGAAAGTCCTCACTACAAAGCACACTGTTCAAATACTGAAATAATTTGCCCTTAAACTCGTAGAATTTGTGTCTCTCCTGTCTGTTGTGTAATATTTGACACCCCTTTTGACTAATGGCAAAGGATAAGAAGCAGTGAAATAATTTCAAAATTATTCTTGACTTCATTTTTCATGAGATACGGTTATTAAACCTGAATTTTAACTTCTCTGAAAAGTGTATTTTTGTATTGAGACTACAGTCTTAACAGGTTGTGGTTCTAACACATCAAGATGTAAGACTTTTTCTCTCTGACTGTTATTCATGCAGGTGGGTGTTTATGATATTTTGTCTATATTTAACTGTTTTATAAATCAGATTTTTTTCTTAAGCCCTATTATATATCTGCCTCAGTTTTGAATGGAAAGCTGATTAATGTCTTTTACTGATAACTTGCTAGACCTGTGAACCACATCAGTGCAGATTGTTTCAGCTGGCTATGAAGCCAAACTTTCAGATTTTCCAGCGAACCAAAAAAATAGCCACACATTAAATAAATTATCAGAGGTTCATTTTAGTAGAAAAATTTGCAGAGACTTTTGTTTTGTGCCTCTTATTTTTCAATGAAAACAACTGATAAAATTCACTACAGATTTGCTGGTAAATTTAGTTCAAGATGGGCATTTTTCAGAGAGTAAAAAACACGCTTGAAGTCTTTTTTCCAGCTGGAAGTGTAACCATTGTGCTGCATCCTTATTTTTAGTGGAAGAGCTAGTGCTTGAGAGTTTCATGCTGAGCAAATTTGAGCAAGGTGAGATAAGTGGTCAGACAGTGACTTTCAGTGAATCTCCCCCATCAATCACACAAAGGATGCGGGGGGGGAGGAGAGAGAAAGAGGGGGATTCTCAGGTGAAATGAGGAGAGGTATGATGGTTTGAGATGCTTCGGGAAAGAAAGACACCTTATGATAGAGACAGGGCAATAAAGGGAGAGGATGGCATCTATGTATGTGTCACTTTTCAGTGGTCCTGTGTATGGTTCTGGCTTTAACCCTGACACAAAGGGGTATTCATACAACAGGACTGTGGTGATTTTACATTGTCAGCTGCTTTCCCTGGACTCCCTCTGTTGTCAGTGGAAAGCAAATATTTTTCTGGAGGGTAATTCAGAACAGGAGCCTAATTTAGTTGAGCAGAATTGGTCTTTAGATAATATCTACTTTTCTTCATTGCCTATGGAGAGCAGCTAAATCTAGGTTTAAAGATAAATGGTGTGATTATATTCTTTTCCTCAGTGGTTCTGCTCTGACTTTAAAGATTCCAAGTAGTTGGACCATGTGATGTTTCTTCTGGAGATCTGTCAGTACTCAGACACACACAAGGGAATGCATTTCAGATGCCAGACTTGAAGGGCTTAAATTCTTAGACGAAATGCATTTAAAAGATGTGGAATCCAAAAGGCTGAATCTCTATTAACCGACTGGTAATGGACTTACAAATAGGATATAGTCATAGGGGATATAAGTAGACTACAGGATTGATCTTGACTGGCTCCATGAAGTAGAAAAAACACATATCACATTCTGGAGAAGTATTTTATATCCAAAATGCTATCTGGAAAGGAAACTCTTAACTTTATTTGCATTGAGCACACCACCACAGAATGGTGTTTTCAAGAAAATGTCAGTCCAACAATAGTTATGTCTACCTCAACAGATAAAGCAAGTAGATGTGTGGGATAGAAGAGCTGATGCTGAGCATCTTGAATCCATTATGCTTGGTTCACAGTGTGAGCTTGTGTTGTTCCTTGGACTAGCTTTAGTGCATTAGTTACCTTGAATGGATGCACACATACGCAAGATGCACACAGAAGAGAATGCATTTTCTATTTTTGTCATTATTATTTTTGTAGTACATTTTCGTCCCTTTTGCCTTTAATTTTTTTGCATGTTTCATTATTCTCCTCTAACTTTCAGGGTTTTTTATCATTCTTCTGAAGTTAGTAGGACTTCAGAGAAAACCTCATGTAGGCACATGGACTCCACTACCCTCTGGCCAACTGAACAATTGCATCTTGACATGTCCAGTGTCTCCAGGCAGCATGAATTGTGAAAGAGACACAGTGAAGCTAAAATGTTTGTAGTATGCACTCCCTCTCATCCTGTACATAAAGCATGAGCATCTCATGGCACCTATGTACAGCTTTAAAGCCTTAAGCTTCCCATTAACTTTGGGCACAACAAAAAATCAATTATTATCTTCTGGTCCTGACAGTGCAACATAAAAGCACAACTAACTCCACAAACACCACAAGAACTTGGCTGGGTTTTCCAGTGTGGGTAATTAAGGACCTGCCAACCCTTATCTGTGGCACAATTCCAACAGTACTGTTCTCCTACTGGCCTACTATTGCTATCCCCAGGAGATCCAGCCCTGGAGGAACAATCATCAGCAAATACCATTCAGGCATTTGCTTGTCTCCCAAGACTCTCCAAAGGGTGGTGAGGTTCAAGTCTGTGTGTTTTTTAATGCGAAGGGCAGGCAGGAATTGGTGACCATCAAGAGTATCTGAAAGACAACGAAGCACAACCTGGGTAGCACTTCAAGCAGGAGTGACTTGAAGTGGGTGTTTTCAAATCATGCTTGTTTTTTAGAACTGTTCTGTTCAGGTATGATGAATTTTAATTAGAATTTGGAAAGTGTACCAACAAAAGACGCTGATAGGAAAGGGAAGAACAGTTTATTGGCTTTGCCTTACCAGAGAACCTGTACTGGAGAAATGCACATTCTCATTGCACTTGCTATGCCATTTATTAATATTGCAGCAGAGGATGGTACAACTGTAATCATTTGTGATTTCAATAATTTATATCAATACACAATTCATGAATTCTGTGTTTGCACATTTGGAGAATGCTACAGCTGAAGAGGATCTACTGAAAATGTAAGAGATGAGTATTTCTAATCATATCCATGTTCTTTTGAGTTCCCTGCAAGAACAAGACAGCTACAAAATGCAAAGATCCAGGTAATTACTGGCATCAAAACTGCTGCAAAATACATGAATGAATGCAGGTCATAAAACAAGAAAAAAATTACCCATGAACCTGAGTGTTGAAAACAAATGTGTAAACATTGTGTTTTTAGCTCTTGAGTAATCAGAGAGCACAAAACCCATATCTGTTCAAATGAAATCAGCAGCCCACCTTTCATTTTTTGAATCTTGGTACATAAGTATGTGCATTTATATATTTGTGTAATGTGTATAAAATTATCTCTCTCTCCCTCTCCCTCTCTCTCTCTGTCTTTAATAGACTCAATTTCTACATCACAGTATATCAAAATGCCAACACAAAACTTCCTAAGAACTCACAGCAGTTTTTGGGCAGTAATTCTCCACTGGATGTAAAGAGAAGAAATCTGATGTGATGACCAGTAAGCGTCAACTACCGCTTTCTAAATCTGAGTTTTAGGTGCATAGTGGTTCTTAATATCTTTTGGGGATAATAATGTGAGTTGCAAGAGATTTTTTCTTCTTGGGTTTTTTTGTTTGGTTGGTTTTTTTGGGGTTTTTTTTTGTGTGTGGTTTTTTGTTTGGGTTTTTTTGGGGGGGCAGGTTTTTTTGTTCTTTGGTTGGGGTTTTTTTGGGTTTTTTGATTTTTTTGTTTGTTTGGTTGGTTTTGTTGTTGTTTTTTATTTTCAAAAATTTGGGATGCTGGGGGGTTTTCTGATGAAAGCCCAGTTCTGTGGGCATTTAAAACAAAGTTGCTGCACATGATGATAAAAACACACAATATAAAAGAATTAACTCTGCTGTTAGACTGTCAGTTCATGGAGCCAATTATGCCTAGCAAGCACATAACTGTGTAGGAAAGCAGGGCAGATTCTCCTCTGCTGGCAGACCAGTTGTATCTGAAAAGACAATGTGTCATCTGTCACGCTCAATGGCAAGAGAGCTTTCTTTCCTGGACATAAAATGTAATCATTGCCAGAGGCTGGAACTTGGGCTTGGCTCTTAAATTTATTTATTTATGTTATTTGTCATGAAAAAAAATGACAAATTGAGGCAAACATCTTCAAAAGAAAACTGATTACCAGATCAGAAACAATAGTTGAAACAAGATGAGAAGATTAGAGTGGTTTAGATTTCTTTTGAAGGAAGATCAGCTCACATTTTTCTAGCTGTCAAAATTATTGATAGTTTAATTTGTAAGTCTGTTTGTGCCAACCTAATTTTCATTGATGACATGAAAACTTTATGACTCAAAAATTAAGATTTCATTTTTATAGGTGATTTCAAAGAGAATTTTTAAATAAAACTTCAAAGCTCCTGTTCAACTGAATAATTCCTGCCTCAAGTTTACTGTTTATATTTATATGTTTGCATAGACATTGCAAACAGTTTTAACAAAATCAGATAATTTGAGCTGCTGTCATTTGAAATTAGCCTATTGTCTCAATTACTCTTAAGAGTAGTAAAGGTCATTGTCATAAAAATGCACCACCATGCTTATTTTGCAGTCACCACAAAAGGTAGTGCAACAGCAGATCAGAAATTTTCAGAAAATTTTCATACCGATGTAGATTGAACATTAGGTGCCTCAAGAGAAATGAAAATACCCTGCTGAACGTGCTTTCAGTTTTCCTTCAAACAGAGAGAAAAAAAAAGCCCCAAGAATTATTTATTGTTTGGGTATGAAAAGTGTCATTAAGAAACATGACAACAATGAGAAATTTTAACATTACATATATGTTTTTCATCCAAAAAGCTAAACTGTTCAACTCAGTCATCAAGGAAAAAGAATCTGAATAACTACAGGATCATCTTCTCGTAGAGAAAAAAATTTGACAGTTGCAATTTTTTGTTTGATACAGCTCTGCCAAAAAAAAAAAAAAAAAAAA
>VXBB01016560.1:405050-423630 GCA_013399915.1 Illadopsis cleaveri
TTAGAAAAACACCTGCCAAAAAAAAAAAAAAAAAAAAAGGAAGCAAAAAAAAATCCTGGTAGTATGTGTTGTTGAGAATCCTGCTTTATAATGCAGACACTATAAATTGCAAAGACATAAACAAAGAGATTCTAGTAATGTCCTTATCCAGATGAGCTGTGCTCTCATGATTAATCATGTCGCCAGAAACCTGTGTAATCTATAGCTGCCTGTCTTATTTATCTGCATATAGGGCTATCAAACGTTCCCATTTCATTAAGTGCTTGCTCTCTACTGAGAACGTACCCAGTATTTTGCATCGCAGTGGGCTTTTTCCAGGGCTCCATCCTCCAAAGCCTAGTAGCCCCATTTAGTTCCTGCTATTTTCCAGGCAATGCTCTCTGTCAGCAGTTCTCAAGTTCCCACATCAGGACCTTTTCACCTGTAAGGACAAATTTCTGATTAGAAGGCCTTCATTAGGGGGTTATACTTTTTCATTATATATGTTATTTGTAGGAGTTATATTATCTGTAAATAAGGCTAGATATTTTCTAGAAATCTAAATGTCCCCTTTCTCCCTGTTGCACCTAGCATATGCCAACTATCTGGCATCATGACGGTGTCCCTGCCTCAGGAAAAAACTTTCTGTTTTAAAAGAAAGAAGATTTCTGAGGGCAATTCAGTGTCTTTTTCTTCAGGGTATGGTATTTCCCGGAGGCAAGTTCACAATTTAAGCCCTCTGCAGTCAGCGGAGAGAGGTACTTCCAGAGGGCAGATCTGAGCCACAGCTAGGCTTACTTGTCCTTTGGAAATGCCTCTATGTTTCTCCTGACTGTAGTAGGAGCCTAAGATGATCAAAGCTACAGCAGAGGCACAGAGAAGTGGAGCAACCAAAAGGGTTTAGTTTGGCAGGAGAGCTGCCAGGTGGGGATGCAGCAGCCTCTGATCAGACTTGTCATGAAGTGATGGGCAGTGAAGTTGTTCTGACTGCTACAGAACAGGAAAGGAGAGGAATGCACAGTTGGAAATTACTTTTAAAAACATCACTGAACATTCAAAATGTGACTTGAAGGACAGAACAAATTGGACAAATAGATCCTATGTTCCTACTCTTCATTCTTCCAGGTCAAAAATTATCAGTCTCTAATTTTTGTGCAATTTCCTGGTAGCTGACATTTTCAGAGGAGAGAAATGACAGCTTTAAAGGAAGGAAAAGGGGAGTAGCGAATGAAGAAGATGAAGTTAAAAACACCACAGGTTCCAAGAGATATGGGAACTGAGCAGGGTACAGGAAGATTTGAAAGAGCAGAGGAGAACTGTGATCAAATTAATTTGATCAAATTTGATGAAGTTAATTAGTTTTTCAAACATGAATATGCATAGGATGCATGGTATGTGTGTGCACATAAGAAGGATAGAATCAAGGAAAATAACAACTGTCACCTCCCAAGGCTGTATTAGTTGTACATAAACCATTCCCAGTGAGATAACTGTTCTTAAAAACTCCCACTGATGAAGGACCCCCAGCCTTGCCTGGAAGTGTATTATGCTGTTTAACCATCACTATTTGTTCTCCAAACAGCTACTATAAATCTTACTTGCTGTAGTTTAACTTCATTCATGTCCTATTCATTGTGGAGAAGGAGAAACAGGACATGTTTCTCTATTCTACAGCCTGCTACATATTTAAACAGTTATGGTGTTAATTCTTTTACTCTTGTCTTTACAACCCCCTCTTGTCCAGATATATTTCCTAGACTTCTGTTATGCCCAGCTGTTTTCCATCTTTATTAACAATCATGTTCAAAACTGCCCAAAAACCTCCACTCAAGAGCATCTATCTGAGTTTCTGAGTGATCTGAAAATATGTCCCTATGCTGACAGGCAGCACTTTCATTTGCATGTCTTCTTATTTGTAATAGGGGACCACTATTGATTCATGTCTTTAAAATCTACTTTAATACCCATTTTTTCCCCATGATTAAGCACATAAGGTCCTGTCTTATGGGTGAAATTTGACTATGCCTGGAAAACTGTATCATATATTTCTTGTCATGTAATTGCCTTAGGTTTTTTTTTTGTAATGCTGGTCCAAATCTCTTAGGGTGTTGCAGTTACATGCACCTTGAGTTCATCAGACAATGTAACAGTCTTATTCTCCATTTCATCATTCTTAGTACTCGGGCAAACACTGAAAGAGCCTAGAAAAAAACCAACAAAACCCGTAACAGTCCTTGGTATAGCCACATCAATAGCCAGCCACTGAAATAGTCAGTTTCTCTCTGACTGTTCTTTTCCAAATACTCTTCTGACCACCTTTGAGCACTTTCATCAGGAAGCAATGATGCATTTAGACATCTTTTTCCAGGATGCCCAGTTCATCCTCAGCTCTCATTTTTGGCTGCACTTCATAATGAACATTGATATTTGTACAGCTGCCTTTATCGTCCTGGACTGCGAATAAGGGCCTGATTATTTTCCAACAACTTTTGTAATTAGCTTGAAGAAATGAGTTGTTATCTATGATGTGCAGTCCATCTGTCATTATGATAACTGTTCCGCTCTTCATAATATTTCCATGTTGGCTTTAACTGGCAAGCTTTTGTAGACTGGCAAAGATTTCATGAACTCTGTTGTCTGTGCTGTGAGGAACAAAGAACAAATTTTAAAGGTAGGAAGACAACACTAATGAGTTTAGCTGCTACTCACTCACTATAAAGGTGTTTCTCATAATATACTCTGGGTTTATGGTTTGTTTGTTTTCTAAAAATCTCTTTAATGATGCATGACATGAAGGAAAACTGGCTTTTCTAGCATATGTTTTTCTACACAGCCACCTTTATTTGTATGAAAAGGAGTAAGGAGATCTCATAAGGCAACTTCTTTCCTGTGCAAACTCTGTGTACCTTTAGAGTGCCTCATTTCAGATTGCTGGCTGGAGCAAAATTTTCTACTTGTGATGTTAGCTGGCACATTGTGTTTGCTCCCACCTTGGAATAAAATGAATTCTCTCAGGAAATATACTGTAAAAATGTTATTAAGAACAGTTTAGAAGAAAAATGCCTGGAAGTGTATTAAAGCATAAATCTTTTGATAGTACCTTATAACAAAGATCTGTTATTCAAGTTGCACAGATTTAAAATCTCAAGTAGGTTTGAAGGGTAGAGTTTGAGGAAATAATGTTCACATATATGCAGCATGGAATGTGATCACTAATATAATTAGAGGCCTTATTTCTCCATAGACTAGTCAGAACATAACAAATCCTTACAGAATGTAACACCTTCAGATTTGATTCTCCAAAGTGTTAATTAAGCTTTCTTAAATTCTTGGGATGTCCTTTGGTTTGGTTTTGGTTGGGTTTTTGCCTTTTTATGTGTTTGGGGATCTTTTGATGTGGAAGGGGGAGGTCCGTTATTTTGTTGCAGTTGATACTAATTTTTTGCGGTTTGGTCTTAATTGTTTGCAAACAGGGGTAGGAAGCTTTGCCCAGAATTGTTACGTGGCTTTAGGTGAGAAATATGGCTTTAAGTCAGATACATGAATAAAAGAGCTGTGGTGTTGTGATCGTTAATATCCAGCTAAATCCATCGGAGCATTTCCATTTTCTGAAGTGGTAGCATTGTATTAATTTGCTTTTCAGTCTGCTGTAGCAATAGAAGTGGTTAAAGAAGATTATTTTTTGAAGTATGGGAAGGTCTTCATTTTACAGAGCATTTAGGCATTGCTTATTTAGAAAACCATAATTTGCCATTTGCACCTATCTCCATTTATGCTCTGCAACAGAATTGACACTCTGCCTTGATGAGTAGTTGAGATTGAGGTGCTGACAGTGTTTCAGGACTGCAAGGGAGTTCCTCATTCTAAATCAGGGATGAGAACTACAGAAAATCATAGTGAAAATATATGTTGAGGCACCAGCTCTTTGATAACACACATGTGAGGAATTCTGACTGCTCTTAGGCAGCTCTACTGTCCCTTTTATAAAAGGCAAGATTATTATTCCTCATAAACAGGGACATTCAGATCTAATAACTCTATTCTGCATGCATTTAAACTAATTTTTACCTATTTTAGATTTAATTTGTTGATTTATTGCTTTGGATTTTTTTCTTTATTTTCCTCTAATATCAAATAGAAAAGTAACTCCATATGTTGTTCCAGATGCGTCTTTCTTTTAGTGGTAAATACAATAGTGTATAGGTGATTTATTGTTTTTTAGAAGGTATTGGAATCTTTTGCATTTAGAGCATTCACTAGTTTGAAAGATCATTTTTTGTTGAAGATCAGTTGGTGCCTAGCAAAAGTTCCAGTGCTCACTGTTCTTAACAAGGAAGATGCATTTTGAAGAGAGGTAGTTGACTAGGGACTTGGTGGAACCTATTTAGACTGATTTGGATGAGGAGATTTGACAGTTTTAAACAAAGACCAAATTTCCTTATATTTTCTCGCTACCATTATTCTCATGGTAACCAAGAACTCACTCATGATGATGCTCTGAGGGCCTTCCAGTTATTTTAAATCTACTACTTCCTACTGCTACTTTCTGACTTTTCTCCTTTTCCTGCAACCGCTGCATATTTACACAGCACTTTCTTGACTTTCTTCCCCTTCAAGCACTTGTCTGAATTTCTCTCAAAAGGATTCACTTCTCCAGACATGCCAGTTGCCCCACCTTTTATTGCATCAGAATTTCCCTGGGTTTTGAAAACACTGGATAAGTAAATTCTAAGCTTTTATGAGGGGAAAAAAAAGGAATTGACTCATGGAAATACATACAGAAAGCTCTTTCTGAAACTGGTTGATTGTCCTCCACCTTGGTGAGCAGAAGGGAGCTTTGGTGGTTGCTGACAAAAGAGGTGATATAATATTAAGCATGAAGACCAGACACAAAAGAGTAACAGAGACAAAACAAAGAACTGACAAGTTTTTTACTTATACCATTTAGATCGTTATACCAAAAGTTATTCTATGTAGAAACTTTAACAGATGTTTCCTTTTTTTTTTTTTGTTTTTTTTNAATCACTTAACAACTGATCAATTCACTGGAGTACAGACAAGAAGCTGAGTCTCCAGCTGAGTACCCTTGTAGGCAGCTTCAGTGTTACTGCATTACTCAGATCCTCTTCTGAATCAAACTTTGAGTGCAGGCTTAATTAAGGGGTCAAATTCTGTTTGGTTGCTGCTGGAAATTTAGGGTTGACTAAATTGAGCTTGTTTTAAATAGTCACTGAGGTTAGATTATAGTTTATGATCTGCTTACTATGGAAACAGATTTTAAAAGATATTGGGAGGAGAATTACTTCCTTTCCAATAGTCTTTGGCAATGGCATTAGCATTTTTAAATAAACACTAATAAAATTCCAAATTTAAAACCACTTTTCATAACCATGTGGATACAACTTGCTGATGAGAAGTTGCTGTGGAAATGAATAATAAGTGGGAACTGGTAAAATTTGTTTTCATTTGAATGGTGCGATGGTCCAATTTACACAGCTTCAATAGTAGGAGACAAATGAACAGTGATTATCATTTATTCTCTCAGGAGCAATGGTGAAGGGCTTTGTCCAAAATAATCAGAGTGTTGGCTATAAGCCAAGAAGAGGGAAAGAGCAACACATGGTATTTTGTGAATTTAGATACTAGTACAGCTTCTGACTCTGAAAAGGTCTGAGGTGAATGGATGGGATGGAGAGTGTAGGGGGAAAAGAGGTTCTAATACTTTCATTTCAGAAGAAAAATAGCCAGGAGATTAGACTTCCTGGTGTATGCATCTTTAAAACAAACAAGTCTTCTGTCTCTTGACTTCACTTTCTTTTTTGTGCTCAGGGGGAATAAACAGTACTTTCCAGCCTTTTCTCCATATGATTCAAACATCTCCATTCCTGGACTATGTGAAAGATCCATCCACTGATCATGTCCTGGTCATCTCATTTCAAAGGCAGTGTTTAAAGCATGAAAGATTGGGTAAAGATATGAACTGCTTCAATCAATTTCATTTTGTTTTGTGGTTAGTTGCCTCTTTCTCTTTCTAACCTGCCCATTCACTTTATCTGAAGAGATTAATACTTGGAAGTGGTCTTGAAACTCCCATTAGGTAGGCAAAGAAAAGTTTCATGATCCTGCAGTGCTGGTGGAGTTCCTGCTAGGTGGTACTGTTAATGCCACTGCTCTACATCCTGAATTTTCTTCTCAATCAGGCATCCAAAAGGAAAAGTAATAATGTTCTGTCAGCTGGAAGGTAGGAAGAGAGCACCAAGAAATTTGAACTTTTTGTGAAGGGCTGCAGTTCCATTGGATTGGCAGCTATTGTATCAATTTTGTTGGTTGAGGTGGACTAATTTGGAGGTTTGATCTCTTTTTAACTACCAGAAGAGTTTAGTGAAACAAGCATCACATTTATTATCTAGTAATCCAGTATGAGAGTTATTGATGCCCTATTATGACAGAGTTCTTTACTTACTGGATTTTATACACTGCAGCCCTCTGAGATCTATCATCAGAGGAAAGAGGTTTTCAATCATACTGAGGATCTTAATTTTTGTAACCATTCTAGGAAAGGCTCTGGGCAACTTTTATCCAGCCTGAGGCGCTACGCATTAAACAGTCTTGTGAACCCTGGAACTAATGAAGCCAGATTTCCTACTTCATTAACATTACACTTTACTTCTCATTACTATTGTTCATTTTTCAAGTTAGTTTGTTGTATTTGTTATGTCCATCCCTCTACAGGAGCTGCAGATGAAGTTACTGAAGAGGAGCTGTGTTTGTAACAGAAGAGAAAAGAAAACAAAGCATATTATGAGCTACTTTCTTGGTTTCTAAAATCTAAGTCATTTGTAGACAGACAAGAGACAGACTTCCTGAGCATCCCACCCGCTGCACTGCAGAGATAATGTGAATGACAGCCATTGTGATACCACCTTGGGGAACACCTCCAAACAGTCAGTCTTTAACAGCTCTCTTATATTCATACTGGCTGATTTATACATTAATCAATTATATATGACATAAATTGTAGCCCAGTAAGAATTATTTGGGCTCTTTTAAGACAGGGAATATGACTTTTTGCAATGACTAGTAAAAGGCTACAGCTTTATGTCGACCTGATGGCACAGGGTGTCAAGAATTAACTAGGTTTGCATTGGCCTAGGCTTGTAGCTGGCTTAATGCTTGCCAGCAGCCACCTAAGTTGATGGGCTTCTGCTGTGAACCTCATGGACAGTGAAGGACTGACAGAGCCCCTTGTCCCTGTGTACACAATAGCAGCCCTTTGCTGAAGTAAGCCTGTTGTGCAACTTTCAAACCTTGGTTGGGAGCTGATGAAGAATGAGATTGGGATGAGAAAATGAACAAAATTAGTCCCAAGAAGACTCGAGGCTGAACAGGAACAAAATCCCACTAATTAAGGTCTGCCCAGCAAAGACTTCAGAATACTACTGATGTGACTCCCCACCATCACTGTGAGATGAGGGAGACAAAAACAGTCAAGCTTAGGACTCAGAGGTACACCTAAATGGTAAAGAGTATTGGTATTAGTCCATTTTGTACAAAAAATGTAACTCCAGCATCAATTAAGTTTTTCTGTATTAATGACATCATTGTGGACTGTTGGACTACTAAAACAGTAACTGGAGTAAAAATTAATTCTTAGCTCAATAGAAAATGTGTAAACCTTTGCTCATAAGAAGATTTTGATACTAAACTAATAACCCAAGAAAAGTAAATTTGATGCACCATATTTTTCTGAACTGACATAGTTGGACTTGCCCTTTGTTCTGACTTTAACAAGCTGAAGCAAAACAAAGCTTAGTGCCTCACTGTCTGATTAGCAGAAGTGAGACATTATCCATGTCATTACTCAAGGATAAATTGGTCTTTCCCTTTCTTTGACATTCCTTGTCAAAGCTTTCATTTACTAGGTCTCTGCCCTTCAACCCCAAACTCCTTTCTCCCTTACTTGGCTGAAATGCCAGAGTACTCATTGCAATGATTGTAAATACTTAATAAATCTATTCTTCCATACTGCAAAACTCAGAAAGTGAGTTGGTCCAGGAGGATTCTCTGGTGTCTTTAACATGCAAGCCTCGATTTTCTTTTCTTCATCATGTTTTTTATCATGAAACTGGAAGAAATCTGTTTCTCTCTCAACATTGACAAAAAACCCAGCTGTAAATTCAGAAATTCCAGAGATGACCAAATTCTCTTTTTCTTACCTTTCCCCACAATTTCATGTGTACAGATCCTCTTTATTTACTTTCTGAAATTTTGAAAAGCATCTTTTCCTTTGCAAAACAGACTAAAACATCATTTTAACCTATCAAAAATTAGCACTGAGGTTGTTTCTTGGTCTTGTATTCTTTGAATAGGGTTTCTGAATAACAACAGAGACTTTTTAAAATGTTTCCATATCATTCTCTCCATTTGATCTGCTATTGAGGGAACACATTATGCTCTGATGGCAAGCTTGTATTCCAGTACACAGGATGCTTTTAAATTACCATAGGCACTGCAGAATGCATGACTTATTATGGTCTGTTTTCTGCCTTTTGGTAGTGCATGTGTTATTTACAGTACTTGCTATATTAACTTCTTTCTCACATCTGCCATGCCATGGTCAAAGTAAATATTTTACATTACAGTATTGTAGTAAAATATATTCCATAGTGAGAATGGAGTAAATAACCTAATACTAGAACTTTACTTTCTAGTTTCTACTGAACTGAGGGCTTTTTGTTTTGTTTTAAATCTCAGAGCACAACTGTCGGAGTAAAATTCACCTCTAATTAAAACTGGCCTACCAGGCTTCTCTTTTTCCTTATAAAATATTCTTGTGTAACCAATTCCTATACTTAGGGGATGCAAATCTACTACATTTTGGAATCAGTTTTGCTAATGATGCATCTGGCAAAAACAAAAACATAATTCACAGCCTGCAACAATTTGTGAATGATTTAACAGCCCCTCAACTTACTCCTTTCTTACAGAAGTTTTAAGGTCATTCCTCACTTGATACATTTGCCTAAAAATAAAAAAAACGCTGAGTATAACTACATGACAGAAATGGGGTGCAAGGGTTCAGAAATCAAAGAACTGCACCTTTCATAATTGTAGCCTGCATTAATATGATACTGAACTGAGCCAGGAGTCATATCCCAGATTAAGTATCTTTAGGAAAGAATTTCGTTGAGAGTCAGCAATTTCCTCCTCCCCACAAAGAACTTTAGCTTTTCTTGGGATACACCATTTGCAGTGTATAGCCTCAAGTGTAACACAGATTTCTTTGGCTTAGCATCTTAAGTAGGTGATATTTGCAAGAGTATTCCCTTCTTCGCTTCTTGCCAAGGCAGGAAATAATATTAATCAGCTTTGCTAAAGTTACTCTGCTCCATTATTTCAGGTAGGAGGGCCCATGGGAAGACAAGGTTAGAACTCAATAGAAGGGAAGGAAAACTTAGGGAGCAGCTAGGAGAAAAAGAAAGGCATGAGGAAACAAATATTAAAGTGAGAGAAAACAATAATACATGAAGCATAGAGATCCTAATCCACAGTTATGTTCAGGTAAAGTATTAATTTTAAGCCTTTAAAAGCTTAAATACTTTGAAGAATTGAGCTAAAAGAATTGCCTAAATACAAACTTGCACTATAAATTTAAATAAAAGCTTGCACTGTAAGTTTAAATAAAAACTGTCAGGTAGCATGACACAATGCTAATTAAGTCCGTACAATCTGGTGTTCCAAAATGTGTGTATTTAAGACCTTAGTAATATTTGTGAATTTTACACAGTTTACACAACAGATTTCACAGGTAAAATTAATAATCCAGTATAAATCAGACAAAAGTACACATCACATTTTCACAAGGAGTGCTTCGGATGTGATAAACTTTAGTTTACAAATGAGCATCTGCTAACATCAACCTACAAGTTAGTTCACTGGAATTACATTATCCTTAGATACTTATGCAGTTGCAAGCTGCCATAGCTTGCTGTTAGGCGTGGTCTTCCCTTCTGACTTCTACTTCGTAGAGGGAGAGAACACCCTTGAGCTCTGTGCCAGTAACTTTACCCATTTCTTCCTTTTCCCAGCTGTGCTGTCAACCTTCCGTCTGTCCTTTACGGTTCATTGGCAGAGCCTTGGTACATGAATAACAATGTTGCTTTAGTGATCTTTAGTGATTGTGTCCCCATGACTAGGCTGATACATAGTTAAAGCCAGGGTTACCCTAAAGAGAGTTTGGTCGAAGCAAACACAGATCCAACCAGTGTGGTCACTTCTATGAATCTTTATTACATGCAAAATGGCAGCTTCTATGCATTTCTATATAGTTTACAAAATGGATAGCTCTCTCATTGGCACACAGCAGAGAGAAGAATGCAAACAGACATTGTAGAACTTACTTTTAAGGTAGCTAACAAATACTTACTAACAATTCTACAAAGTGACCTTCACCAACCCCATTATCTTTCCCAGACACCTTAACATAATTTCTAACTGCGCCACAACTTCTCTAACTAATTTTAACTGCGTCAGAGGCTTGAGGCCTCAGCAAGGCCTCAACCAGGCCTCAGCTCGGGTAGTTCAAGGCCTAGGTATACATCATGTCCACCTTCCCTGAGGAATTCTGTAACACATATTGAATCTCAGTTTGAAACATCTTCCTCATTGATATTTGGATTTCATGGTGAGAAACCCCTTAGCAATGTCCCTGATAAGACTCAGAATATTTCTGCAGTAGAATCCAGGACATGGCTTGGAACTGTTGGGGCAGGAGCTACTTCAGCAACGGACATTGGAATTAAAGCATCTGAAATGGCAGGGAGCTTGGAACTAGATGATCTTTGGAGGCCCTTCCAACACAAACCATTGTATGATTCTATGAAATCGTGTCAAGCAAATGTGATTGATGTTGTGGCATGCTGAGCAGAATTTCTTAAAGGGGAGGCTAGGAAAAGCAGGGGTTGGACAGGAGTAAAAATGTGCCACATGTTTCATTAAATGCATGAGCAGCCCAGCTGCAAGTGGTAGCTTGTCTTAAAATGTCTTAAAATACTTGGATGAATTTTCTAAGGTGACAAAGTGCCCAGGGGAAAATGTAATCAAGTACAGCAAAAATTTCATAGGGTTCTAATTTGTATTTGGAAAATCTGAGCTTAAGCCTTAAGTAAATGGCTATCATAGAGTGGTATAAAACTCCCAAACAACTGACTTGGTAAGTTTGTTCTACTTTAAACACATTTTCCAGAAATTACTTCACACATTTGTACACACTATACTGTTTTTATGCATGGAGTAGCTTAAGGAACAAAAATACCTTTTTTTTTTTTTTAATTTAAGCATTTTTGGGTGAGCATTGTATATATAATGCTTTTGCACCTTCTTAGACTGTATATATTCTTCATTAACATATTTAAGATAGATCCAGGATCACAGATAACAAAACTGACACACATATTTTACATTTGATGAGCATACCACTTTAAAATTAAGCTTATTAAAGATAATAGAATGATCCATAGGCTGGCCTTCAGCTGCAGACTAAGAGTTGACAGGCTATTTGGTGAACAATTTACTGAGTGTCTCACTCCCCCCTCCTTCTTAACCACGGGCATTTTAAGTTCATTCTATTAACCTTAATAGGTTTGCTTTCCAAGTGTTTTACTTGGAAGATTTAAACCTGAACTCTATCATATGTCAGCCTACAGCTAACTTAAGCAACAAACCTAAAAGAAGATGCACCATATTTATCTATGTGCATACCTGTATGCATGTCCCCAAGTAGCAGCATCTAAAACGTGAATAAATGACATACTGTGCCTTGTGTAATGCTCTTTTGCTATGGGGTCTTTCATTGTTCCATAGGGTGTCTCAGGATTTTTTTTCCCTCTCAATTAAAGAAGAATTAATAGCAGGCATCTCTAGCTAGGCATGCACTAGTTGAGAAAGGTTGTGCAAATGAGAGAAGAGCTTGTTTTCCTCACATAACAACTCCAGTAGGTATATCTGAGGGCTGCCCTCTGTCCCAGCAGGACGTCCTTTTCCCTCCACCTGGGACTCAACGACAGAATTAGCAAGCAAGTCGTAAAAGATTTAGCCTTTGAGGAAAGGGCAGGCTCAGGCAGGGCAGCTTTGTTCAGACTCGTGGGACAGAATTGTAGCCGTAATCTTTTCTCCATTGCTGCCTTTTAAACAGCTCGTCAGACAGTACTGCCTCTTTTATGGAACCTAACAAAGACACTGAAGCGGCTGGGTGCCTCCCATCATTCCCATTCCAGAGATCCCTCTAAGTGGCTCCCCCTCACAATAACACTAGCCCTGACAGATTTAGGTCCTCTCAGGACTCAACATTTCTTCCCTTACACTTTGATGACTTAGAACAGTCACTTGGAGAGGCCAATACTGCTATAAATGCCAGTTACCAATGGCTCCACTGACCATCACCCTGGCAAGTCACTGCCTTGGAGAATCCTATACAGTCCTTGGCCAAACTCAGCCCAGCCAAGGCAAAAGTGACAGCAATGATTGGTGAGCAGGACCTTGCCCTGTTCTTATCCTGAGCCACTATTCACCTTCTGATCTCCATAGCCTTAAGGTCACCTCGACTTTGCTGCATGCTCAAATGACTAATGGTAAATGTTGCCCTTTGCCGTTTTACAAAACTGCTTCATTCCCATGGGACAGGGATGAGAACCTGACAGACCACTGTGTGGAGTTACTGCAACTTGCTTTCTATCACTCTGAATGCACTGCACATGGCCAGTGACACAGGACAGTATTGATCAAACCTCACACCCAATCCAAACACACAATATTCATTTCCCAAATGCTGCCCCCTTGGGTCACCTGCTGAGAGAGCTGTTTGTAGAAGAGTTAACAAGACTCAAGGTAAAGACATCAAGAACTAAAAACACAGCCTTTTTTAGTGCTGTGGAATACACCTACAAGAGAAATTAGGCCGCACTGGAGACAAGGTCCTGAGAGGAAACTGTGGACTGGTTCTCCACATTGGTTGTCGCACATTGAGAAGACAATGAGTGTTCTTCTACGTGTCAGTCAAAATAAGACAATTCTTCCACACAGAACAGAGTGCAGCAAATAATTGGATTGTTCCTACTTAATTCTTCTTGTACTGCCAGGTCACCACAGCCAAAGCCTCCCAGGAATTCCTTGCCAAGTTAGTCAAACATCTTGCCTACCATCTCAAGAATTCACAGTCGCCTGACCTCATGAAGTCAAGAATTTAATCATATGTATTAGCCTGCACAATCTCTGCTTACTGCTGTCTATAGTGTCTTCATAGCAGCTGATTTGATGCAAATGTTATTTCTAAAAGTTATCACTTCAAGACACAATCCTCTTTTCAAAGTTTATCTTTCATCCATCTTCATGACAGAATATTGTTGATGATCATAATAAATCAGCTTCTCAATTTGTATAGAATTGATTCTTAAACAAATGCCATCTGTCTATTCATTAGTATTCAAATACAAATTCATTTGTATTTGGCTGTTGATTTAAAAGCATAGGTATACCTTATTGATGCCATTCTGTAGATGAGGCAACAAAAGCATAGAAAGAATGCTATGAGCTAGATCTCTTCAAGGCTAAGTTAATTTCTAAGCCATTACATACACTAGAGGCTATGGATCCATGGGGTTTGGTACTCTCTACACATGCCAGTAGTAGAGAGTTGATTAAAACCCAAGTCTTCCGAATGCAGTGTCCTGCCTGGTGAGGCAAAGAATTATCTCACAATTTTCTTCTGCTTTACTCTGCGGCCTAAAATAATTCATATGTTTTATCTCCAGCCTGCCCTATACCATTTCAGAAACAGATTGCACTTAACATTTAATTTTTTTACAGTTTCATAATCTCTTCAGGACTTGAAACAAATGTGAAGTTGGCTCTATTAACTGTTACAAGACCTGGACTTAACAAGAATATGTGTTAGAGTCTGTCTGCCTGTGTTTGCAGGGGTTTTTTGGGTGTTTGTTTTAAGGGTCTTTTTGTGAGGTTTTTGGGTTTTTTTGTTTTTTTTTTTTTGGGGGGGGGAGGTGGTTTTGTGTTTTTTGTTTGTTTGTTTGTTTGTTTTGTTTTGGTGGGGTTGTGTTTTAGTTTTTTTTTTGGTGTTGTTGGGTGGGTTTTTTTGGTTTTTTTTGTGTTTTTTTGGTTTTTTTCCCCTCAATGACTGTACCTTTCAAATTGGTGTTTGAGTTTTGAGAAGGTTGTGAGGACTCAAACTGTTGGCACAGGAGAATTGCAAGGATATAATGTCTATAATAAAGCATTCCATTTATCTACTGATGCCTGCATTTTTTGAATTATCAAGCACTTAGGGATGTACAGACAATCAGACAGCTGAGTTAGCTAAACATTCTCAACCTTATTATTCTGCATAAATGCTGGAATATGTACCAGAATGAACCATGACAGCTTGCTAGTTTTAACTCCGAATTCCCTTTAGTATAAAGCTAAGCTTTGGGGAGAAGGAGAAAGTATTCTTAACATTTACATTTTACATGAATCCTGATTGCCAGCCTTGCACAGACTGTTCTGTTTTAGCAATAAAATTAGAGTAGCTGGAGGGACAAATGTCCCCTGCTTTACAAGCAGCTTGTTTTGGACATCACCAAGAGGGACCTCTGGAGGTACCTGGGTAGTTTTGATTCTACATACTTTCCAATCAAAAGGCTTCAGAATGCCAATTAGTGAAATCTACCATAGCCCTTGAACAGAACCTAAACTACTTTCAGTCAAGCACAGAGATATGATTCTCATTTTGGTGAAAAATGGAAGAAGGGAAGGGGCAAAAAATAAAGCATTAAATAATCATATCTGGCATTACCATCAGATCTACTTGACTTTCATGTGGGAGATTGGCATTATGTTGTGATTGTTAGAGACACGTCCTATCATTTTGCTGGACAAAGTCCCCAAATACCTCTAAATCTTTCAGTCTCAATTAGATTAGTCTACCTGAAAGAAGGAAAAGAAATTCTGAAAGCAACTAATGCTACTACAAGTTAGCCTCAGCAGTGTATCTGTACTGGGATACACAGAGATTGATCATGCTAAGGAAGAACAGCAAATACTGCAGGCTTTAGCCCTGCTGTGTAAATCCCCTAGCAATTCCACCTCCCTTTTCTCTCCTTGCTAAGTCCCAGGAGATGTTATGAGTAAATAGAAGCTGCTGTTCTTCTAATCACCCTTAAACCCTTCCCACCTGACCAGTTTTAGTGGTGCTGAAGAGCAGTGCCAGTAATGTCATAACTGCGTTCCACAGAAGCTGCCCAATTGACCACTTCTCAGCATAGTTTTCCTAAAGAAGAGGAAGCTATCTGGAGTCTGCTAGGAATAAGCTTGTATATATATGAACGTATATAGTAATATATATAAATTGTATTTTTTCCCTGTGCAGTCCAGTCATCAAGCGTGTACAAACTTAATGGATAATATCTCAGGTGAGAGGCATGACTGGCTGCTTAGTTACCAGAGGAAGTTTAAAAGGTCTGAACACTCCCTCAACATTTCCTGCCTGTCATTCTGAAACTTTGTCAGACAGCCCCATCTGTCACTCAGGAAATACATCTGCTTGCCTGTTTATTTTCTCACTTGGGCTTGAGGTCACTTGCCCTCCTTTTAGCTAATCAGAGGAGACAGTAGTAATCAAAGCACAATATCAGTGCTCTGGGGATGTCTTTTTTGAATAACTTCTCTGTACGCTGTTCTGCAAATCTTGCAAAGTAATGTAGACATGTACAACCAGAGGAAAAGAACAGGGGAAAAGGTTTGGTTTGAGATCCAGCTAGAGGAAGAAAGTATTGCTGAATCTATACAGTACCTGGAAAATTAGGTGTAATACTTACTGAGGAATTTCTCATATGTGACAAGAAAAAAAATCCCTAAGTTTATTAAATGGTAGCCTTTCACAGGAAAATTCAATGGATGTCCTAGCACAGATGTAAACTGCAAAAAGGAGTTGAAAGTGCTTATTTTTCAAAAAAGCAAATCAGCCTCCTGACTGCTCAGTGTTCTTAAGGGACTATCCTTAAGAAAATGTGCCAGTCTGCATGGAGTTATTAATTTTGCTCTCTACACTTCCTCTACTAGATACCTTTGTTAGGCTCTGATAAACAGTATTAAATAGCTGTCAGGTCCTGCCTTCAAAATCAGTGCATTATAGCATCTACTAAAGCTATTCCTGTGGAGCTGATTCTAAAAAAGAGCTTTATACTGTGGATGAGAGATTTTTATCTGAAGGAAAGAGCAGTAAAAGAATGACTGAGCTCAGGGACAGAAAGAGTGTCTGCCTTGTTTGCCCTTTGCCTAATTGTGTAGTGGGCTGGCAGTTTGCCTTACCTTGCAGACCCTTGCTCATCTTGAAAGGATTTAAAGCATACTAGGACCAGCCTGGTCTCTCAAGACTGATTTCTCTTTGCAATGCTATTGTGATGAATCATGTATTACTATGATTAGCAAAGAGAGGTACAATCACTTTTTTGCAGCCGTGGCTGGTAAAGGATTGCCTGGAAACCCAGATGTGACAGAGGTGGAAAAAGCATCTTCTGGGACATGAAGAGAATGAAGAAATGGAAATTGTTTCATATACAGTTTTATATATATATATATATATATATATAAAATAAAATGAAAAAATTTGAAGAGCGGAACAGGAGGAGAAAGACTTGTAAATGAACACTACCAGGAACAGGGTTCTGACTGAACTGGTCCTTCCCTCCGAGCAAATATGACTCTTCTCATGCATAAGAACCTGCTTATCAGCAACTATTTGTAGCAGATGGTACCCCCTCAAGAGTAAATTAAAAAAAAAATAATGACAGAGACACTGAAAGATAATGAAGAAGAAAAATAAGCTATCCTGGAGAAGGTTTGATAATATTACCAGGCAATTGGAAAGTGCCTGTCAAAATTGAAATGAAACAGAGTGGGGAGACAGAGTGGAAGAGAATATAATTAAGAGGAGGAGAGCACTGGCCAACTGCATAGTAGTCCCCACATGGTCTCCATTCTTGGAAAAGACAGCAAGCTGCTTCTTCCTAATGCTGGTAGTTTCTAACCTGCTTGAAGGACACTGAGATGATACCAATGTCCTAAGAGACTTTGAAATTCAAGTTCTTAATGGAGAGGAAATAAAATTTTAAATGGCACAAAAGTATAACAAACCATTTCCTATTTTTATAGTGTAAACAACAGTAATCTTTTGATGTCCTTAACATATTTTCCTTTTTTCCCAATAATCTCTAATTTCTCTCATTGCCAAGACATGAACATTGCCAATACTTCTAAATTTCTATCAGTCTTTGTGGACCAAAATTGTTCATACAATTTAGTCTCTTATAGGTGGCAGGACAACTCATTTGAAAGGTCCAAAGCGAAGGTTTGGTGCTTGCACCATTAAAACCAAAGGTGTGCCTACAGTCAATGTGGTAACCACAGAATCCTGGAATGATAGGGGTTGAGATGGACCTTCAAAGTCATCTGGGTCATTTCAACCCTCATTTCATGGGCAGGGACACCTNTCAGGAAATACATCTGCTTGCCTGTTTATTTTCTCACTTGGGCTTGAGGTCACTTGCCCTCCTTTTAGCTAATCAGAGGAGACAGTAGTAATCAAAGCACAATATCAGTGCTCTGGGGATGTCTTTTTTGAATAGCTTCTCTGTACGCTGTTCTGCAAATCTTGCAAAGTAATGTAGACATGTACAACCAGAGGAAAAGAACAGGGGAAAAGGTTTGGTTTGAGATCCAGCTAGAGGAAGAAAGTATTGCTGAATCTATACAGTACCTGGAAAATTAGGTGTAATACTTACTGAGGAATTTCTCATATGTGACAAGAAAAAAAATCCCTAAGTTTATTAAATGGTAGCCTTTCACAGGAAAATTCAATGGATGTCCTAGCACAGATGTAAACTGCAAAAAGGAGTTGAAAGTGCTTATTTTTCAAAAAAGCAAATCAGCCTCCTGACTGCTCAGTGTTCTTAAGGGACTATCCTTAAGAAAATGTGCCAGTCTGCATGGAGTTATTAATTTTGCTCTCTACACTTCCTCTACTAGATACCTTTGTTAGGCTCTGATAAACAGTATTAAATAGCTGTCAGGTCCTGCCTTCAAAATCAGTGCATTATAGCATCTACTAAAGCTATTCCTGTGGAGCTGATTCTAAAAAAGAGCTTTATACTGTGGATGAGAGATTTTTATCTGAAGGAAAGAGCAGTAAAAGAATGACTGAGCTCAGGGACAGAAAGAGTGTCTGCCTTGTTTGCCCTTTGCCTAATTGTGTAGTGGGCTGGCAGTTTGCCTTACCTTGCAGACCCTTGCTCATCTTGAAAGGATTTAAAGCATACTAGGACCAGCCTGGTCTCTCAAGACTGATTTCTCTTTGCAATGCTATTGTGATGAATCATGTATTACTATGATTAGCAAAGAGAGGTACAATCACTTTTTTGCAGCCGTGGCTGGTAAAGGATTGCCTGGAAACCCAGATGTGACAGAGGTGGAAAAAGCATCTTCTGGGACATGAAGAGAATGAAGAAATGGAAATTGTTTCATATACAGTTTTATATATATATATATATATATA
>VXBB01016560.1:436417-451544 GCA_013399915.1 Illadopsis cleaveri
ACAGTTCACAATTATGTATTCTGTATAAGCATAAATGAAAGAAGAGAACTCAGTCACCAGTATGGGTGGGGGACTGACCTACTAGAGAGCAGCTTTGCTGAGAAGGACCTGGGAGTCTTGGTGAATGACAGGTTGACTATGAGCCAGCAGTGCCCTTGTGTCCAGGAGAGCCAATGGTATTGTGGGGTACATCAGGAAGAATGTGCCCAGCAGGTCAAGGGAGCTGATCCTGCCCCTCTACTCAGCCCCAGTGATGCCGCATCTAGAGTGCTGTGTCCAGTTCTGGGATCCACAGTACACGAAAAATATGGAACTACTTGGCCAGTGAAAGATGATTAGGGGTCTGGAGCGTCTCTTAGGAGGAGAGACTGCGAGAGCTGGGCCTGTTTCACTTGGAGAAGAAACCAAGAGGGAATCTTATTAATGCATATAAATATCTCAAAGGCGGGTGCCAAGAGAATGATGCCAGACTCTTTTCAGTGGCCCCCAGCTACAGAACAAGGAGCAATGACCATAAACCAAAACACAAGTAGTACCAGCTCAACATAAGAAAGAACTTCTTTACGTTGAGGGTGGCAGAAAACTGGAACAGGCTGCCCAGAGAGGTTATGGAGTCTCCCCTCTGGAGACATCCAGAATGCACCTGGATGAGTGCCTGTGTAATCTGCTCTAGGTGACCTTCCCTTGGCAGGAGGATTGGCCTAACTGATCTTCAGAGGTCCATTCCAACCTTAACAATTCTGTGATTCAGCTTTTGTAGCAGAAAGGTGCTGCTATGTGAATGAAATCTGTGTATGAGATTTATTTACTTTTATACTTATACATAATTTAAGTGTGGCAAGAGAAGCATTGACCCTTAGAGCAGAGCTAAGGCTAAAGGTCTAGTTTTTCAGGATGAGTTAAAAGGCTGTTGGTTTGAAAGTGCACCTGGGCAGTTGTTCAGCAGATGATGTCACTTAAATCACTCAAAGCATTCCTGGGATTGACATGAGTCACAGAGCAGCTGTGGAAATAGTGTAGTGCTCCATTTTGAGACTTTGCACTCTTGATGAGAGTTATGTATGGGGAAATGCTGGAGGCTAATGTGAGGTTTATACCGGGGAGTTTAACCTGTGTTATCAGTAATGCTTATAAGGGATCAAGATCTCTGTCTGCTTTAAATGTAACCAACAGCCTCTAATGCGGATACTTTGAGTCAGGCAGCACTTTCATTTCTGGTAATTAGTGTTCTGCAAGCTGTAGAGGGTAGAGCACAGCCTTGTGAGTATAGCCTGCATCCTCATATACACCTGTTTCCCTGTTCAGTTTACAGATATATTTAATAAGCATCTAAGCAGTGTTTTGCCATACTGTGAATCCAAAAGAGAAAACATGTTAGAGGGCAACTTGAGAGTCAAGCAGCTAAAGATCTGGTGCTTGGACACTTGGACTGCTGGAAGAAGTGGTGCATTGTCTTAGCTGCTGCAGATGGAACAAAAATAGCTCTTGGGCAATGTGTGATTACCTAATTTCATAATTAGTCAACCTGGTAATTAGTCAGCCTGGGCACAATGGAGGTGATTAAGCTCTGATATGGAAGTGTTTGTCTCCATATTGCCATTTTCTGCTACAAATAGAAAATTAGCCTTTCAAGTTCCTAAAGAAGAGCTTGATTTATTTTTTAAAAAAACACAGGAAGAAAGAAGAAAAGGGGACAATATTGAGGAAATTTTTTAAGTTAATGTTTGGCTTTCTGGACTTTGCTCAGCAGTGTTCTTGAAACGTATGGCCACAAGACTTTGCCTCAAACTGATCTAATGACTCTACTGTCATGAGACCCCCTCTGGAGTACAATGTCCAGCTCTGGTGACCCCAGAGTAAGGATATGGATCTGCTGGAGGGCTACAAAGATGATCAAGGGGCTGGAACACCTCTCCTATGAAAATAGGCTGAGAGAGATGGGGTTGTTCAGCCTGGAGCAAAGAAGGATCTTAGAGAAAACTCTAAGCCTTCCAGTACTTCAGGGGGGCCCTGCAAGAGAGCTGGTGAGGGACTTTTGCCAAGGACATGTAACAGGCTAAGGGGGAATGGGTTTAAAGTGAAGTAGGATGAGTTTAGATTGAGTTTGAGGAGGAAACTCTTGACTGTGACTGTGGTGAGGCACTGGAATAAGATGCCCAGAGAAGTTGTGGACTTCCCAGCCCTGGAAGTGTTCATAGCTAGGTTGGGTGGGGCTCTGAGTAACCTGGTCTATGGAACGTGTCCCTGCCCATTTCAGGGTCTTGGAACTAGGTGATCTTTAAAGTCCTTCCATCCTCAACCCTTCTATTGATTCTATGAAATAACTTCCACTGTAGATTGGCTTTATCTTCAGTTCTGTCTTCTTGAGGTATTGAAGTGTTCCTGCTGTTATCAAGAGTGCTTTCATATTAGCTTTGCTTTCTTTGCACAGAATCCACTGTGGGAGTAACATTTCATACTGTATGTATGGGCTTTGAGCCTTTCTGATGACTTTGGTAACTTATGAACAGAGGATTTAAATGGTCATTTTGTAGCTGTGGGAAATAAAATCACTGATACCAAATGTTCTTCCTTGAACTGTTGTGTTGGTAGGGGTTTTGCTTGGAAACTCAATCTCTTGGTTCCCTGTGCCTCTGTTTACACTACTGTTCTTATGTACTGGTCAGTAGTAATGCTGCTGCTGTATTTACCTGATCCATAATAACAGGTTTTGTCACTTGACCCTGTGGAAGAATTTCTTACATTCTCTTGGTCTGCTATCCTGTCATAAAATCAGAAGTTAAATTTTTGTGCCGGCAAAGCTCTTTAAGTCAGTAGGAAGTTTGATCTGCTGTGTAATGTTTTTGCTGTGTTTCTGTGACCATGTTTGTCTTTTATTTGTTCTCCTCGCACCCACAGCTGCCATAGTTGTGTTGACAAAGCCCCAAGTGTATGCCCAGTTACACAGAAAGCAGTTGCCACTTGGGAGGAGCAACAGCAGGACTAGACAAAAAAAATCCCTTCCTTTAGTGTATACAACACGTATTCCATGAGCAGGGTTTTCTGACAGCAACATGGACAGAGTGTGTTGCAACATGGACGTGCTCGGCATGTCTCCTTTCACTGCAGCGGGCTGTCTTCAGTTCTGATGAAGTGTGAAGAGTGTGTGAAATTATCCATCAGTGTCTGGAGTCCCCAGAGAGGACAGGCAGTGATGAGAGCTGGGTTGTGGCCTTGCAGTGCCACTTGGTGGCGATGGCCATATGGTGTGGGAGAGGGACACTTCCAAGGGGGTCACAACAGATGTTGGATAGCATACTTGTTGCCAAAAGCTTTGTTGTCAGCCAGCTTCGGTAAGGTGGTGTTAGAGCTGTTCCAGGGGTGCACTTAAGGAGGAATGCTCTTTAGGTAACACACAGTGCAATCTGTTATTTGCAGGGGTATTGCAGTAGCTGTATTTTGTCAGGCAGACAAAGGTATTTTTAAGATGCAGAGGTTGGACATATGAGCCAAACAAATTCCTACCTGAATCAGATACTGATCTTTAATATGGGAAAGAAAAACCAACCATTTGAATACTGTACCTAGAGAAACACTGATGTAGAATCTGGCAAAGTCAGTTGCAGCTTGAAACAAGAATGAGTTTCAGGATATCCTTTATACAAAAGGCTAAACTAGATTGTCACAGTGATCCTTTCTGGCCTCTTAGTCTATAAATTTGAAACACTTGGCCCGCCAAAGGAGAGACTTCTTTTCCTTTCTCTTTAAGTAGAATGGACAGACTTGTGAGGAAAGAAAGGAATGGGTATATCTGGAGATGGGTATGTCCTTCAACATGGAGTGTTAAGTGGCTAGTCATGTGAAACAAAGGAGGTGTTGGAGAATAAGGAGCAGATTTCAGAGCTCTTGCGATGCAATTCAGAAATTTAGAGGGCAGTATGTCTTCCTTATGTCATGAGTAAGTTGTGTTCTTAAATATTGAAAAAAAAAACCAAACCAAAAACTCTGTAGTATTTTGTTATTGTTCCTAGGTAGCAAGAAGAAGTTACTGCAGTAAGATTTTACTACTACACACTGTGCTGAATTTACTGTTGGTTACTGCGAGCTATCAAAAACTTTGAAATTATTTCCATAGAATCTATTCTTATTTATCTATAAGTATTATAACTGTGAATCCCACAAGGAGAAAAAAAAAAAGCTTGGATTTAGACAGTGAAACGAATAGTTATGCTAAACTTATATAACATTATGCACAACTATTCTGTTTCTTGTCCGGATTTACATTTCTTGAATACATTTGGTGAAATAAATAGCCAGTTTCCTTTGAGAGCGGAGTTGGAACTGAATAAATGTGAGACCTCAGAGTATTAACAAAGGGGCTGAACTCTAAACCAGTGTAGTTATACAGCACATATAATGTAAATTAGAACAGTAGAGAGGAAATCTAAAGTTAATACACAGGAAGAGAGAGTAATATTTTGTGAGAAATTGTAAATTTCTAGTTTTGTAATCTTATCCTTTCCTGTTTAGTCTTTGCTTTTCTTCTTTTCCCCAAGGGGTATATACATATGGAAGATGCACATCTTATGATACAAATACTAGGTAGAAGGAATTTTGTTACTTTTCTTGAGAGAAGGAGCCATGAAAAGAGGAGAATTTAGGAAGGAGATCATGCTGTTCTATTCAGTGGAAGAACCTTTGCAGCTCAGAGTGTATCTGTACAGAATTGTCCTATTCATAGTTTCCCCAAGAGCATGTATAACAGACATTGGAAATATGCACCAATTATATTGCAGTTGGGTATGAAATGAATTTCAACTATAGCAAAGATGGCATGAGTTACATATTTGGGGAAAAACATGTAAGTAGCAGGAGGAAGCACCAGAATACATTATTGGAGAAGATGTATTCCCTGTTGCTAGGAGCCTTTTCTTTTTCAGGAGTACATGAAGAAGAATGAAGTAGAATCAGATCAGAGAATTGATTCTACATAGGGGCAGAAGAATAGACCAAATATACAAAACTTCAATGTACAGAGCTGTAGAAGATTGAGATGGGAATTTAAGAATCGTGTCTGTAGAGGCAGAGGCAGTTTCCTGTGTGCATATTGGTCTCTGGAGGAAGGACAGGCCATTTCTGCACACATTCTCACTCAGGTAATCAGACTGGCTTCATCTGGGCTAGTCAGACCAGCAGGGTTTGTTCTTATGGTCTGTAGTTTTCATACTGTAAATTAATGATGCTTTCTTCTGCAGGACAGTAATAATATTTATTTTTAGCTAAATCAGCTGATGCTGATTTTTTTAGCTTTCGACAGCTGATGTCGAAAGTTCACAAATATGTGAAAAGAGGTATGAGGAGTGAAGCTCTGTAAGTTCTGAAATAAGGAGTGAAAACTGTGTAGCAGTTGCAGTGAGTTTTCCAGATGATGAAATCTGCCTCTCTGATTTCATTTATCTGTTTCCATACTGCTGATAATTGGCACTTGAATTTGTAGAGATTTCAGAGGGATTACCTTGAAAAAACCCCTGAACATTTACAAATTCTCGTATTCTATTAGTTTTTACAGATGATCTTTCATATTTATGAGAAACACAAGTGTCTTCTATGGCTGTGATGTATTTTGTAGGAATATGCTTTCTCTTGATGTCCAGAAGGGACTATAAATTTTCAAAAAGAAAGCTTCTTTCAGATAATAGCTCCTAATTTTTTTTCAAAAGCTCCAATTATGTGTTTCTGAGGGTAAAAATCGTCAAGAGAATGGATCTGCAAAGAGTTTTTCTATAGTTTAATCTGCTTTATAGTGAAAGAGTTAATATATTTAGTTTTCATGCTTATCACTCTAGAGAAAAATTCTGCTGTCACTGTAATTTCTATAGTCATTATCTCCAATGAGAAAGTGTGTCTCAAATCACAGGATTTCTGTTGAGTTGAGGTACATCAGTTATGGAATGTCTGCATCATGTTCATCTGCTGCATTGGCAGATGGCTGAGGTGAATATCTACTCTCTCTTCAGTTTTAAAAATCAGAAGTGGTGGCAGCGTTGTCAAAACATGTCAGCATTTGAGGGATGGTGTGCAACAAACCACTGGCTCCACAACACATTCTTGGCACACAAACTGGGGCTTTGAAACAAGCTATATTCTTACTGTACAGCTAGGAGTTTTGGTGGATTTTTTTTGTTAGTTGCGATTTTTAGTTGCTAATACAGAAAGTTTGAGCTACTAACGTGCAGCAGTACTGAAATATTTTCATTGATACCTCACATCAAGAGATGTGTGCTTTGGTTACATTGTGATTTATGCTTAACCTTCTGTCTTTAATTTGTTTTGGTAGCCCTGGGTAGGTGTGTGAAATGACAGTGCTTCAAATTCGTAACAACTGCTTCATAAAAATTAAATGCTTAGAGTTCACAAGGGGAGAACAGGAGGCTGGGGAAGACTGTTTCCTGAACTGTTATATCCTAAGTTGCTGGATAGTCTGGAGCAGCAAAAGCTATGGTTGATTTCCCTAGGGAAGGAAATAGGGGTAGTAGTAGTGCTGATTTTTCTGCTACTCTTTCACAGTAGGCTGTGATCGTAGATGGCACAGAAGGTAATGTCATAAAACTGAGGGAAGAAATGAAGCACGATGCAGGAATACATAGAAGTAATCTCTAATGATATGATGATTTGTATTTACTTGATAGGTGGCAAAAGCCATTCTTTTTATTAAGAAAAGACAACACCCTACCTGACGTTTTACTCTTTAGGGGCATAAAACTAGTTTTCCTGATTGTTCCTGATATCTTGTCATTCATGCTATGGGCTTCCTTAGAGGTTAGAAGCAAATAGCCAATCTCTTGTGAGGGTGAAGCTGAATGGAATGTGTTTAAGGATTGAAATGTGCTCGCATTGGCTCCAAATCCTAAAATGATGATGTTGGAATTCCAGAATAAGGTGATGGGGCTAGTATGAGCTATGAGTATGAGCTACCTCAGGTATGTTACAGGAGCAGACACTGTGAGCTTCTCAGAATGTAATAAAGAAAAGTCTCTATTAAGAAAACATTTATATGCACCTAATACTTCTGAAGTTTAGAAGGGTGAACTTTTAACTAGAAGGGTAAACTTTAAATGTATTATTGCTCTATTTTTTCACACTCTCAAGTCCTCACAGGACATCTGTGGTAGAGGAGGTAGAAGACAAAATGCTATTCCTGCCTTGAATACTTTAAAGTCTCATCATGTGGAGAGCAGCCTGCTGTCTGAGCCTGGCACTTCATGGAGTCTACTCAATATGGAGGTACCCAGAGCCTGTGCAGAGGCACAGCTTATACAGCATTGACAGCCAAAAAAAAAGCAGCTAAAATAGCATAGGTACTAAAGAGGTATTTTGCAGATCATTTCATGTATATAGAAATTCAAAAGATAGCTAAAACACTATCTGTTGTTCTATAAACCTGATAATTCATTTTAGTTTTTGACATCCTTGTGCTTTACAACATTTTGTATGTGTTAGGGAGGTTTGGTTCTGACACTACAGATGTTCATTTGAGTTCGTTGTTTCTCAGCTATTAAGTACAAAGTTGTCACTTTTTTCTTCATAGCCATGAAATTTATTTTTTGCCTTAAACATTAATATTGCTGGTTATTCCACTTTTATGCAATTGTCCCTGGAAAAGGCTTTTTTGTGCTGCACAAACAGTTGCTTTTTGTCAATTTTTTCATTTCCAATTATCATGAACCTGAAGGTACATAGGTTTCTTTCCCGAGTCCTATGCTGCATAATATTGGGAAGGGTTTTAACCTTGTTTTGCCTTAGTTCCTCATCAACAAATTGGAGGCAATTATACTTTCTGAAATACCATGTTGAAAAGTTCTAAAGTTTAGCCAATAGTAAGGGCATTTTTTTTCCTTTCTTTTAATGTTCATATCACTTGTGGGTTTCAAGATTATACTGTTTGCTTAGAACCTAAAGAACATTCCTTGAATCCTTGCAGAAAGGATGTCCTTGCTATTTCTTAGATTATAGGCTCTGCTTCTGGCAGTTTGAATGCCATCATGAGAAACAAAGCAAATACAGTTGAACAGATGTGGTGTAAAACATATATAAAGGTCCTACCAAGAGGTGTTTTTTTGGTTTGTTTCTCTGGGATAATCTATTCATCACATTGTTGATTTGACTACTGTTTTCAGTTCATGATACAGTGGATTACAAAATCTGTGACAAAATCACAGGAGAAGGTATTTTTAGGAAAGATCATTCAGAATATTATGGTATTTAGGAACTAAATTAAGGATTCGGTCCTTTCAGAGATAATCTGACCAGTGTAGAAATGCAGCTGACTCCTGATGGGCCTCTGGCATTTCATAGTAACATTTATATAAACCTAGAGCAAGCTCTGCTTTTATAAGAAAGGCAAAGAGAGGAAATTCATTTGGTTTGGGGATTCTACCTCTAGCCCACGACACAGTGCTAAATGTGATGTGTCTTTTCAAGTGACCTTTATCTTAACTTTAATATTTCATAACCTCTTTGGGGAAGCTGTTTTATCTGATTCTTTCATGTGTGAAAATTTACCATCCCTTAGCACCTTTTATGCTGTTTAAATGGATATTTATGTTGCTACATTAATAATAGTATTATGAACAGATCTGACTTTTTGGGCATTTAAAATGCTTTTACAATATTAGAACAGTACTTATACCATTTGTGTGATGAAAAAACCTGTCAATCAGAAGCAAAAATGGGATCAAAGATGCTGAGATTAGAAATCTTTTTTTGAAAGTCATGAGTTTTAAATAATAAGTGCTTTTCTTATTAAGCGTCCAGTTGCTGAGAGAGGATGCACCTGTAGCCTCTTTTGAAGGTTCAGATTCCCATTCCTTTCAGAATGAGGCACTGTAGGTAGAAATAATTGGAAAATAACCTTGAAGGTTTCTGTGCCTATTTGAGTGTGAATGGATGTATGTCAGACCTAATTAGGCCTACTGAGAAAAACATAAATGTCAATCGTTTTTTACCAAATGCATCCAGCTTCTTTTGAGATTGTGAATGGGGTCCAGTGAGCATACAGCCTGCTTAATGTCACCTTTCTGTCTAATTCTGTCCCCTGTGATAGATGACATTTGATTTTTCTTGAAAACAAAGTCAAAGAACTTGAAAGTAGACATTGCCACTTCAGTGCTTGCTTAGCTGATGTGTCCACATATAACTTAACTAATGCAGACCATTCAGTGAAAATGGTCATTATTTTACCTTCCAGTGGTCCGTAGGATTCAACTAAATCACAAAGCTCTGTTTCATTTGTTGGAAACTCCAGTGCCTTGTTTAACCTATTTTTTTATTCTATAGCTATGATTTTATCAAATCCTTCTGGAAGTATGAAGTGCATGTCTGTTTTCAACCATGATTGTATGTAAAAGGATCTTTCCTGCTTAGATACCTTAGGGTGCACCTATTGTGCACACCTGTACCTGTGTTCACCTTCTTGGTAAGTGAGTTACTGTGGTGTTGCTGGGTCGTCATGAAATGTGTACTGTCTTTCAAATAGTTTCTCTCTGGGTGGGTTCTTAAGAAATATTTCTAAAATTCCAGCTGTGTGCTCCTGTAGTTTGCTAGAAATAAGTGAGTTTCCCTGAGGAATCCCCTAGGAGCATACTAGGAATGAAAATGGTATTGTCTAGAAGTGGCATCACTCAGTCAGTAGTGTCTCTGATTGTGCTGGCAAGGAAAGAATGCACCTTACTTTTAAATTTGTTTGGGGAATTTGGAGAGAAGTGGCAGTTTGATACTGCTCACATGAGAAAGTTTGTTAAAAGGCATAAGCCCCACTGGGTAAGTAAACTTTTACAAATTCCATTATGGATTCTCTTTTGTGGTGTGAAGGCAGCTTCCTCCATTCATCTTAAATGTGTTCCTAAGCAAAAGAACTAAAAAAAAAATTCCAACTGAAGTGAAATTAGCGGGAGCGGAAACAAGAGTATCCATGTAGCTTTTTGTACAAATACAATTTAAGTTGGTTGAAAATCATACCTTCCAGATATCTGTTCAGCATTTTCTTAGAGACAGTCCCTTCTTGGGACTGGAGAGGTGAGAGGCAAGTCTTTACTTTTCCAATGCTAGCATTCATATAATCAAAATCAGAAGAGAAATCATAAACAATCTCATTTTGGCCCTGATTTGACTGAAATACATGGCTTGTCACTAGAAAACATAAGATTTGAGCAACTGACTCCCTGCTTTCTACGTCTCACTTTCTAGAGATCAGGAGGTCCATGGGACTGAGTTCTGTGCCTTGCAATTCTCAGAGAAGTGCCTGTGATTCAACAAACGTGGTCAGTGCTTGTAGCACTGGAGATTCCTCTGTACATTGTGCTTCTGCCACTACAGTTTGGTAGTGATTTGTGTGTGATTGTATGTGATTCAGATTAGCAAAGTAACTGTCACACTTCTGAGGGCTGAGACTTAGTCTTTGCAGACCTGGTCATTGTAAATACAGAGTAAGTGTATGGGGTGGCTAATTGGAATTAAAAAGATAATTACTGGGAAGATGCTTATTCCTTTTCTCTTGCGAACACACTGTTCAACAAGTCATTATTAAGCAATTATATTTTATACAACATTACAGGTTTGCTTGATGTTATGCGGACAATGCCCCAAGTTTTTCAAAGGCTAAATTAGCAAGGGATGTTTCTAGATAACAGGAGAGGGTATTGTTAACTTCTTGCACTTCTTGCATGTTCTGCAGTTAGGCAACTTTGCTTTTAGGATCCTCTGTTATTACTTTCCTTATTGTTGCTTTCCTTGTTTCCAAATTTTCCAAAGACATTCCATATTATCTCGTTATGTTTTTCTGAGCATGAGGAATGCATTATTAAGTCTTGCAAATGCAATGTAAAAAAGAGTTAAAACCTGTATTTGCATTGAAATACGTCCTGAAAGATGAGGCCTCTAGGATAGGGGAAACTAATGTGTAAACTGGTTCTTATTAAAAAGAATTCCCATACTAGTTCCAAGACAACAGCTAGGATATTTGTAGTACAAACAATGAAAAAAGAGTGAAGGGAAGCACCAAGGGAAGGTTAGATGTCTGTGGTCAGCACTATGTATAGTAAATATGGCATGCAAACCCTTAACTGCCAGTCCCTGCCTGTGGAATTGTGGCACCTGGTAAATCTGAGAGATTTTTAAGGATAATATATAGTGAACTTTTCACAAAAGTGGGAGGGTTTAACAAAAAGCATTGAAAATTCAAATGTTGCTCATAGGTCTTTTAGGCTGAAATCATTGCAGGCCATCCATGAACAAGACATTACAAGATGTCAGTACTGACAGGGAGGAACCAGTAATAGAGGATTAGGACAACATCATCATCTGATAATGATGCTAGTAGTGGGATCACTGAAAACAGTGGGAGGAGAGGGGTAATGGGAGGGCGTTCAGAGTTTTGAAAGTGAATAAGCAGTAAAGAAATAACAAGGAAATACTTGGAAAGCAAAATAAAAAATGGAGACAGACTCATGAAGGGTGGTGAGTGACTGCCATGAGCAACATGTTGGTATCATTAGCCAGAGTCTTGAAACTATTCAGTTCTCTGCTTCAAAAGCCCTTCTGAACCAAGGGGTCTGAAGTGTTTGTATGCAGTCCCACCTGGTGATGGCAGAGTAAGAAAGTCTGTTTATTGCATAAAATGTCTTGATAAATCTAAATCCCCTGTTGTTTCATCAGGTTATGTGAGCTAATCTAATGGTGTAAGCAGAATTGGACTTGGCATCTGTCATGCTTCTGTAGTGTTAGAAAATTATTTTGTGAAACAATGCAAGCTAATAGCTGTAGATTTCACTTGCTCCATTATTGCATGTGCCTGCAACATTCCTTGGAGAAGAATCTTGCTTTAAGCATTACAGATTCTTCAGAATGATTACCTGCATAGCACAGCTTACTGCTTTTTCAGTAGTCACTCTGTTTGCAATTACACTCATGCCTTTTAGTTTTGTTTCTAGTGCCCATAAAATCTCTTTCTAGTCTTAAGAAATAGCAGACCAATCCATGCCTTGAAGGAGGATGGCTCTTTCAGATTTTTAGCATGTGCAAAAATGGTAAACAGACTGTTCAGGTTCTTTACAGGTGCTCTGGTTTTAGACAGATTTGTTTGGATTTTGAGCCTGTGAACTCCTTAGGCCTTTTCTCATGTTCAATTTTATTTTCATATTCATATCTAAATTTTCATTTCACTATTAATTAGTTTCATTATATTTGATGGCAAAATGTTGCTTTATCTTCACTGTTAATAGTCTAATTGTTTCCTTGCCTTAAGTAATATCTCGTTAACTTTATAACCCATCTTTTACACATCATCTACAGAATTAATTTCCTGTGCTTGTATTGTCTGCAGCATATTTCCAAAAACTTTCTCAATTAGCATTTTTATTGTTGTATTGGTTTCTTGTCTGTAAGAATTAAGCTGCGAAGCCTGTTGATAAAATTTAATATCACTAGTTCATGGTCTTTCCAGACATTTTTATTAAAAAATCTGGGTAATTCCCTGTTGGTGAAAAATCTTAGCAGTTGCATAGGTCTTTAAAAAAAAACCCCAAATAAAAACCTAACAAAAAGCCAAAAAAACCCCGCTGCCATGCAATAACTGACTGCTGTTTTCTAAATCAAAATTAAAATTGTCAATAAACTTTTGGTGTCTGCAAACAACAGATGTGATTGGGAGAAGTGGTGAGTGTAGTGATTGTTCTGTTGGTTGCATTCATCAAAAAGAATTAGTCTGTGTAGACTGGGAGCAGGTGCTGCAAGCAGGTATGGTGTAGCTTTTAAAATACTCTTTAATCTTCCTTTCATTGAAAATACATAGCAGAAATATAATGAAGTTATGATACACTACCTCATCAACTTTGGCCATCTTACTTTAACATCTTTAACGGGAATGTTGTTTTCTTCTCTCTGTGTGTGTGTGCGCAAGACACACTGGAGATTGTGACATACCCCTTGGTTTTCATGTTCCAGTTGTTTTAGCAGTATGCCACCAAGGTCACCTGCGGATAGGGGAAGATCCTGTTGTTGGGAGGTGCACTTCTTCTGGATGGGATCTAGTTCTGCCAGATAAATTACATTGTTGAGACATTTATTCACTACACTTTAAGCTCTGTGTTGCAAGTTATTTTGAGAGGGACAAAGCACTGAAAAGTCAAATTATTAGTGCAGTGCTTATTATGTATGTGAGTGAAGTAAAACCAAAAAAAATCCATTGAAAATGGTACTTAGTGGAATTCTGTGGCTAAAAATAAAACACATTGCATTTTTTAGAGGGCAAAAACCAAATCTCCAAAAAATGGTGATTCCCTGTCACCCAGTAGATCCAAAGGAGGAGATTGCCCGCTCCTGTGGAGTTCTAGAAGAGCAGCTCAGCCCCACTCCTAAAAGAAAGCTGCTGTACTCACTATGTGTCATTTTCAGAAGAGTGAGGTTAGATAAGCACCTGTGTTCACAGATGCTTTGTGCTTTTACTGTACGTCTGGAGTTGAGAGAAGATTACTTTGTCCTGGAAAAATAGGCAGATCTTTAAAAGATGTCTTTATCCTAAATTGGAACAAGAAGTTGAATTCTCAGAGGCATTCCTAAATTATAGTTAAGATAAACAAAATAATTATTATTTAAATTATCACCTTTTTATTATTTTTTTTTTAAATTTATTTTTATTTTAAATATGGATGTTCACGTTCAGGCTTTAAATGAATCTTCTTGTTCAGTGAAATATCTCACTTAGAGAATTACAAGTTAGGATATTTGAACGGCGTCAGAGATTTTGAAAACAAATGTATTTATCAAGCCTCGTCTTTCCTGTGAACAGTTTTACTGATGAATATTTATTCTAAAACAAAAACATGAAGATGTTTTCTCAAAAATTGTCCCAGTTTGCTCTATCTTGCTGCATGTTTTTTCTTCTGTAAACTCAGATTTTATCATTCCACATGATAAAATAAATGTGCTTTTTACAGAAATATTTTCATTCCAATGTTCTTTAAATTTAATGTCTACTTGTATTTCTTTGTAAGACAACAAAATCATGACAGTCAAGGAAAGATTACTTTGATAAATAATACAACTCTTACGTAAAATCTAAGCAGTAGTTTATACCTATACTTCAGAAAGGAAGGCAAAAAAAAGTAAGGTAATTTAAATAGACATACTTTTTATATTAATTTTCATATGTTTACTGAACAATCCTGGCATACAGAAGATTATTGTGCATTGTAAAAACATTATGGGGAATCATAAGATGGAAGTAATTCTCCCAAACTATGTATAGTTAAGCTGTTTTTTACTAATTAAGATGTATCTAGTGACAGATTCTCACCTGGTATGCCTTGGTATTTTCTCATTAATTTTGCTATTGTTGTGCCCACTCCTGCTAGCACCACTTCTGTATTTCCTATCTTTCTTTTAAGGTGTGTAATCAGTTGTTAAAGTACTTCAAATACAGGTATTGCAGCATCAATATAGTTAGGAGTTTGACTTTAGATCACTGAACTTGTTGAGTAGTTTTTTTTGCCACAGGGTTAGATGAAAGCTGGATCAGATCAGAACAAATTGACTGTGTAGAAAAAACAGAGGAATTTTGTACAGCTGGATTTTAAAAAAGTATAGGGATATGTATTGATGCCTATCAGTCATGTGGAGTGTTTCCATGCAAAGAGTCTAAATGGATTAGGACTTCAGCTTGGAAAAGACAAAGAAAATATAGTAGAAACCTGTAAGATTGTAATTAAAACCAGAACCAGGAACAGATACTTTCTGTTTGTGAGGTTTTTGTTGTTGTATTGTGGATTGTTTTTGGTTTTGTTTTTTTTGATGCCAAAGCTCAGGGTATAAAATCAAACATGTTCCATGTTAGTAGCAAAATAACTAATTTTTGTGCAGATTGCAATTAAATTGTACATCCTCACAGCCACAGATACAGGGACAATTAAAATTATTAATATTTTCAGAGAGATTAGAGAAATTTATGGAGAAATAAATAGCAGGTGCATTTGAAAGTCTGGATGCAGCCTTTAATTCAGTTCATTAAGTACTGGATGCTGAATAACAGTAAGTGTTTTTTCATGCATATACAATTTTTGTATACTTCCCAAGTTTTTTGGCATGTTGGTTTTTT
>VXBB01016561.1:0-16152 GCA_013399915.1 Illadopsis cleaveri
TATATAAGGGTTCTTTCTTTCTGCCAGTGTGCATTACAGCTCACAGACATCTCAGTTCTGGGGGTTTTTTACTCTTGTTGTGGCTCTCTCTACTTGAGTAATAAGACACAAAGAAAGACAGATTGATTAATCTTATGAGACACTGAGCTTGCTACTGAAGATGTTGGGAGGTGGACACAGCTTTTCTAGTATTCATCAATATGAGCTGAGGGAGGACATTAGATATTAAACAGCTGTGGAAAAATCAGGGTTCTGGGCATGTCAGCAAAGATATGGAATACATTCAGTATTTGATCCTAAAATCATATTATGAAAGTTCTTGTAACAAAAAATCAGTGGTAGTATAGAGCTTGATTTTCCTTGCCCTTTTTTTAGTTTCCTTTTCTAAAGCACATGGGTGCCACTAAGAAGCTCAAAGCAGCCTAGCAACAGTTAGTACACAACGTATGTGTGGCAGAAGCAACACATTCCAGTTGTTATGATTTCTGGGATATGGCCATGAGAAAGAAAATATGCCCAGATCACTGCTGAGCGAGTATGAAGTGGTGATTCACTGCCCTGTATGTCAAAAGAGCCAGAATAACTTCTGCAGTCTTGTCAGCTGCTTTATAAAAAGGTAAAAAATTCCATATCAGCACCTTTTACTTGCCCTTAATCACCCTGCCATTATCTTCTACTAAAGAGGCAGCACAGTAATTCAAGCAAACTTTTAGACTTTAGCATATATTTGCATATGATGAATTAGAAATTGTAAAGATTAAGGATTAGCTTTGACTGAAGCTATGGTAGCACTTGCCCAGTAAAGCTGCAGATACTGTGAAGCACAGCATTCCTTCACAAGAGAAGAAGCCCTTGGACAGGCTTTGGAACTGCAGAGATATTCAGAGTTTCTGAGCACATCCCTAACTATCAAAACTGTAACAAGGAGAGAAGAAAAGTCCCTGTCTCTCTTTCAAAGAAGATTTTCTCTTTGGCAATCTGCTCAGAGGCAGACACAGCAGTGTGAAGTAGCTGGAGGGGGATGTGAGCAGAGGCAGGAATCTTTCAGTCACCTGCACAATACATGATCACCAGATGAAGGTGCAGTTCCTCAGAGGCCTGAGAACTTCACTTGGTCCTCTGAAAAATGCCCACATGAGCTCTTCTGCTTACACCTTGATGAGGTTAAGGTGACTTAACAAGTTAGCTTTTGGTCTTCCTATGCTGGAAAAATCATCAGGGGATGACTCTTACCACCCTGTTCTTATTAGTTATCTGGAAAGTGTGAGGCAAAAAAGCAATTACAGTCAGAGAGAAAGAAAGTACTTTCATTGCACTGCCCCAGACTTGTTAGCAGGATTAGTACCCAGTAACAACCCAAGAAAAGCACATGGAAGAAGAATACAGGCATATGAAGAATAAATTAAAGAACAGTCTTCCAAGAGAGATTTGATTCAAATTCCTTGTTCAATAGTATATCAATATAATGAGATTAAATACTTACAGCAGTAAGAATCAAACATCAGGGTTTATAACATATTTTTGGCAGAGGAATGTGAAAATAAATCAGTGCCTGGTGGCCTACAGATGCCTAGCAAGATGGTCCTGTCTCCCAGTGAAATCAGGATAAGTCAGAAACTTCTGAAAATCCCATTAAGCGCTTTGGTAGTAGCTCTGCATGTCTACATAGCATCTGAAAATCTCTCAGCTAAACCATCAGTCAAAACCCACAAGATAACAGACAACAAATGATTAGTTCTCACCACACTTTCTATTTCATCCAGGAAAAAGAAAAAATCAAAAATATGAAAAATAAAACATTATTGATTTTGCAATGACACAAAGAATTTCACTTCTGTTTTTTAGAAAAATATGATGCAATATATCGTCAAAAGCAAATAAAATACAAAATGGAAATTCAAAAGCATTGAAGCACTTACAGTATTTTTACAAGTCTGTTTAGGATTCATCAAACTTAGCTAACATGACAAAGTTCAATAGAAACTTATTGTGACTCTAATTATTATTAGAAAAAGAGCATGGCTTTTTTTTGTTTGTTTGTTTTTTGAGTTTTTTTTTGTTTTGTTAGGAGTGGCAAATATCAAGATAGATGTCACCAGTCTTTCCTGTCTGTGTCATGGCCAGTCTCCCCACACATTTACTGGATACACTCTTTGATCCTGGGCTCAGTCATTTACCCCTCAAAATTCCCAGCCCCAAATAAAAGCACACCATTTGCATCATAAGTTCAGTGACTCATGCCATCAGGCTTCCTCTTTATTTGGACATTGAACAAGTGGCTTGACCCAAGATGTAACAAATGATGCAAAGGAAAAAAAACCCAGCCATTTCCCTTAAGCATAAAGAGAACTGGTAATAACAGACATCAGCTTAAGTGGGTTAACAGGGTCACAGAATTATTTACATTTTGTTTGGTGTGTGAGTTTTTGAAGCTCTGTGTAGCTTTTAAAGAAATGCAATTATTGTACTAGGAAAGGAGGACACACAATCCCATCAATATTTACACAAACAATAGGTCTGTTTGCTAAGAGAGTTTAAAAACCTCACCCCTTTATGTTGAAGCTGAATTCCTGACTACAAAAGAATTTGCTGTCAAATGCACAGGGGGCAAGCAATTTAGAATATGTTGCAGATGTAACAATCAATACTCATTTTAACCTGAGTAGACACCAATGCTTCAGATATTCAAACTGATTTTTAATTATTACTTTTACTTTGAAATTCAATTTTATTTTAACTTGTGAAGGTTGTCATTGATGATAAATCAAATATCCCAGCCATTTCTCCCGCTCCTGTGCCCAGACTTAGGCAAAGCCCTGCATGTTTTATCCGTGCTCTTCAGCATATCCATAAATATTCAGCAGACAAATTCTCTTTTTCTGTTACCATGATGATTTTCCTTTGCTTACACCTGCACAATCCCATTACCTTCATAGCACATCCTCAGATACAGCTGTGCAAAGTTTCTGAGGATAATGACCATGATGCGCCAACTTATATAAAAGGCAGAAATGTAAATCACACTCCTTTGGAAAACAAAAGGAAACCCAAACCAAACTGAAATTATCATATCAAAGAAATAAAAACACAAAAATCTAATCCAAAGGAAAGATAATTATAGGACTGGACCACCCTTTCCATGAAAACAGGCTGAGAGAGTTGAGCCTATTCAGCCTGGAGAAGGCTCCAGGGAGACCTTGGAGCATCTTCCAGTATCTAAAAGGGGCTACAGGAGAGCTGGAGAGGGACTTTTTACAAGGTCATGGGGTGACAGGACAAGGGGGAATGGCTTCAAACTGCAAGACAGAAGGTTCAGATTAGATGTAAGGAAGAAATTCTTCACTGTGACAGTGGAAAGACACTTGAACAGGTTTCCCAGAGAAGCTGTGGATGCCCCATAGGCCAGGCTGGAGAGGACTTTAAACAGACTGGTTTAGTGGCAGCTGTCCCTGCTCATTGCAGAGATTTGGAATCAGATCTTTACAGTCTTTTTAACCCAACCATTCTATGAATACATGATTCTAGGAATGTCAAGTATTATATAGTTTATTCGTATCAACCCAATGCATTCAAACTGTGCTCAGAACCATAAAAAGCTGCAGAAGGATAGTATCAAGAGACAAATTTTTGTTCTCTATAAAGTGGAAATAAGCACAGGTTGCAGGTTTTAGCAGAGTTAATAATCTATTTCTGGAATAGAAGGGGGACTTGGTGAAAATTAAATCCTTAGCAAAATAAAAAAGGAACTACTAATAACCTTTAAGTTGTTGATATTTGTCATAGTGAACCAAACACAACCTCCAAGCAGAAATGGGCTTTTAGTAACTGACAGACAACTTGCTGCCAAACATTTCAAAGAATTCACATGGTCAAGCATGGAGGCGTGTGATAAAACATCTTGAAAGATTTTTGCGTCTCTACCAGACAGAACTGAGTATGTAGAACTGTAACTTTTCCCCCTAAGAGCTGCCTGGTACAGAGAGCTGTCTCTGTTAACAGAAAAATTCCAGCTTGCAAGTTCAAACCTATATAAGTGCTTTCTGCCAACATGCAAAAGTGAGAAATTCAAGAGTTAGACACAGCAGTGGAGTAAGGGGGCATTGTAAAACTACTCTTTTTTGTTCACCCCCAGCATTCCCAGCACTGGAGCCCAGACTGCCATGGAAACCTGTGCTCAGTCAGGTAGGGGAAAGTCGCTGGTCTGCTCTCACAGCCATGGGACTGATCCTCTTCCCCTGCACCATCAGAAATTCACATACATCTCTCTGTCATTGATACAATTATCAGGCCTGTACCTGGGCTTGCAGAGAAATTTTGGCCTGAGAGATCTTAGATCTTATTTTGGTAGCCACAAGGTTCCAGAGGTGGCTTGTACAAAAGGGTACATTTTTTTTTAATAACTGTGGCCATGTCCTAATATTTTATCATGGCAGCGTTTTATCCAGAAGAACTTTTATTCAGATGCTATATGAAATTTGTCTGCTTCCACAGTCCCAAAGATCTCAAAGGCCCTAAAAATCATGCCCAGACTTCATTAGGAGTAAACTGACATCATCCCACTGAACTTGCTGACTGTACTGTCTACAGACAAGAGATGCCAATACAGGAGATACAACCCATCATCTGCAAACCTTATACATCCTCTCATGAGCATGTAGAAAAAATCTGCCACTACATGGCAGGGGAAGTGATTAAATTCTTTTTCCCATACAGTTATGGAAAAGTTCAATAAATGGCCTTCATTTTGATGTGAGGATTCCTACTTCTTTATAACAGATCTTTGTTTTGACATTCCCTTGCCAAAAGCTCATCCAGCTTATGAGTTGTATGTAAAAAAGTCCTTATTCTTTCATACTCAAAATATGCAATATCTATTGTTGTAGCCTGTGCTAGTAAGCCATTCAGTGGAACCTGTTTATCTGTCTATACATTAGATATAGGAGAAAAAAAATCACTGTCTGTTTTGATCCCTTATACAAAGTCAGTGCATTACACTTTAAACTTATCTAGGAGATCTCAGTTCTGCAGTTGTGCCATCACTCTCAGGATTTCTGTTGTGTTGGAATACAGCCATATACAGGGCACGAAACATTAATTTTTCTAACTTAGCACACTTTTTTTCTGGGGGGAAGTTTGAAAAATATTGTATCCATACCAAACCAGAGGGAAAATGGAGGCATCACTGTACACAGTACTTTCAATTAGTTGGAATTTACCCAGGACAATAGGGCTAATTTCTCTGTTCTTGCTAATCACCAATTTGGCTAAATGCTAAGCCCTGCAATTTTGCAGGTCTTCAGATGTTGCAGAACTGTTTTCACTTCTCAAGATCAGACCTTAAATAAATTATAGGGTACTTAATAATAGCACATGATCAACTTTGTGCCTCATCCAGCTTTATGGATCATCACCAAACTACCAGAAGAGAGTGAAATCAATTTAATTACTAAGTTTGAAGAAGACTTACTTATTAATCCTCATTTTCAGAGCTTCCATGTCTGCTTGCTCTATGAGTCAATATGCCCAGGCATGCCATGCTAGGCTTCTATAACTAAATCAGTCCTCATAAGATAACAAAATGAAATGCAAGAAAAGTGATCCTTTGCCATATGGAAAACTTTCTGGTCACACAAGTCAAGACACGAGATATTATCTCCACTTTACACCTCTTCTTTTTCTCTAAATTCCAGATAACTAGGAAATCCATATTCTTTCATGGCAGCATCACTGCAGGGATAAACTTCTAAGACATATCTTTTGTGATAGTTTTCATCACATACAAAATCAGCCACACTGCTCTGAGAGCCCATCTAACGCAGTAATGTCTTCAGATATGTCCACTTGTGGAAATATCAGGAAAAAGAGAATAAGACCAAGCTGCTATGATATTACACCCATAATATTCTGTTTGCCTCAGTCTACTTTCAGATTTATTTAAATGTGCTCCTTCAATCTATCTGTTAATCCATATAGATGTTTTGCAAACAAAGCATCTTTTGGCAAAGAACTACAGTCATAAAACCTGTTGCATGAAGAGTCGCTGCTTTCTGTTTGTTTTGAAATTCTCTGCTCTGAGATGGTAATAGATGGGGCCATCTGATGGAGCTTGTACTGAAAAAAACATGAATAGATCCTTATCTACCGACTCTATGGTGTTAATTATTTTGCTGATCTTTATCATACTCATGAACTTTCTCCTCTGTAGGCTGAGGAGGTCCAACCTGCTCAGCTGTTGCTTTTGTGAAAGTTGTTTTACATCTTCATTCAACCTTATTGCCTCTTGTTCCTTTTTTTTTTGAGATACCAAGGTAAACACATTATGAAACAAGGAATCATGCACTAGCTTAATCATGATTTATTTATTTATTTTCCAAAAAAAATTTCATATTTTATTTACCTTCTTGACCACTGACAGATGGTGAGCTCTTTTTTCCACAGAAATTTTGTATCTCCGAGGTTAAAAGAATTATAGAAGTAGTTCAATGCATTTTAAACCTGTGAGACTACTAAAAGCCACAATATGCTAAGCTGTCCCAATAACAACTGTATGACTTTATAACAGAGATTTCATTGCTGAATTTATCTGTTATGTTTCAGAGATGGGAAAGAGACATTCAGCTGAAAAAGGTGTTATCACCTACAGCAGCTCAGGTACTGGAGTACTCATACCTGGCTATATTCAGGTATGGCCCTATGAAGAGGATAAAGTAGCATTAGACTTCCCTATAAACAAGGTCTGGTAAAGGATATTTTTCTATGACTCATTTGTACAGTTATATGGCATTCCCATTTACAACTGCCCTGGCTGTATTTTCTAAGAAAAGCACCGAGAGCTGACTTCTACCTCTTTACCTCAAGACATCTGAGGAAAACAACAGCACTCTCAGCAGTTTGAAATTCTGTAATGTTCATTGTCTGTTGAACCAAAAGCTCAGCCAAAAACTGGGAGAGAGGCTGAGGAACTCAATCTAAAGGCTTCCACATTGCCAAGGCAGGAGATATCTTGATTGTGACTAATTTCATGGGTGTTGCAGGACTGTGCTGGTAGTTACTGGGTTCCTATGTGCTGCAAATACTGTTTTCTTTTTTAGTTGAAAAATGTAGGCTTTACAGAAACTTTCTATACCTGAATTTCAGAATTCTGGAGGCTGAAAATTTCAGGCTTTCTGATCTAAGGAACTTTCTGTTCTAACAGAACTCCATTGAGAACCAAACTTTAACCACAGTGCCAGAATCTCTCATTTTATGCTCATATATCTTTTTCCCAGACAATGCAGGCATACATTCATGTCATTTCTCAGAAACGTTGGTCTTTTCCTTTCTTATATGAATTAGAATTGAGGAGAAAGAGTAGACACTTGCTCTTGCTGTAAGGGAGAATGGAGATAATTCCTGTCTGATCTGAATATTTCACTACTCTGGTTTTAGTTCTTATTGATATAGCTTCTCCAAAGCTCCAAAAAGAGCTTTTGCAGGAATTACTGTTCCCATGCACAGGATGTGCAATGTTATCACTCCTCGTTAGGTTCTATTGATTCTCTTTGGTTTAAAATGAACTGATGATGGATACTGATCACTTAAAAAGAGATCAGTGACATGCTTTCTACTTTTGCAGCTAATAGTGTGACAATTATAGTCCATAGTGTAAAGACTTTTATTCATGGGCCAAGAACATAGTCCTGAGAAAATGAAATATGAACAGGCAAAATGCAGACATTTTTCCAAAGGAAGAAGAAGTTCAGAGTACTGTAAAAATAAAATAGCTGCATAGAGCAATTTACATTGGCTTATTAAAGTCAGCATTTAAATTGAGGGTGAATGCTTTTAACGTACTGTAAGAAAGAACAAGAATGCTAGTTGGATAACTAATTTTAGCTGGAAAACCAGATTAAGGTGTAGTTTGAAGAGAAGATCAAAGAGAGAGACATAGAAATTGTATGGTGTACTGGCTACCAGCACAGGAAGTTACCATCAAGGCAACCAAAGTCGAAGACACAGTGCAATTATTTAAAAACACAAATGGATACAGCATGTTCCTATTTGGCATTCAGAGCTTTCTCTAACTCTGTAACTCAGAGTGGAAGCAAACTCCTATTAGCAGGAAAAGTAGAGAGAGAGAAACCATAGTGAATTTTGTAGATGTGAATATCTTTATCTTCATTAGTGAATCTTTTCAGTCTAGTAAACTTATTCCAGTGCATAAATGATTGAGCAAACCTTATAGTAAACAAAGAGAAAGTTAAAGAGAAACACACAATATTGCAGAAAATGAGGTTGACTGCTTAAGAGAGATTTTTTTTTCCCCGTCACATAAAATGTCAGTGGAAAGGTCTCTTGCATTGAGGAATAATTATTTTTTCCACAATAACTTTTAGATCAGTATGATCATAGAACAAAAGGCCTGGAGGATTCACCCTGCCAAGCTACTCTAACCTTCTATAGGCCACAGGCCTTGGGATTTTTATTTAATCACTATGTGCAGAGCCCTAACACCAGGACTAAAATTTTAGTCTCACAACATATTGAAACAAAACCAGATTTTGATTCTTTATAAGCCTTATGATTGAGTTGATTGCACTTACAGATATTACTGATAAACACCAGAGAATGAGTCATACAATCTTCAAGCAATGATACTATACTGATCAGCATATGCATGATAATACTGATGCAGGCTGCATCTTTACCTCCTTTTTTTCTGAAGTTACAATGAGCCTTGGGATCCTGGTCCATCAGTCGTTCAAGCTGGCACATGCAACACCAGCAAATTTTGTCTGTGATATTTTGTACCAAAAGACATTTGCCTGGTTGGATTGCTGTCAGCAGTACCATTCGTTTGCTGTTTATCCCAGATCTGTTTGCAAACACTGCTGAAAAAGTCAACCAGGTTTAAAACACTAAGTATCAATGAAATAAAATAAATCATCACGGTATTTTTTTCATGTCTAACTGACATGCCCTTAAGGGCTTTAAAATCTTGCTGGTGCAGTTAAATAAATAAAGGTTTGGTCCTTAACAATTCTTTTTCTGCTCTGGGAAGCACTTAAATTTTGTGACACCCTCACATTGACTTCAGGAAGCAAGTCAAAATTTCATTATGGCATCTGTCATTAGATGATGGCAGTATCTGCAGGAAGGCCCAAATTTTCTGCAATGGGTGCACATAAATTGAACTCAGACTTGAAGAAAATGCAACTGGCCCTTGGTAAACTGGAGCAGCCATAGGATGCCAGTGCTGTAGTTGATGTAGTTACTCATGTATTTTTGCCAAAGGGAGGCATGCAATCTGTGAAGTTTCAGGTACACACATTATCCTGCTATGTTTCCCTGTTTCAGGCTCCATATAGCCACCTTTTCATTTCCTTATTTTCTCTGCCTTGGAAGAGTTGTTGTACAGTAGGACATATGAACATTTGTTTTTTCCAAAGGCTCAAAAAATGCCACATTCACTTCCAAACCTATGTCTCTTCTCAGACAGTCGTGCAGTGCAGTGCAGTGCTGCCAAAATCAAACTTGTGGGCTAGCTTGCTTGTTCAACAAAGGTAACCTGAAACTCAGTAAATTCTGTATAAAGCTAGCATCTGCATTTATTCAGCTGAAAATTATATGCACAAGGCTAGCTCCTAGCTGGTGTAAACAAGGACAGCTTCTCTGAAGTCGCTGAGGATTGGATCCACTTACACAATCTAAACACATGGTATATATTCATCAGTTCACTTCCCTTACACCAAGTTGGCCAGATTTCCAGTGAGGTATTCATTCATGGACTACTCATAAATACCCTTATGCTATGAACAGCAGCTCTCAATTATAAATTCAAACATGTATTTAAAAATTACTCTCAGAAAGTTTAACTGTCTGCTGCAGCTGTCTTTCTGTGCACAGATTGGGCAACTCTGTTGGCTCTTTCTCTCCTGCCTCATGCCCACTCAGTCTTGGAGTCAGAAATACCCCCTTGCTGTTTGTATGTGAAAGAGAAAATCTTGTTTCCCCCTGTCCCACACACTGTCCTAAGCTTTGCTTCAGGGACACTAGCCATGATCAGAACTGATCAAAATTTGACACTCACAAACCGGCCTAAAGGCAAGAGCAAACAGGACTAGCAAATAGGACACACAAAGGGGATCAAATAGCTGGTCTGACTGCATGAAAGGGAGTCACAAAGACAGGGGCAGATTATTCTTCCTGGAGCACAGTGGAAGGACAAGGGGTGATCAAGGACAGGATGGACCAAAACTGCAGTAAGGAAACTCCAGTTTAGACAAGAGGAAATAACCTTGGCTACAAGGGTGCCTATGGGCACCTCTCCAAGCAGGCTGCTCAGGTGACTGAACATCAGTCCTTGGAGGTTTTCAAGAGCTGATGGGATAAGGAGCAATGTGATCCCACTTTGAGGTTGGATTGAACTCCGTAGTCCTGCATTTAAAGGGGATTGAATGAGATTAAATCCTCACAAACCTAAATCATGCTGCGATTCTGCACTGTAGTTAAATTCACTTTCTATGTGACAAAAGTTGTCAACAAGATAATTCCAGTGACTGCAGGTGAATATTACTGTGCTAACATGAATACCATTTACAAAGGAACCCATGCACTCCTTCATAGCAGATTATATTATGTATGATATATTATAATATGGTATGATACAATGATATAATATATAGTATAATTTTTTAATTTAAGCAATTCCCAACAGATAGCCAAATTTTTATGTGATGCTCTGATAAAATCTACAACTTAGGCAGTCATGGATAAAGGAAAAACACTCAGCTGTTTCCTATAGAGTACAAGTTTACTAATGTAGAGCAACAGCTTTGATAGCTTTGAAGATTTTGTTTCACCCTCAGAGAGAAATTTCTAAAGAAAATGTTGACCTTAAAGAAAAAGGGCATGAAAGAGTATTGAAAGAATTGAACATTTTAGTGTCTGGGATTGTCTGTGTATTTTAAATACCAATGGATTTGAAATTCTTTTGATTAGAGATTAAAAAATGAAAGTTTTATTGGTCATTTGATCTTGATGTGCTTTATGTATGCTAATAAAACATACTTTCATTTAATACTCTGGAGTTTATGATGATAACTAGATACTATGTTTGTGATTTTTTTTAGAAAGTGAACTTTTACTATGAATTCCCTTTGATGCTGTTATTTACAGTTTAGTCTTTTACTAATAACAGCTAAGATTATATAATCTCTAAAGGGAATTTAAGTGATTAAAAAACCCCCAAACTCAAATTTGATTCCCTCATACTAAGACATCCCATAAAAAAATCACTTCTGTATAGACTGTGTATGGGAGGGGGGAGCTGCTCACTGAAAGCTGATGATCAGTACACAAATTCTGTTTCTGCCCCATAAAAATTACTAACTTCATTTATGGAAATCATGTTTCTCATGTATTACAATTGTGCAAAGGGAGCATAAAAAAGCCCTTAAAAGTTAAATCACTCTTTTGATTGTGACTTACATCACCCTGCACCTGTGTAAACCACCAAACAAGGTGTGAAGTAGTCAGCAGAGATTTCAAAATACCTCCTCATTAACAAAGATGTTTTAAAAGATTGTTGTCCAAAATTAGTTTCTATGATAAGAATATAAAATTAGCATCTTTAAATATTTACAAAGTGACATGTATTTTAAAACCATCTAGGAAATCAACATCCTCCCTAAGATGCAAATAGTCTGACAAACTATTCAGAATGAAAAATGTATTCAACAACTTGAGCATCATTTTCTTTTCAAGCACCTTTTGTGAATAGACTTGATTTTTGACAATGTCTTCATTATTCAAATATATTTTAACCAGTCATTACCCAAAGATTAAGATAAGCATGATTGAGTCCTGGGGCTGTTTGAGATGGCTCACAAATATCTATTTGCACTTTAAAAGATTTGGGGATTTTTGCATATCAGAATTGTTCTTTGAATGCTTGCAGACAAGAGTTTGAAATATGGTAGAAATTACTCTTGATAAATATTCTTTTCTTTCCTGCAGTGACCCCTTCCAAGTTTAGCCAGGTTGCTAACTTCATGCCTTCTCTGGATTTCAAAGATGTCTCACACAAACACAGCAAATGTGTTACACTGTCTGACAAAGCAGATTTGTATGACATCAAAAAACACAGGTATGCTCTGTTGTTACTGGATGTTGCTGATGGCTTCTTAAAAGCTTTTCAGTTTTCCTTCAGTCATAATGGATTAGCTTTAAGAAAAACACCTAAAGGCAATATAGCATTAGGTGAAAAAGGCATTGAGAGACAGATCCCTTCTGTAAAGTTTCCCATCCAAATAGAGAAAAAATGCGGTGAGGGAGTCTCCTCCTCATCTCCTTTTCTGTGGGAGGTAAAGCCAAGGCACAAAGGAAGGGAGGTGAAGTTGTGACACACAGGAATTAACCATCAGGATCACAGACGAAACTTAAGAGTTGAACGTTTGTATCAGGTTTGTGTCAGGGTGTGGGTTGGGGAAAAGTTTGCTTCTTTGTTTGTTTGCTTGCTTTTAGTCCAGAATCACAACAGTGAATAGAAGATACTTCTTTGTAGTCTCATTTTGTTTTTTACCAGACTGAATAAAACTAGTTCCATCAACCAGGTAGAAACAGGAGAATGGGACACCTGGGTACAAGTCTGAAGCCTGTAGAAGGCTGCAGTTTTCCTTTAGATCAACCACACAGAAGAGATTGAAGGAGAGTGTATCTGCTGGCCTATGGAATCCAGTGACTCTTGAAGTGATAACAAATATTTTCTTCTAGGAAAACAGTAACAGCTCTTTCATACATGAAACTGCCTGTTTCCAAAACAATTTTAATAAAATGCCTAAAACAACATTTCACAAAGTAGTTGTGTGTTTAAAGGTACTGGAAAAAAAAACCTTGAAATGTGTACTGGAAAAATATTGAAACCCCCTGAAACCTGTAGCTAATGTGTGTTCCCACGGTGCACAATGTTTCTGACAGAGAATATAAACTACAGAAGAGGTACACTGCCATTTTTTTTACAATTATTAGCATTAAAGATAATGCTAAACCTGCTAGGAGTATAAAGGAGATTACCTGGCAGAAGGCTCCCTGCTCCCTAGCAGGTACAAACATTAGTGGACACCCATCTCCAGCTGAGTTGCATTTGTAATTTATTGCTTTTCATCTTCAAGTATGTAGGTAACAATTACAATTACAGCAGTATCAACTAAGACTGAAAAAAAATTACAGGAAGAATTTTGGAGTAGCAGCTGCTGGTATATATGACAAATAAAAATCTTAGAATTTTGTCCAGGCATGTATGTAAATCCACACAAGCGGTTCCACTAGTCATTCCAGAATTCCACAGCATTCCCAAAATCAGCCAGTCATGGAGCCATATGATTTCAACCTGTTCCAAATAAAGACACCAGCTCAAATGTTGGAATTTATCTGGGCTGTAGTCCGTCATTCCAAATATTTGTTATCTGATGAATTTTACAAAACTCCTGTCATTTTTCCTAAAGCAAAAGGGAGAAAGAAGTTAAAAAATCTGAGGTTGCAAATGCAGAATTTAATTGATATGATTTTCATCTCTAACAGCAGGGATTCCATTATTGACACTGAGGTATTATTGCCTTGGGGAGTGTACTGAGTTCTTAAAAAGACATGTAGGTGTTAACACAAATTTTTTTTAAGTTCGTAACTCAGTGAACTTACTGGCTTCACCAGAATAATATTTTTTTGTGCCATTCAACTCAATGTAATATCCATGCNTCAGAATAATATTTTTTGTGCCAAATGCAGTTCTGGCTTTTCAACTCAATGTAATATCCATGCAGTGATGAAGTGGATTGAAATTCAAAGCACATAAATCTTTTCCCTACATGATACTTTTGATATTAATTAATAGGTCTTCATAAAACTGCACAGATGAAAAAAGACCAAATTCAGTTAAAACTGCACAGACAAAACAATGACCAAATTCATTTATACATTTCAACTACCAGTTTCTGCAAATAACAGATTACTGCTGGATCTCTGCACATTTCTGGTATATGCCAATGGTAAAAAAAAGAATTGACACGCTGGAGAATACCCAAAACATATCTGAAAGCAATTTGTATTCTGCTTGTCACATTGTTTTTCCTTATAGCTGCAAGTGAAAGGGATTTAAAGGTAGTGATCATGTGATATAGTACATTATTCCAGGAAATGGGACAATGAAATACATCCTTCATAGATGCTAACTAATATTAAATCAGAAAATGATGTTCTGAGAGAGTCAGAATTGAAAGGATCCATTGGTGATTGGGGTGGATGAGGATGACACAAGAAAATCCTTGTCTAGAGACATTTTCAATACCTGGCAGAGGCACAGGTTGAGATGTTGGCAATCCCTTCACAAGACACCCAGTGTGTGCACTCCTGAATCCATCTCTGCTCAAGAGCACAAATGCAGCTTGTATGATAACAGTCTTTAAGGGCTCTGAAAGCTCCACTTAGTGTGCATTTTTTGTTTGTTTCTTATTCCAGAATGAAGATTTTCTATTTTTCTGGGAAACAATCCAACATTCACCAACATTAGCAGAAGCCTTTACATTATGTTTTGGTGTCTAACTCCTACTCTGAATTTTTTAGTGGAGAGTGAAGAAAAGACAATTCTTTTCCATCCCAAAGGTTTCTCAGATCCATATTTTGATATGGCACCTCTGTATGCCTCCCATTCTCACAGCTTACATCACTCATAAAAAATGTTAGATGCTCAGGATTAAGTACTTTTCCGTTTTCTTTTTACTCACAGCAGGAACTTAAGGATTCATGTCCTTTGTCTCACACATGTTCTAACTCTTCAACTTCCATTTTCCTGGAGGGCATGAACAAGTCTTTAATGCTAACCCTGCCTTGGCATACTTCCTGAATTGTGTCCAGAGGTCAAAACACCAACTTTTGGCTTTGTTGTCTAATGTGGTAATTTCCAGACTGCAAAAGCAGTACTTTGCCTCTTCCTTGGTCTCCTCTTGCATCTTCAGACTATCTAGGAAAAGGACACAGGACAGTGAACTGTCCCAGTAACTTCTTTAAGGTATTCCTAATTACAGAAACATTAATATTTTTTTTTACCTCATTGGTTCATGAGTGTAGATAATTACCATTTACTATAAAGTACGTGTGTATATTGATATGCATTTCCTAGTCTAAGTGCATGAATAATGCCCTCTTATGGCAAAAATTAGAGATTTCAAAAAATTTCTTTGGTCTAAGATCATTTACAGGATAAATTGATGCCCAGAAAAAACAAAAACAGAATCACACCAACAAAACAAAAAACCAAACAAACACACAAAAAAACCCCCAAAAAACCAAAAACAAAAACAAAAAAAACCCCAAACAAACAAACAAAAAAACCAAACAAAAAAACCCTAAAACAACAACAACCAAAAAAACCCACAAAAACAACAACAACAAAACAGACACACACACAAAAATAAACAAACAAACAAAAACCCCAAAAAAACCCTAACCCACAAAAAACCCCACACTTATCCTGGAAAGAAAAAAAATAATTATAAAGACAATTAGGCTGTGCATGATATTACAGTCATAACGTGTTACACTAACTTTTCCTTCTTTATTCTTCCTTCACTTCTCTAATATTTGAGAGGAAAAACCTATTTTAAAAGTAGTTTTTTAACAATTAGGTTAAGGAAGTAATTTTTAGAACATTTTAATGAGTGTTCTTTGGCAACTGCTAAATTAATTTGAATGTACATAAAGCAAAGAGCAAACATGCATTATACATATATTTATTGATATTGGCAACAAAGGATTCAACTGATTTCTGGAAGTGTTTGTAATATAAGTAAACTTCAAGGAAGGAATAAATAGGCAAGAGTGCATTGAAATATTACTGAAAATGTTTATCTCCAATTTCATTATACTGTCAAAATACATTAAAATAAATTTGAAGCAGTATAAGTAAGTAATTTAAATGTTAGCAATGGCAAAATGGCAAACAATAATTGCTTAGTAAATATTTTGTATCTATGCAGTGTTTGTCTTTTGACTTTTTTTACCCCTAATTGACTTTGAATAATGAGTAATAAATAAATTGAATTTAAGTTAAAAAGGTGTAACTTTGGAGAAGATACTGTGTACTGGCTGCCATCCAGACTATATAAATATATAGATATA